>CM023944.1:27229818-27299133 GCA_013407115.1 Glycine latifolia | reverse complement strand
TTTTATATAAAAGTGATTTTTGTTTTATTGACATTAAATAATCAATTTCTAGTGATAGATTAGATGAGTTCTGAGTGCCCAAAAATAAAAACCAGAAAGTGAAAGCGAAAGCTTGAGGAGAGAGAAGCTTGTCGTAAGGTGGGGTTTGGCCGTTTCAGTTTGGGACCATTCGAAAAAATTTGAGGGGTGGGGTATCTAAAGCCTGAACCCTAATTTTTAACCTTTTGATTTTATACCTACAAATTAAATTACTATAATAACCATATAAAAATAAATAAAAATAATAGTTATGGGTCAGCAGGTTAACAGGTTAACCTATTTATTAAACAGGTTATTTTACTGTAACCCGAAACGATTTTTTTCGTGTTAAAATTTTTCAACCCGAACACGACCCATTTATTAAACGGGTTGATCCGAACACGAAAAAATCGTGTTGGGTCCGGGTCGGGTTGACGGGTCGTGTCACGAATTGCCACTCCTAGCTGTCGCTAAATCACCCACAAAATGATAATCTATGGCTAAATGTTTCATGTGGATCCCACTACTAACAAAAACTAATAAACTAACAATTAACATTTGTAGATAAAAAAATGTGTTTCATTTGGGAAAGGAACACTGCGTTAGCACACAAATAAGGTGCACTAATATTGTTTGGGCAAATGATAGGTGCATCAATTGAACACCAATCTATTTGAGTAGCTGCTGAAGCCATAGTAATTCTGCAGTGGTTGTTGCTATTTTTCTGTATTCGGCCTATGTTGAAGATCTTGCAAATTTTGGTTGCTTTTTACAAGACCATGAAATTGCATTGCATGGGACCCAAGTAAATGATGTAGGCTCCTGTTGCTTTTCAGTCTTGAGTGTCTCCTCCCCAATCAGCATCACAAAATGCTGTGTAAGCTTAGAATTCTCTGACTCTGTGAGATGAAGTCCATGTAAAATGGTTGACTTTAGATAGTGTCTATAGAATAAGCTTCAAGACTTGGAGATGGGCTGAAGTTGGAGATGTATTTTAAGAAGAAAAAAAATTACAAAAAGTTTTAAAATGAAATCCAACCCCTTAAGATAATTCAAAGGTTGAGCACATATGATGGCCCATATGTTTTTAAGGCTTATTCTTATTCACGTTATTAGCAAATAGTTGAACAACTTATACCTAAAGAAATTTTAAAAAAAATTCCCTCTTAAGATCCCTTAAGAAGCTTATAAAATGTTTACCTTTTCAAAATAAGTTGAACTATTTTCAAAAAATTGAACAAAATATATACTTAATGATCTTCACAAATTACGTATAACACCTTGACTTTTCTTCCGGTTAATAGAAATTAATGTAATTCACCCTAATAGAAACAATCTCTATAAAATTACAGTTTAATCCTTTTAACAGTTATAATAATTCCAATCTAATGCTTGTTTTTTTTAAGGAATCTAATTCGTGTTAGACTTTGATTAATTATAAAAACCCTTAGCCAAGTTTAAAAAATTATTAACTAGCTCCTATAAGTAATTCGTAATTGTAAGCAAATATTTAATGTTGCAAAAATGGTCCCTAATATAAATAGGAACATAGAATATAAAATTATGTTCTATAAAAGAATGAACTTCAACACATAGCATAACAAAATTTTGGATATTTAATAAAGTATTATTAATCTTAGTTTTAGTTGACAAACTATATAAGCTAAATTCACTACTAACTATTAATGGAAAATATTCACGAATTTATTATTTTAAATTAGAATAAGAGATTATTTGAGAAAATTTGGAGGATTTAAATTATCTTTAAGAAATTAGCTAGTATTAATAAAATATTAAGAATTAACTAAGTTTTTACTAGTTCAACTTTTTTAGATTCTATTTTTTAGTGCTTTAAAATTTATTTGTCAACTTTCAGTTCTCCATTAATTTTCTGTAAACATTTTTAGTCCCTAAAAAAGATGAAGGATTAAAATGGACAAAACAAAGACTAATCTTGAGCAATAAATATAAATGAGGTACTAAAAATAGGTTAAAAAAATAAGGGACTAAAAATATTGATGAAAAATTAATGAAAGAATAAAAATTGTCAAAAAACTTTTGGAGGGCTAAAAGTTGGAATATGAAAAAAGTGAGGGATTAAAACTTAATTAACCTAAATATTAATTACTAAGTAAGTCAATCCAAGTCGTTGTAGGATGTACAAAAATTCGTTGGCATAAGTGTTTTGCTACTTTAGTTCCTTTAATCATGGTCTGAGATTTGATCCCTAGCATAAACATGGAGTTGCGACTAAATGTATCATTTTACTCTAAAATGTGACAACTTGGTGGGAGGAAAATTAGTTGGAGACATCTTATACGAGAGCGAGAGTGTTAAATTTGAATCGTATAACCATATATGGAGGTCAAGAACTTAATGTCACGTGACTATTTAAGAAATCACATGACGTTTTAAGTATTGAATTTTGATCGTTCATGTTTGATTATATTGTTCAAATTTAATCCTGGTAGTCTCATATGATATGTCTTCTCTTTCTATATATGTAGAGAGAAAGGAGAGATCAAATTACACTTATGTAATTTTGACAACTATTACACCATTTTATAACTTGGTATAAAATGTGATTTTTATTGATCAAATCGTTTAATTATATCTACATATTACTAAGATTGTCTATATCAAATTTTGTCAAAATTAAACAATAACAAGAAGGTAGTCAAATGATTCATATTTTTGTATATTTGAAATGTTTATATTACGATAGTTTCTATCTATATGAAAGAGGTAGTAAATGATTTTGGATTAACATAAAATTTTGCATATGTGATTTATGTGAAAGGAACTTTCAATCCAACTGTAAGTTAAAAAAATATTATTTAATTGAAAGTTAGTTATCAAAAATTACACTAATATAATTTTGTCTTTCCTCGTATATGTATAAGTCATCCTAGGATATTTTTTTGAGTCAACTTCACAAAATTTGTAGGCTTTGTAAACACATTTACAATTAGGAGAAGAGGAGGAACTATTTATTTAATTATCATAAAATAAAAGAAAGAAGCATGAAGAATCACTAAAACTAGCTAATTAGAAAATCCAACTAAATGTTACACGTACTATGGTCAATCCAACCCGTACTTAGACTCCTTAATTCTCGTTAAATTAAAATTAAGGGGGATGGGGGCTGCACATTTTTGTGGATTAGAGAAGACACCATAAGTATAGGGACATGAAACAAAATTGTAACTTATATGTGACGCAATCTTCAGGTGGTGTTGGCTGCTCAGTTGTTTTGTTTGACTGGACAGTTTATTGGTCATGGTATGTTTGAGGGAATAGGTTGAACATTATTTCGATTATGTTTTAATCTTTATTTGTCTCTGTTAGAAACGTGCACCAGCTCTGTTGGACAACCTTGTGCAAGCTTTTCTGATGACTACTTTCTTTATGTTGCTTGAGGTAATTGTTTGTCATGTCGTGTATTTGGACTTGGTCACTTTAACAATTGAAACAAGGTGGATCTGATGTTGTTGGATATGAAGCATATCCAGGATTCAAGCATAACCCTAAACCCTAAACAATGGTAGGACAAGAAACAAAAGAAACTTTCTTAGCTTGGACACGTTATTTACAAATATGGTGTGCAATAGTCTATAGATCACTCCAAAAACACAAATGGAAAATGAATTGAATTATACGAACACACTCTAAAAACTCCAGGTTATCGTCAAAAGTCTGATGTCAATGTCATAAAATCCACGATTAAATGGAATCTATCGAGAGAACGGCTAGGAACATACTTCTTCAAACATTTTTTTTTTTTATTGAATGAAATTGATTCAAAATGATAAAATATAGTGGATTTTATATCATATATCATATTTAATAACTTTCTCGCTCCTAATTTTATAATTTTCAATAAATTTTAACCAATTAAAAAAAATGTGTTTAAAGAAATATGTTAAAAAGTGTGTTCTTAACATTTTTCATCTATCAATCTTATTCTACACATTCGAAGCTACTGTTGCTGAGTTCTAGAACTGTGGTGAGATGGAAAACAAAAACTTCTGCTTGTTCCAGTAAATAAAGTATAATTACTTGCAAAAATTGAAAACATGTGGTTAACTACTTTTGATAAACATTCAGTCAGCTGAGCAGTTAACAAAATATGCAAATAACTTTTGGTTTAATGTCCTATGTTTGATTCTGTTGATTCTATTTATACTTAGTAGTTGATTAAATATGTGAATAAATCAGCATCTATAAATATCAGTCTCAATGTGCGTGGCTCTGGCACTTGGTAGCTGATTGGAGTGAATAATTCTAAGGACATCAATATTGGCATATATCTGTGGCTGGAAGTTCGTGTTTCTCATTGATATTGAGGTTTTGTAATTAAACTAACAATTCAAACCTAGATATCTAATCATAATTTTTTTTAAAGTTTATTTTGCTAATTGCAGTGCATTTGTGAACTTTCGGAGAAAGAAGAATCTAGATAAGGAACATTATGAACTTTCAGAGAAACACGCATCTAGATAGTCAGCTAATTCAATAACATGAAATTGAATTTGTCAATTAGATTGGTTCTTATATGCACGATTCTCGTGTTAATATGCTCTTGATTACTCTATCCAACAATTTCATTGTTCTGTTCATAAAATATGCAAATAAATAATATCAGGACAGAGGAAGATAAAATAAGAATGGAAATATTAGTATCAGCTAAAAATATAATTTATGATTAATTAAGTTTTTAGTCTCTCAAAATATTTATGCCAATTTTTAGTTCTTCATTAATTTTTTGTTATCATTTTTAGTTTTTCTAAATTTTTTTATTCATTTTTAGTCTCTTATTTATTTTTATTGATCAAAAGTAATTTCAAATAAAAAATAAACTAAGACTAAAATTTGACAAAACAAAAACTAATTATCAGTAATAAAATAAACAAGAAACTAAAATTAGATAAAAGAATTTATAAGAACCAAAAGTACTGATAGAAAATTAATGAAAGATTAAAAATTGTATAAAAAAAATTAGGGACTAAAATTAAAATCTAAAATGATTGAGAGACTAAAAATTTAATTAACCTTATAATTTATTATTTGTTGCATCTTTAAGGATATGACGAAATTATATATGAAAGAAGCTTATCAACATCAATACCAGCAGCAGATTAAACCACAACATAAAAGACAAATTCGATCACAACTTGATTACGCACGTTGAATAGTAATATATAAAATGGTGAAATTAAAGAATTGGGGAACATTACCTATTATTCTAGCCTGTTATTGTTGTTCATCTTCTCTTGGTTAATTTCTTTCGGTCACTAGGGAGTGATGGCAAAGTCTGTCTATCACACCACCGTATAGTAAATTAATTTGTGTTGTTGATGTAGAAATATAGATATATTTTCCCTGATATTTAGGATAATTAGTGATCTCTGTTCTATATAATTGAATGATTATAGGATAATTAGTAAATCCCTGATTTGATGTTATTGAGTCCCTAATTAGTTAGGAATATTTGTTCTATATTTAGATTATTAAACATTGTGTATAAATACTTTGTAATACTGTAACTAAAGAGTAGAAAATAAAGTGTATTATTCCTAGCTAGTACCTCTGTTTGACATGGCATTAGAGCTTTGGTTTATTTGAAATTTTTTCTCCAAGTTTTTTTGATCTCATCCTGACCGTCCATTATCACCAAACCCATCATCACCACTCATTTCCTCAAAAAAATCCTTTCACTCCATTATTTTCTCTCTCCTCTTGCATGAAAACTCTTTCTTCTACCAAACCATGGAAAACCCGGCTCATTTTTAAAAATAATACAAATTAAATCAATAATTAGCAAAAGGGTGCAAGTGAAAGAATATTTAGAAAAATGGGGTAGCCAAACACGCCCATTTGAGGCGTGTTTAAACACGCCCAAATGGGGCGTATTTGGTGTGGTGGCGACACGTGGCAGGCAAAAACAGGGACTTAGGGTTTTCGCGATGTTTTCGTAAATTACGGAAGGTCATAACTTTTGACTGGGACGTCCGATTGGGGCGAAATCGGTGGCCACGCGTTCGTAATTGAGAGGAGAAGCCCTTGCCAAGTACCCCCTTGAAGGGGGGACTTTTCCAAAAATTTTTCTCAAATGAGACCTCTAAGTGCCTCAAAATTGAGATTTAAGATTTAGGGTTTCTTATTTTCTAATTTTTTATTTATTTAATTACTGAATTGCATTCTATTTTTTATGTTTTTAGTTACTTCTCTTAATTTCGAGTGTTTTGACATAAAATACACCTTCATCGGATATTTCTATCAAAAGTTATTATTTCATACCTTAAGATTAAGCTTATTAAAAATGGGGGTGCATTTAGCAAATGTTAGGTTTTTTATTTTTTAGTTGTTTCTCTTAATTTCGAGCGTTTTGCATTGGTTATTAACTACTGGTCATGCTCTGGTGCATGCCTAGACTAAACTGTACAGACGGATGAAGAAGAATCAATAACGATGTTGTTTTTTACTTTGTCTTCTTCTTCTTATACTGCCGAACTCATTTTAAATATTAAGATTAAGTTTTGATAGAAATATCCGATGGAGGCGTATTTTATGTCAAAACGCTCAAAATTATGTCAAATCTTATATCCACCTGTGCATGTGCCACGTTTGGTTACAACACATTTGGAAAAAATACAATTTTCTGTAAAAAAAAGTGTTAGCGACTGAATTAGAGACGGAATTTTAAAAACCCCAATATTGTGTAAAGAGGTGTTAGAGACCGAAATAGAGACGGAATTAGAGACGGATTTTTAAAAAACCCCAATATTGTGTTAAAAAGTGTTAGAGACCGAAATAGAGACGGAATTAGAGACGGACTGAAACACGCCCCATTTGGGCGTGTTTGGGTGCCCCATTTTGCTAAATATTGTTTCACTTGCACCCTTTTGCTAATTATTGATTTAATTTGTATTATTTTTAAAAATGAGCCTGGAAAACCCAGCTCCGCATAATGCCATTGTTCCCACAAACGACACCATTCCATCACCACCATCACCAAACATCATCATTCAACAAGATAACTCCACCTTTCCTGTAAGTGTTATCCTTGATGAATCTAACTTTCACCTATGGTCCCGACTCATGGAACTTCGAATCGAGGCGAGGAATAAAAGGGGCTACATCACCTGAACCACTCGACAATCGAATCCCACTGATCCAATCTATGATGTATGGCTCACTGAGAACCAACGAGTGAAGAGCTGGCTTATTGATGAAATAAGCCCTAGCCTTATGAATCGATTTATTCGACTCCCAACTGCGAAAGATGTATGGGAAGCGGTCTCGAGAACCTTCTTTGATGGATCAGATGAAACCATTCTCTTCGAACTGAATTAGCATTCGTTTACCATTCGTCAAGCAGGTAGACCTCTCTCCACGTATTATACTGAACTTGTAACTATCTTTCAGGAGATAGATCATCGCACAAATACTCAAGCCAGAACTGTTGATGGTGTGATGAACCTTCACTGAGTCATGACGAGACTTAGGGTTCACATTTTTCTGAGTGGATTGGACCCTGATTTTGACCATGTGTGTGGAAAAATCCTAAGGAAGGACCCAAAATTAGATCTGGAAAGCACCTATGCCTATGTTAGGCGTGAGCATCAGCAGCGTCAAACCATGGGGGGATCTCGTCTCGCTTTTGAGCACTCTGCTTTCATGGCCAACCAGTCACGCCAGGGACCCCAACTCGGTACCAGTAAACCGTGTAAGGATTCCTCCTCTAGGAAAAATAATACATTTGTTTGCTCTCATTGTGGTGAAACAGGTCACACAAAACAACGATGCTACGAGGTAATTGGGTACCCTAAGTGGTGGGACTTTACTAAAAGACCCCGAAAGAAGATCCCAGGAAAGGCCTTAGTCACTACCACTGAAGAAACCCGGATCAACCTACTGCAAATGTTGCAAACCAAGGTATGGTTAACCAAGTTTCTGCTTTCTCAGCCGAATCACGAAACAAAGAGTGGATTATTGATACTGGTGCTTCTGACCACATGATCTGTGATCCTAAGATTTTGCACTCCAAGGGGACCTCTGTACAGTCTACCATTACCACTGCTAATGGTAGCACCTTTGCTATAATAGGGGAAGGATCAGTAATATTACCAAATAAGTTGACTCTTGAATCTTTTTTAGTTGTGCCCTCACTTGAATACAATCTGCTGTTTGTTAGTCAAATTACAAATAATCTTAACTGCACTGTGACATTCTGGCCTGCCTTCTGTGTTTTTCAGGACATTCCCTCAAGGATGATTCTTGGTTATGGTGTTAGAAGAGGCAAACTCTATTACTTGGAAACAACAACTCATGGTAGTCAAAGGATCGGTCATACCTTTCACACCAAACATGATGACAGAGAGCAGACACGAATCTGGCTATGGCATAGGAGATTAGGGCACTTATCCTTAGGATACCTCAAGAAGTTGAAACCTAGTTTATTTTCCCAACATTCTAAATCTGATTTTCATTGTACCACATGTTGTAACGCCTCTCTTTACTCTCTCGTGCTTGATTAATTTTAGATGAAATCTTGTGTCCACTTTGTATTAGAATTAGATTAGTTATAAATTTTTCACGAAAAATTCTTTTCTCCTTGCTTCAATTTTATGATTCATTCGTAACATAAGCGGCTTTTTCTCACCACGGTTTATATTAATATAACCAAAAATATAATACAGTCCAGATACACAGTCCAAATTAATATACAGATAGTTCTAAAATCTAATTCATTAAAGTCTAGTTCAAATTACACAAAATACAAGTCTTCAAAATATCTTCATCATATCTTCTCTTCCACATCCATGTTTAGATTTAACTGTTTATCTGCTCGCCCAGTTAAGTTGGGATCATCACAGGTGTCAACCACAGACACAAAATAGGGTAAGTTTATGACAAACAAAGTTTGAATAAAAACATATATTACAGAATACATACGTAGATACTTATAAAATAACAACACAGAGGATTTGCCCACAGATTAAATTACCTCATCTACACAGCACATGAATTAAGTCACACAATTTACTCATCAACAGATATTCCACATACTCATCATGTAATGTATAGAATGCATGCTCATCTTTTTATATGATGCATGACTGAGATCTCAGGTTCTCAACATCTCATTATCAGTGGCCACAGTCAAGATAGCTTAACACCTCGTGAGTTGGATTGGCCAGTCGGGATAGGTCAGTGTTGCAAAAGGACTCACACCTACAACATGTGATCATCATGGCTAGGTGATCTCCCCACTGTGGCTATCCCCCAGCTCATCACCTTAGAACGTCCGAATCTCAACTCTAGCTATCTGACAAACAACTTCGCGGCTTAACCCCCGTAGGGCATATGCATATGAAATGTATGAATGATCCACTTCTATTATTTAATTATTCTTTTTCTCATACATCTTAAAGCTCAACATCGTTCACAACTCATGGCATATGCTTTTTAAACAATACGTAAAGTTTCTTTCAAAACATCACAGAAAGCTTTACTCCACAATCTAAGCATACAGCCATAGCTCAATAAAACTCTTGGGATTCATAATTAATCACCATACAACACTAAGATTCCAATTATTCCATCACCAACATAACCCAATTCTTAATTTGTTTCTTGACATCAAAATCTAATTTATTTCTCAACATCAAAATCATAAACCACTAAGCAACATATTGAATTTATCAAAGTATATAGAATCATTTATAAGTTTTATGTATTTCAACTTCATAACACATTAAATAATACACATCCTTTGCTTAAATAATTTAATCATGCAATTATTCTTCAATCCAACAATAACGGTTCAAACCAACAACTTAGAAACATACTTTCTTCATTGAAACAAATTATCAAACACTTGGAGTGTAAGCTTTGAATTCATAGAATTCTTTAAGAAAGCTACTAAACCCTATTCTTTATAAAGTTTGGTATATTTCTAAAAATAATTAAACATGTTTCCAACCAATTTTAGCATCAAACTAAATACTTAAACAAAAATTTCAGCCAACATCAAACATAGCAACCTATTTTAAATAATTTTTTTTTAAACAACTATTTTCTTTAAAAATAGCCATACCACTTCTTATGTTTTGATTTCTTTTATCTTTCCTTCATTAAATTTACTTCATTATTCAATACTCATTCCTTAGTTTAAAATCAAGTTACCTAGGCAAATAACCATGTCAAGAGTTTTGAGACGATTCAACAAACACCTAGTCTACAAAGCCAAATAAAATCAAGCAAAGGTTAATATTCAAACTAAGCTCATCATAAACTCCCCATACCTTGCTTTCCTTAAGCTTTTGGACAGATTCATTCCTTTGAAATTGAATAATCCTTGCTCGTAGGGTTGCTAGTCTTCACGTGAGCTTCCAAAGATTAGGCTTTTATTTTGTGTTCTAGGTAAAAGGTAGAATTAAAAGAGATAAAATGGAAAGGCTTTTGGGGTGATTTTTGCACGGCTGGTCTCCCTTAAGGACAGCCCATTTTTGGTTCCTACACCTTGTTTTATAAGGTGATTAAGCTTAAAATATCCAAGAGCTTTGATGACTAACTTTCCATGTGGTTAGTTTCTTATTGGCTAGCTATTCCTTGTCTTCCAAGTGGCAAGGTTCTTGATCCTTCTTTCCTTGGCACGTTGGGCTTCATTCTTTGGGAAATACTCTTGCTAGTTCATGTGGAATGCTAGCTTTTGTTTCCAAAATTTACAAATATCTTCCTAGCCCATTATTGCTTAACTTTACACTAAGTTCCATTTTATTGGCTATTGAATTTCATCCATACAAGTGGCCTTGTTTCTTGATTTTTCTTGGCAATTCTCCACTCTTCTTGATGGTGCTCGTGGAGTAGCTAAGCCTTGGGAAAAATCTTTATCAATTTCGTGGTATAGCTAGTGTGTTCAAGATACTTTATGCTTTTCTTTATTATTGACTTTTTCCCAAAAACCCGTATTAGTAAAATAATGATTCTGGATTCGTTAACCGTTGGATCTTCTTAAAATTTTAAAAGTATAATCTTATCTCATATATATAAATCTTGACCGTTGGGATCTTTGAAATAATGTCTCGAAATGTCTACGTGTTCTGCCAAAGGAGACAAAATAAAATTTACTTCAAATATCTCGTAAGCATTAATGATTAGCTTTCTACTTGGACCAATGGAAATGGCTAGGCTTCTTAATTCTCCATGTGTCCATTCTTGAATGTTTCTAAAGCTTTTCTCCCTTGATATTGTATCATACGGCCTAGGCTTGATCTTAGAAAACCAAATCAACAAATTTTCCTTTTATTTCATGTAATAACAAAATTCTAAGTTCTTATTGGTCCAATTTGTTTTTAATTAGTAAAATTACTAAACTAACTTATTTAGGAAACCTATTCCTCCATAATTAAGAAAAAACTCCATAGATTATGTCCATTCTTCTCTTATAATTTTTCTGATATCTGAGGTAGTCTAGATTAAGCTCTTTTCAACCTATCTTCCAAAATTCGTATAAATTCTATTTTAGGGTTCTCTGCCCTCAACCTTGCTGATAATTTGTTATCTAAAAGTATTTTATCCTATACCCAGGTTCCCACAAATTTCTGAAGTCATTTTGGTCATTTTTGACATAAGGGTATTTTGGTAATTTCACCACTCACACTAGGGGTATAATCGTCATTTCCAAAAATGTTCAGGGGTATTTTCGTCATTTTTCCTGAATCTTTTATACTGCCTCTGATCAACATTTTACCCTAGTAATTGACTGTGATTCCAAAATTTTGGGGTGTTACACATGTGACTCGGCAAAGAGTCATCACATTTCTTATTTTCCAAGTATGAATAAAAGTTCAATTCCTTTTTCAATCATTCACTCTGATGTTTGGGGTCCGGCCAAGGTTCTTACCCTGTCCAAGGCCCGTTACTGTAAGGATCCTGAGTGTGGCGCGGCTGGCGCCAGATCCCACGCGGATAGCGCCAGCATTTTCAGCAGAAAACCCTGGGAAGGGTGTGGCGCGGACAGCGCCAGATCTGGCGCGGATAGCGCCAGGCTTCCTGGAACATGGCGCGGGTGGCGCCATGTGTGGCGCGAGTGGCGCGGGAAGTGGCCTGGAATACCCATTTCCCCTGGTTTTCCACGCGACCAGCGCCAGGGTTGGCGCTGGCAGCGCCAACTGGGTTTAGAGGTTGGCGCGGATGGCGCGGGCTGTGGCGCGGATCGCGCCACAGGCTCGGCAGGTCCACGCTGATCGCGTGGATGTGGCGCTGATGGCGCCATGGTTTTGCAGCTGGTGCGGATGGCGCGGTGTCCCGCGCGGATCGCGCGGGAAGGTCGGTGCAGACTATTTTTAAAGGGAAGTCGCGTTTTAGAGGAGAAGAAAATGGTTTTCTTCTTCCTCTGGACTCCAGCAGCCATGGGAGAGCTTCCCAAGCTCCCATGACCTTGCTCTATGATCCTAAACACTTCCCAGATCCTTTCTGTCGCCTAGAAATCAAGTGAGAGCGAGAATCCTTCCTCCAATTCACAAAAACCTTCAGTTTCTGAGGAACCTTCAGAGAAGTGGAGAGAACTCGAGATTGGGCAAGGAACAGCGGGGTTTCAGCCGTGCCAAGGCTAGGGAGAGCAGCCCAGAGGTCTTCCTCGTCAGTTCTGAGGTAAGAAACTCGAGTTTCTCCGATTGATTTTGGATTTGGGGGTTTTGATGAATAGTGACCCATCTGTGATAGAGCTGGAATTAGCTCTGGGTCCAGTTGAGAGAAGTGCTTAGAATCATGAGAGGAGGAAGGATTAGCTTTCAGTTTGTGTTTTGGTGATTGTTGGTTTTGGCTCTAGGCGGTGCATGTGTGACTTGGACTGAGTCACTTGATTTGAGACATGCAAGAGCCATGTTGAGAGGCTTGAGGTGCCTGTTGGGCCATGAGAACGGTGTCTTGTGAGATAGACCGTCCAAGCCCTATGAAAACCCTGTGGATTTGGGTTGTTGAGCTCTAAGCTCATAGTGAATGGCTGGTGTATGAGTCTGAAATGACTCTGAGCCCAGGGTTGAGTTAAGCTAGACCACGGAGGGTCTATGGACAGGCTTGTAAGGAGTGAGCCTGATGAACCTTAGGTAGATAACCTGGGTTGATAGAAAGGACTGAGGTTCCTTTCATAGAGACAGTTGAGGACTGTTGATGAGCTATTGTTTGTTTATGTGCCTGAATGGTCTGTGATATATGTTTGTGTGCCTTGATAGGGCTTGACACGAGGTGTCAGAGGAGCAGACCATTGTCCAGGGGCTGGAGTGAGGCACGGTTTGCCAGGTAAGCTCATCGCTCTGGGGATTATTCCCTTTCTCTTGTTTACCACCCAAGTGGGTGATTCACGCATGCCATGCTTGTATTGCTTTTGTTATGGGCATGCTGTGGATTGAAGGCCTGAATGGCCTATTTAGATGATTTGCTATGACTGAAGCCTGAGAGGCTAGAAGAACGGTTCTTAGAGTGATACTCAGACCGTTCGAGATATATGAATGCATGATGAACCCTAGGATAGACACTGAGATGGTGTGAGAATGAAAATGCACCGGAGGTTGCAGGTGATGGAACCTACAGGATACTGCGATAGTATCGGGCTAGTTGAGGTTCCCTAGCCAGAGGAAGAGTTTGAGGACTCCCTGGAATAGCTGAGATTCCATGGGAGGTGCCACTGCTCTCCACTAAAGTCCTAAGGGTGAATGGCTCTGCACAGAGGTTTCCCTTAGGCAGTCATGTGTAAGACCTGGAGGGCTATTCCCAGGCAAGCGGTTATGTGTAAGACCTGGAGGGTTATTCCCAGGCAAGTGATTATATAAGTCCTGAGGGATTGAGAGCTCCCGGTGTGGATTGTCTCTCTCAGGCAGTGTGATTGGAAGTCCTGTGGGATTGAGAGCTCCCGGTGTGGATTGTCTCTCACAGGCAGTGGATTGGAGATCCTGAGGGATTGAGAGCTCCCGGTGTGGATAGTCTCTCTCAGGTATCTGAGCAGGAATTCCTGGGGGATTGAGAGCTCCCAGAGTGGATTGTCTCTCCCAGGTAGTGGAAAGCCCTGAGGGATTGAGAGCTCCCGTTGAGGATTGTCTCTCTCAGGCAGCTGATGGATAACCCTGGGGGATTGAGAGCTCCCGGTGTGGATTGTCTCTCCCAGGTAGCGGAAAGTCCTGTGGGATTGAGAGCTCCCGGTGTGGATTGTCTCTCACAGGCAGAGGAAAGTCCTGTGGGACGGTGCTCCCGTTGTGGATGACTCCCCAGGCAGTTGAGATGGAAGTCCTGATGGATGGTGCTCCCTGTGTGGGTTGACTCCTCAGGCATGTGTTATGGAAAGTCCTGGTGAGGCCAGGCAGTGGACAGATATGTTGTATCTCTAAGAGAGGGCTTCCCGAGGGGATTAGAGCCTAAGGCCTCTTAGATGAGCCATATCTGGATTTCTGGAAGTCCTGAGTTGAGGGAATCCTCAGGCATTGTGTGTATGTGAAGTCCTGAGTAGGTGTCTCAGGCAATGCTTGTTCAGTGATGAGGCGGTGCCTCTCTGTTACGAGACGTGTCCTAGGGTGGACACTATGTTATGGTATCTCGGTGAGACGAGTCTGTGATGGCTAGAGAGCCTGTATGAGGTGGAATACCTCCGATGCTGATAGCATCCAGTTAGTACCCCGAGAGCTGGGGAAGGTGTAATAGCCAGGACGGTGTCCTGGGCTTTCTTATGTTTCATCCTTTGTGTTTTGTGCTTGGGGGTGAACCAGGGTAAGGGAGGATCTCCCAGAACCCTGAGCTTACTGAGATGTATATCTCACCCCTGTTGTGGGTTGTGGTTTCAGGTGCTTTAGAGGAGAGAAGTTACCACAGGGCAGGAGGCCCTAGCTGAGAGTGCTGGAGTGGTCATGGGCTGCAGATGAAGATTAGAAGTATCTTTATTTGACCTCTATCTTGTATAGGGTGTGAGTGTACACCCATAGTTCTGTACATATTTTGATGTATGACCGATGTGGTCTTGTTTTGAGCATGTATGTGTACAGATTCTGAGTATATTCCTCCTAGTCATCTCTGTTTTAGTTTTATGCTATCTGCCTATGTTTTGTATAGTTTTGTTATTTGGATCAGTAGGGGCTTGTGTATGATGTTTTGTATGCGTTTTTATATTCCATGCATAATGAAATCAAGAAAAACGTTTCTGTTGCTTCCGCACTGAGTTTGTTTAACTCTGATAGCGCGCTTATGATATTGTTAATGATAACACGTCCGGGGTGTTACAGTTACTTTGTAACCTTTATAGATGAATGCACCTGTATGACTTGGATAACCCTACTTGTAAAAAAGAGTGAAGTTTTTTAGGCTTTTAAGCATTTTCACAGGATGGTTAAGACTCAATATCAACATCAGATTTGTGCCCTTCAATCTGATAATGGAATGGAATATGAATATCACTCCTTTCGATCCTTTCTGCAAGAACAGGGAGTTCGACATCAAACCTCATGTCCCTGTACTCCCCAACAAAATGGCCTAGCTGAAAGGAAGAATAGGCAGATAATGGAAGTTGTAAGAGCATCTCTCTTTGGAATGAATGTTCCCAAATACTATTGGGGTGAGGCAGTTAAATCAGCTGCTTATCTTATTAATCGCACACCCTCTTGGGTCCTCGACTTTCTCACTCCCCAAGCCAAACTGCATGCTTTAAGCTCTACCCCTCTTTTCCTAATATTGAACCAAGGGTCTTTGGCTGCACCACTTATGTACACATACCAAAAACGCTTCGGACTAAACATGACCCTTGGCAAAAAGGTAGATATTTGTTGGATATTCTGAGAATCAAAAAGGATATTGGTGTTATGATTGCATTCTCCACAGGTTGCATGTAACCCTCGATGCTTCCTTCCATGAAATCTAACCCTACTATTCAAGGGGAGCTCCACAGTCTTCTCTTCAGGGGGAGAAATTTGGAGAAGAGCAAGACTCACTGGAAACAGGGCTGGAAGAATCTCTTTCAACTCAAGTGCCACTGCCAACTCTAACACCTCAAAATGAAGGATCATCCGGGGATGTCCAGAATGTCGAAGACACTTATCAAGAATCCGACTTAGTGGAGCTTCCAACTCTAACACCTCAAACTGAAGGATCATCCGGGGATGTCCAGAATGTCCAAGACACTTTTCAAGAATCTGCCTCTGTTGTTGAACCTGGTGAGTTGTATCTCAGGCGCTCTGAAAGAACTACAAAAGGGATTCCCAAGAAGCTGTACGAACCGGATCCTAAGGCAAACATCAAGTATCCTATTAGTAACTATATATCACACAAAAAATTTATCTGTACCATATGCACTGACTATTAATCAGCTGGATATTTTGTTTGTTCCTAGTAATGTGCAGGATGCCCTTAAAGATCAGAACTGGAAAATAGCTATGAATGAAGAAATGGGAACCCTACAAAGGAATTCCACTTGGGAACTTGTACCTTTACCTAATGGAAAGAAGACTATTGGATGTACATGGGTCTTCATGGTAAAAATGAAAGCTGATGGAAGTATTGATAGATACAAAGCACGATTGGTTGCCAAAGGCTACACCCAAAAGTATGGAGTAGACTACCAAGAAACCTTTGCACCGGTTGCCAAACTAAATACCATCAAAATTATTATGTCAATTGCAGCAAACAGGGATTGGCCACTTCAGCAATTTGATGTTAAAAATGCTTTTCTAAATGGGGATTTGGATGAAGAAGTATACCTGGAGCTACCTCCGGGAGTTGATAGAGAAGGTCGTGATATTACAAGTCTGTAAACTAAAAAAAGCATTGTATGGCCTCAAACAGTCCCCAAGGGCTTGGTTTAGCAAATTCTCCATAGCTATGAAAGCCTTTGGGTACAAGCAAAGCAATGCTGATCATACTCTCTTCATTAAACATAAGCAAGGTAAGATAATTGCTCTAATTGTGTGTGTAGATGATATGGTCCTAACTGGAAATGATCCTAGAGAAATGAAGATGCTGCAAGAGTACCTAGCCACTGAATTTGAGATGAAGGACCTAGGACAACTTAAATACTTCCTAGGAATCGAAATTGCAAGGAGCAAGCAGGGAATCTCTCTGTCCCAAAGGAAATATGTTCTGGATCTCTTGGCTGAGACAGGTCTGCTGGGTTGCAAACCAGCAGAGACTCCAATTGAAATGAATCACTCTCTGAGAACTTATCTAGATCAGAAACCAGCTGAAATTAACAGATATCAAAGGCTAGTTGGAAGACTGATTTATTTGTCACACACTAGGCCAGACATAGCTTATGCAGTGAGTGTTGTGAGCAGATTTATGCACAACCCTATCACTGAACACATGGATGTCGTATATAGAATTCTGAGGTACTTAAAGGGAACCCCACGAAAAAGGGTTGTTGTTTGCCAAAACCAGTATTTAAGGAGTTTCAGGTTTCACAGATTTTGATTGGGCAGGGGATCAAACAACCAGGCAGTCCACCTTAGTCTATTTTACCTTTTTTGAAGGAAATTTGGTCACCTGGAAAAGTAAGAAACAACATGTTGTAGCTAGGTCAAGTGCTAAATGTAACGACCTAAATATTTACTTAATTTTTATTGTTACTTAAGGTTAAATTTCTAAGGAACGTATAATAGTAAAATTTTTAAAACGTAAAATTTGCAATAGATTTGTTACTCATATACATAGCCAATGTCTCTGATACAAAAGTTCATATAATACAAGTACACTATTTTTCTCAAAAATCCAGCGTAATTCATAACTTCTTTTATATATCTTCACTACTCCAAGGCCTCATGGAACCTGTCCATCATTGTCATCTAAAAAAAAACAGGAAACAAATAGGGTGAGAAATAAATTTCTCAGTAGGCAAAACTAAATCCCGATCCTATTATTAGGTTAGTAAAATCTTTCAAATAATCAAACACATCCACAAGTAATATGCAACTATATGAATGCATGATATGAACTATCCCAGGGCAAATGGCCTCCACATATTGTACTGTATGTGGCCACACTGAGTGTGGACGCTGCTATAGTCTTACGCAAACATGCATGACTTTTGCCATATATCCTTGCACCTAGGTACTACATATCGTACTGTATGTAGCATCAGATTCTGTTTCCCCAAAGCCTCGTACTGGACTTGGCACATGGAAATATGAATCCACCTATCTTATTCACATCAACATCCATCCATAATAAAAATCAAATCCATAAGCAAAATACATATTATCTTATGGAAAATATTTTCATCATATAAGTATCATAAGTATGGTTACACCACCATAATATGTATCTTAAGTATGGTTACACCACCATACCTTAATCAAGTAACATTGTTACCAAATTTTATACATAACCGGAGAATAGTTTTTAATTATAGAAAAATTATGTTAGTAATCTAACTAATAATCCTCAATATAAATAATATATATTCCTTTAAAACTTTACAAGAAAAGATTCAAACCTAGTTTACATCTTGATTCTCCTTTCACTTACCATCTTTACTAATTAATCCTCAAGATTGAATCATTCAAGTATTTAAACCATTTAACTACATACCATTCATCCTCTACTTCTAAAATTTAAATCAAAACATTTCCATAAAAATGACAACAGACAGCCCAAAATATCATCAAAATCACCTTTAAAAGATCATCAATTGGGCTTCCATACATCATTAATCTTTATGCGTATAAAATCAACACCTATCTTATGGTTTAAATCAACATATTCTCATAAAAAAAAACAACCTTCAATATCACGAAATTTCAAGCCTAAATGTTAACCATAAATCATCCTACTAAATCATGCAAATTAATCCAAACCATTGATTAACTAGAGATTTAAGTTTAACCTACCTCAAGTGAGTTTGATTCTTGAAATTGAATGGATAAATGGCTTCCTTCCTTCCTTCCTTCCTTCCTTCCTTGGAAGAATCCTCTAAGAGATGAAGCCTTGATATCCTTTCACTAAGCTTGTCAAAAGTTCTTCCTAAGGTTGCTAGGTTTTTCACGAAATTTCTTTAAGGTGATGGGTTTGTTTTTCTTACTTGATTCAAGCTTTAATAGAGAAAGAGAAAATGAAATGAAGATGGTTTAGGGAGAGAGTGGTCACGTGAATGAGCTAGGAGGGATGGCTTGGAATGGTTTGCACTTAGGTTCCTCCTCCTCCCTTTATATAGTGTTGAAGAAATGATTACTTAGAGAAAAATCTCATAAGTCATCATTATTCCTTTACAAGTGTCCCTACACTTGTTATAATCTTAAGGCTTCTTCCTTTCTTTCTTCCAAGTGTCCTACCACTTGGCATGATCTTAGAGCTTCTTCTCCTTTGCTTCCAAGTGTCCAAAATCATGAAGTTTCTCCATTTTTCTTGCATTTTCGTGAAGTAGCTCATTCTTGAGTTTATCCCAAACCTGTTTTAGTAAAATTCTAATTATGGATTCGTTAACCGTTGGATCTCTTTAAAATTTTAAAGTTACACTACTATCTCACATATGTAACTTGTGACCGTTGGGATTGTTGAAAGAATGTTTATAAATGTCCACGTCCAAGATGGAAGAGTGTAGAGAAATCTCGGCTTGATTTTTATGTTATCTTGCATCCAAGCCATACAAGTGTCATGCCACTTGTTTCTATCATGTGGCTTGCTTTCCAAGTGGCTTATCATGAAGTTTCTGGCCTCTTCTACATGTTTTCTCGCGTGAAGGACCAATCTAAAGGGAAGGAATACCAATTTTTCTTCCTTTTATGCCACATGTGGTCATTTTTGATGATGAATAAAAATCTAGTTTCAATATGGTATTTTTCTTTAAAAAGAAATCCAATTTAATTTGAATTATTTTATCTAAAGAAAATGTTGAATATTGGAATTCTAAATGTTCCTAAGAATTGATCCCAATGATAGTTTAAATTAATCCCAAGCAGTCTTATACAGGGAAATACATAAACCTTTCATTCTAGACTATATCTTTATCTTACTTTTGATTTCTTCTGACCATCAAAATTACTAAACCATTTTATTAAATTGGTTTATACATTCTATAATCAAGAGAAAATTCCTTAGATTATATGTATCATCTTTCCATGTTTTTCTTATGCTTGAATTTTCTTAAATAAAGTCTCAAAGTTGTTATCTTGAAAAATTCCTAGAAATTTTATTCTAAAGTTTTGTGTCTCAAAATATTTTGATACTTAGTTAGCTAAGTGTATTCTATAATTCCATCAAGTTTCTACAAAATTTTTAAAGTTATTTGAGCATTTTTGGCCTAGGGGCATATTGGTAATTTTGTCATGCTTCCTAGGGGCATTTTGGTCATTTTCTTAAAAATATACAAGGGTATTTTTGTAATTTTCATCCTAAGGGTATTCTAGTAATTTCTACTTTATGGAAAGAGTGATTTAGTCATTTCTCTTCAAATATACTTGTATCCAAACATCATCACATTTCCACAAGTGTTTAATAAAATTTTTTTTTTTTTTAGGATGTTACACTAAAGCTGAATTTAAGGGAATGGCGCAGGGAGAATATGAACTACTGTGGATCAGAAAGGTACTTAATGATCTAGGGATTTACCATGAGAAGCCAATGGATTTATGTTGTGATAACAAGTCGGCAATTGAAATAGCTCATAACCCTGTGCAACATGATCGAACTAAGCATGTGGAGATTGATAGGCATTTCATCAAAGAAAAATTAGACTCGAAGACCATTCAATTCCCTTTTGTCAAATCTGAGGACTAGTTGGCGGATATTCTGACAAAGGCTATATCAGTGAAAGTGTTCAAGGAAGTTGTTGGCAAGTTGGACATGATCAATATCCATCCTCCAACTTGAGGGGGAGTGTAGAAATATAGATATATTTTCCCTGATATTTAGGATATTTAGTGATTTATGTTCTGTATAATTGAGTGATTATAGGATAATTAGTAAATCCCTATGTTCTGTCCTCAGAGACAAAAGTGTCTAACTAGATAGCTAGTAGGTTAATTTTGGATCAAGGACTCTCTTCAAGGTATCTATGGAAGATATACCCCTAGATTAAGCAGATCACAGCCCACTTTGATACGATACAACGCTTAGCCAATGTGGGTGAGGTGTGTGCACAGTGACAACATAAAATAGAGTCGAGAGAGAATGCCTATACCTGTGAGCGTACCTCTTATTTATAGGGGTGTTACCTCTAGGTTCATTGTTGCCACCTCTTGATTAGATAAGATATAACCTCTTATTGTTGGGATTAGGATATCTGTTTGTTGGGATCTCCTTTGATAGCTGTTATGCACGTTGTTGAGATCCTGAACTAATGGGCCTCACTCTAATGGGACACCTTATTAGACCCACATATTAGGTCCGCAACAGTTGCCCCCCAACCCGGCTGTCGAGGCTTCTAGGCAGCTGGGGTGTATTAATTTATACAATCCCATCTTTCAGTTTTGACGGGTTCTAATTTGCGTATATCATTTCCTCCAACTGGTTTGTCGATTTGCATCTTTCCTTGATCTTGATTTATATGACCAGCTCTAGTAGGGGTGGTTGATCCCGGTTTTTTTTATATTCCAGGTTGTTTCTTTATTGCAACCATGACTGTCCATATCCGAGTATTGCATGCAATTCGGTCCCCCTAGATTTGTACAGTCCTAGTCCCCCCGGATTTGGATATTCACAAGGGCCCCACGTATCTCATATCAGGAATGGGGAACATTAATCTTAAAGTTGCTTTTTACATCTTGTCTTATCATTAGCCGTATCACATTGTTGGTGTTCTGTTTTTCCCTTTCGATATACACGCGTATTTAATGCTATGTCGTTTCACACTGCGCGTTAATTATGAAATTTTAAATTGATTTGTCTTTTTTGCCCCCAGACATGACGCTTTGCACGCGTCTGACGGTTACGTGATGGTTACGCGATGCTTCGTACGCGTCTGACGGTTACACTTGCATCCCTGTTTGTGTCTATATATATACCCTTTCATTTTCATTTGCATTTTCCTCCTTCGTTGTTTCTTCTTTCTGAGTATCCTTCTGTATTTTTTGAGCCCTCATTTCTGTCATTCCCAGCATTTTGTCTCTTGAGCTTTAGGAAATCTTCGCAGATACAGGTACCCCCACTACCATTAAACTCCTTGTTTTCGCTTTTACTTTGATTGTAGTTTGTTGGTTCTTCTTGGGGTGATTTCCATCTTTTTTCATTTTCTGGGTTGTCTCTACCGCAAATATTTCGATTCTTTGCTGCAAATATTTTGATTCTTTAAACAGTTTTCTTGCAACCTTTCTTTTTCATCATTTATAATGAACATTTCTCCCAAAGAAGAGGCAAGATTACGCCAAACCATTCCCCCTAGGGTTCGGTACTGGTTATTTGGTTTTCCCCTTTCTGAAGAAGAAAGGAAAAAGGCGCTATTTTGCTCATATACTTATGGGGTTAGCAGAAAAGGGAAAATTAAAGTTCTTGGAAACAAAACTCCTTTAAACACGACTAGGGTTCGGTTTGACACTAGGGCTTCCCCTATATGTCCTTCCCTTTTTCCTCCAGGTTCTGATCTGAAGAACCCAGATTCTTTGTTGTCCCAAGGTAGTGTTACCCTTACCTCAGAACCTGCCTTGGAAACCTGGCTCGACCCGTGTTTTGACTGCGTCTATGAGAGCACCTGACTTTTAGAATTTGGATGTGATTCCATGGTTGAATCGCTGCTTGGGGCCCTGGTCCTCGTCCCTAAACTGAGTCTCGCTAAGCCAAGTAGCACCATCTTTAAGCCGGGCAGTCCCCCTGATTCTGTCAAGAATATTGACAGATCTAAGGACATCATCCTTGTCTTAAGTGATTCCGCTAGCCCAACAAACTCTCTTCGCAACCAGAAATATCTTTCTTCAGGTATGTCATTGTCTTACTGATTTTTATTTCTTTGACGTAGGTATTTATGGACCCGTCTTCAGAACAAGTTGTCGAGTCCTAGTCTGCTGAATCACATTCTGATTCCCCTTCCCCTTCCATGATTTCCAAGTTCCCGTGGGTAACCCATGAAGTTCTGCATACGTTGTCCGAGCTGAATTTGGAGGATGTTGCCACGCTCTCTGTCGGGAGTCAGGAGAATTTTAGCATGCACCCCCCTGATAAGGACGACTCTATCTGTTCTTTGAGGGAGGGGAATAACCCCTCTTTTTTCTTTTTCTACAAAGATTTAATAACTCGGATAGGGATCCGATTTCCTTTATTCGAGTTTCAAATGAGTATTTTAAATCACCTTCATTTAGCTCCCTCATAACTTTACCCGAATAGCTGGGATTTCATAAAAGCTTTCGAACATTTTTGTCAGCACTTAGAAATCCCCAGTTTCGTTCTTCTTTTCTTTTATTATTTTACTGTTCAAACTGGTAGGACAGATAGGGAACCCCTAATAGGAAAGGATGTACATCCATCCGGGGTCATACTGAGCATAAGCTCTTTCATGTATCTACAGACTCCTTTAAAATTTTCAAAAACAAATATTTTAAAGTTGTTGCCGAACCTGGCAAACAACTTTTTTTCCTTTGTTCTGTTGATTCCAGGGACGTAGAGTGGAAATTTCCCCTCTATTGGTCCCATACCCACCATGAGTTTTCTCCTTCCACCTACCATTTTGAGCAAACAGATTTGTCAGATTCTGATGCTTTTTCAGTTACCTGGATAGCTGCTTATAAAAAAGCTCACGGCCATCCCAGTGTTGCTTCCTTTATTCGCAAATATCGATCCGGGTTTCCCGCACAATCAAATATGATCATGTCTACTCTTATTTATTATACATGATTTTGCGTGTTTTAACTGTTCCTTTTATTTTGCAGTTTCTGATATGTGAAAGCAACCAATCTCTGCATCGACCACGACTTCCAGTACGGGAAAGCCAACACCTCTCACCTCGACTTCTGGAAACCCAGTCACCTCCAAGCAGCCACGGCAACCTCAACCTCCTCATTTTCTTGCTGCTCTGGAATCGGGGAAAGGTTCCATGGCCACTGGCCCTGGGTCAAAAAAGTGAAAGCTTGTTGAGGCCCACAAGGAGAAGGCTCTGGTTGCTCCAATAGTACCTGCTCCAATGGTCGTCTCACTCCGGGCACCTACTGCTCAACAGGCTCCAGACACCTATTCTTTCGCTGCAACCGAGTTGTTACCCAAGTCATTTTGGGTGAAGGGTATTTCCGAGGACCTCTTCCATGTTGTTCGAGAGCCCAAGCACTTCATGGATCTGGTTCCCTTCACCAATGCTGAAATACAAGAACTTGGCCTCATAGAGCTGAGTGCCATGAAATGCTCATCCCTAGTTCAGAGTTTGGCGACTCTGAAGACCAGGTATATAAAATTTTTTAATGAGCTTCAAGCATCTCGGGAGGAAACCAAGAAGACTCGTGAGGAACTCCTTGTGGCTCAGAACACGGCTGCAAAGTTAAAGTCTGACATGGATTCTGTGTGGAAATTAAATGCTATCACCGCTAAAAATTTTAAGGATTTGAACGCGTTGAATGACAAGCTAGAGAAGACATAGAAGCAGACTGAGGCAGAGCTGGAGTATGCCAAAACTGATGCTGCTAACGTGAGAACTTAGCTCTCAGCTGCCGTGGAAGGGTCCTTCAACAATAAGTTGGAGCAGATTCACTGTTTGAACCCCAGGATTAAGCTTAATACCGCTGGTATGCACTTCGAGGCATTTGTTAGTGATGGCAAGTTGATCTCTCCCCCTTCTCCTCGCGAAGATTCAGTGACTCAATTGAATGAAGATCAAATTCACAAAGAGGAATAGGTGATTCCGACCAATCAAACTAATGACCAAGCTCAATCCCGAGCAGCTTGAATATTGAAGAGCTGGGATGCTGGTGTTAATTTGTAATCTTTTTCTTTGTTTTTGTTTTGTGGGGCCATTGAGCCCCTTTTGAATTTTTATTGAATATTACCGGGTTTGTTCCTGGTTTCACTTTGCTTAACATTTTGTTGCACGTTTTGCTTATAAAATCAATCCTTCTTAGAATTCTGATCACACTTCTTAGAATTCCAATCACACATATGAATCTATACTATACCAGATTCTATTAAATGATTTGGCCAAAATCAAAAATATTTTTCGTAGTCTGCATAAATATCCATTTGGTTCCAATGACCAAACATTATATTGCGTAAAGATTTTGTTCGTTTTATCCTGGCAACATGTTCTGGGTTATCATCCCTGAACTTAATCCAAGATTAGTTTGCTACATGTAGACATTTGATTTCTACATTTCAACCTGATCAGGGTTTAAATAGCATATTCCTCTTCGCCAAGATAACAATTTTGATGCATCATGTATACAAAAAATTTTACTATGTCCTCGCATCTTTTCACAACCCGGTCATGATGACGGTTTCCTTTACTATATGCAAAGTCACAATAAAGACACGAATGCTTTATTTATTTACAAACTTGCTATAAATGGATCATGAACTCAATAAAAGAGAAACAACATTGTTGCCAAATTACAACTTACGAATCCTAACAAAGTAAAAAATCATTACTTGTCGAAACCACGGCTTATTGATTCTAACAAAGGAAAAATATTAACTTGGAGGAAACGTTGGAATCGGATCTAACTATAATACACTTTCAGTTTACAGCATTCCAGGTTCTTTTTTTTGCCTTCCATCCAGGGTTTCCAACATGTAAGCTCCTTTGTCAAGTTTTTCTATAACCCAATAAGGTCATTCCCAGTTGGCTGCTAATTTTCCATCTCTGGCATTTTTTTTTCCAATATCTGCTCTTCGGAGTATTAGATCACCTTTGTCGAAAGTCTGGGGTTTCACTTTCTTCTTATATTTGGCTACTGCAAGTTGTTTTGCCACTAAATCTCGGCAATGTGCCATAACTCGGACTTTGTCAACCAACTCCAACTCTATAGCCAGAGCTTCATTGTTCTTTTATTCTTCTTCTTGAAGAATGTTCTTTCTCCTCCACGATGGTTGATCAATCTCAACTGGAATCATTGCCTCACAACCGTATGTCAATCTAAACGGGGTTTCTTTGGTGGACGTCTGAACGGTGGTCCTGTACCCCCATAGAACGTAATACAGTTGCTCAACCCAACTGGAACCGGCATCTTGCATACACTTCCTCAACCTGTCCATGATCACTTTATTTGCAGCCTTGGCTTGCCCGTTTGACTGCGGATGTTCTATAGAAGCAAAATGGTGCTTGATTTGGAATCAGGCCATCATCTCTTGGAACCTTTTATCAATAAACTGAGTTCCATTATCTGTCACAATCTCTCCCGGGATGCCAAACCCAGAGATGATGTTTCTTTCAAGAAACCTTTGCACCCAGGCTGAAGTTATGGTATTGACAGGTTCCGCTTCTATCCACTTAGTGAAATAATTGACTACAACTATCAGCCACTTTAGTTGTCCTTCCGCTGCCTTGAATGGTCCCAACAAATTCATTCCCCACTTAAAAAATGGCCATGGAGCCGAGATAAGCTGAAATTTGGCTGGCGGGGACCATATTATCTTGACATGCTTATGGCAACTTTCACATTTTTTGACATGACTCTTTGATTTAGCTTCCATAGTTAGACAATAGTACCCTACCCAAAGGGCTTTTCGTGCTAATGCTTTGGCCCCCATATGTTGGCCGTTTATTCCTTCATGTATTTCAGTCAACACATACTCTACCATATCCAGGTTCAAACAAACCATCATTGGGTATGTAACCCTTTACGGTACAAGTTGTCCTCCACAATTGTGTACATAACAGCATCACATAGCAATTTCTTGGCTTCTAGAGCATCATCTGGCAGGATTCCTCTTTCAAGGTAATCAATCATAGGCCTTCTCCAATCTTCAGTAGCCGAGATTATCATTACACAACTCGGTTCGGAGACTTCCTGCTGGATCACAGTCCTATGACTTCCCGGGCTCTTAGTGCTCACCAGTTTTGATAAGATATCAGCCCTGGAGTTTTCCCCTCTGGGAATGTGAGCAACAGTAATTTCATCAAAGTCGGCCATGATTTCTTTGCCCTTATTTAAATACTTTGCCAACAAGGGCTTTTTCACCTGATACCACCCCTCAATCTGGGCTGTAACGAACTGGAAATCGATAAACACCTTTACCTTTGTGGCTTCTTGTTCTTTCGCCTGTGCCAACCCGGCTATCAGTGCTGCATACTCAACTTGGTTGTTTGATGTTGGGAAGTTTAACTGGAGTGATTGCTCAATGACTATTCCCTCCGGGTTTTCAACTATGACCTTAGCTCCGCTTCCTTTGACATTTAACGATCCGTCAACATATACCTTCCAAACATTAGTGTCGTCCCCTATTCCTCCATCAGACGGGGTTAGTTCCATGACAAAGTCAGCCAGCGCTTGAGATTTTATAGAGTGTCGGGCTTCGTACTTCAAATCAAATTCGGACAATTGTATTGCCCAGTTGATCATTCTTCCGGCCAAATCCGGTTTATGAATTACTTGTCGAATTGGCTGATTGGTTCTAACAATGATTGTGTGACCCTGAAAGTAGGGGCGAAGTCTCCTTACTGTCACCAGCAATGCAAAAGCTACTTTTTCCAACCTTTGGTACCTTAACTTGGAATTTCGAAGGGCCCTACTTACAAAGTAAACTGGCACTTGGGCGTTCTTCGTCTCGCTCACCAATACTGCACTGACCGCTTCATCTCCAACGGACAAGTATAATACCAAAATTTCTCCTGGTTTTGGCTTTGACAGTAAAGGTGGAGAAGCTAAGCATTTTTTTATTTCCTTAAACACAGTTTCGCATTCTGCGTTCCAACCTCTTGTAGCCTCTTTTTTTAGTAGCTTGAAGAAAGGAATTTCTTTTTCTGCCGATTTTGGGAGAAACTGGGTTAAAGCCGCCAGTCGTCCTGTCAGTTGCTGTACCTCTTTTTTATTTGTGGGAGGCTTCATGTCCAACATGACTTTACACTTGTCCGGATTGGCTTCTATTCCTCTGTGGGTAAACATGAACCCCAAAAAATTTTCGACCAGAACACCGAATGCACACCTGACTGGGTTTAGCCGAATCTTGTATTCCCTTAACTTGCAGAATGTTTCTTCTAAGTCCTGCATGTGATCAGCAGGGTTGGCTGTCTTAACAATCATGTCATCAATGTACACCTCAATATTTTGGCTAGGTTGATGCTCAAATACTTTATTCATCATTCTTTGGTATGTGGCCCCCGAGTTTTTCAACCCAAAAGGCATAACATTACAGCAGTAATTCACTTTTTCACCTATAAAGGCTGTTTTATCCTAGTCTTCCAAGTACATTGCTATCTGATTATACTCGGAATAAGCATCCATAAAGGACAATAACTGGAAACCGGACGAGTTATCCACTAATTCATCAATGTTGGCCATTAGGTAGGAGTCTTTAGGGCACACTTTATTCAAATCAGTGCAATCTGTGCATACCCTCCATTTGCCACTGGGCTTCTTAACCATTACCACGTTAGAAAACCACGTAATGTATTGGATTTCTCATATGAACCCGGCGTCCAGCAGCTCTTTAACATGTTCCTCCAGTGCTTGTTTCCTTTCTGGACCAAGTTTCCTTTTCTTTTGCGCCACGGGCTTTGACCCAGGGTATATTGACAACTTGTGGTAACAGAAATTGGGGTCTATCCCTGGTATCTTCAAAGCCTTCCATGCGAAAACATCTTGATTTCTTTCCAGGCACTCCACCAATTTGGCTTTTATGACCGGGTTGACCGCCTTACCAACCTTGGTGATTTGCCAGGGCTGATCCCTTATTCTCATGTCAGTTCTGGTCTCAGCTCCTCGACATCTTTTCCCATGTCAAGTTCCACCATGTTAATTGGTTTTCCTGATTTACGTTCCTCAACCTTCCTTTCGTTCCAGTCTCCTTGACGGATCCGGGGTGGAGAGGATGGACCACCCTCGCTATCCTTGACAGTGTTGTAGTAACACTGTCGGATTCTTTCTGGTCTCTGCAAATTGTAACCACTTTGTTTTTGCTCCCCACCATTTTTATCTTCTGATGCTTAGTAGAGACCAACATATCCCACTTATGGATAGTTGGCCTCCCTAATATAACATTATAGTGCAAAGGGAAGTCGGCCACAATAAGCTTGACTCGTTCTGATTTAAATGCCTCCTTGGTGCTTAGCGTCATCCTGAGGTCAATGTAACCTTTGGGGTAGTGTTTTCCCCATCAAAGGCTATTAACATTGTTTTTCATGGCTTCAAGTCAACTTCGTCAAGATTCATCTTCTTAAATGCACTACACAGAATATATCCACACAACTGTCATTATCTACAAACATCCTTTTAACCTGGCAATTAACCAGTGTTCCGATAATTACCAAGCCATCTTCATGATTTGGCACTACATCTCTCATATCCTCTTTTGTGAAGTAGAGTAGAGGAGGCTCCGCCTTGTTAATTTTTTCTTTAAATTTAGGCTTTTCTCTTACTGAAAGAACCTCCTTCAAATACTTCCTTCTTTGGCTGGCGGTATTTCCTCCTCCTCCCAAAGCTCCACAGATGACATTACACTTGAACTCGGGTTCTAAAAATTCACCTCCATCATTATTTTGCTTTTTCCTTTTTTTTTTCTTTATCTTTCTCGGGTGCCTGGGCTTTATTCTGACCCCCGCCTTTGCGTTTGTTCTTCCAACCCTGGGTCTTTATCACATACTGCCTTAGTCTACTATCTCTGACAAACTTCTCAATCGCATCCCTTAAATCCCAGCATTGGTCAGTGGTATGCCCTGGTCCGTTGTGGAATTCACAAAACTGGGACTGATCTATCCCTGCCTTATTGTACAATGGATGAGGTCGCTCTACCTTTTTTATCTCAGTTGAAGCTACTTCTCACAAGATTTGTGACGGGATGCGTTTAATGGGTTTACTTTTCATATTTGGCCTCATATATTCCTCGCCTGAACTTGGTGTTTGTGTTTCTTCCTTGATTGTGACCCCCGTGTTGTTCCCTGCCCCTTGGAGGTGGGCTTTTCCTTCTGGGACTTCTTCTTTCCTTCTCTTTGCCCATCGCATTGGCAATCTCCATTTGTTCTAGCTCCAGGTACTTTTTTTATCGAGCCCTAAACTCCATCAAAGATTTCACTGGATCTTTGTAAATTGACTTTGCCAGTTGGGATGATCCATCCAATCCAGCGGCGATGAGGTGAACATGCACTTTTTCTTCCAACCCTTGCACCTGCAAGGCAGCTTCTTTGAAACGGTCTAGGTAACTTTGGAGCATCTCACCAGGTTTTTGTCTTATTTTCCCAAGTGCGAATTCAGACTTGGGTTGTTTCTTACTAGTGGCAAAGTTCAACAGAAAATTTTGCCCAAAATCTTCGAAATTGTGTATGAAACCACGTTTCCACAGCCCAGATAAAGTTGTAGCGAAAATCTGGGAAATAATGGGCTCATCAATTCCCCTCACACACATCTGCATGTCAAACTCATCAATATGCATTTGTGGATCCTGGCTTCCATCATATTTTAACAAGAAAGCTCCATCAAAATCTTCCAGATACGGAACATTGACAATTTAGTCAATGAAGGGACTATTGTTATGCTGCCCCTTACTGTATTTCCTCCTGTACACTCCCCCGTCCATTCTTGATCGAGGTGCAGCTTCTCTGGCGGGGTCCACTGCATTTTGGTTCTGGGCCACCACTGCAGGTTCCTGAACGTCAAGGATCACAACCCGGACTTGGGCTGTCTGATTTGCTTCCGCAGTGGCAATTTGGGGTGGAGCTGCTGCTTGCACGCGAGCCACGTTTCCAATGTCGATGTGGATCGGGTTTACCTCTCGAGATTGAGTTGGACCTCTAGCATTCGCTTGGGATGAACTCCCAATCTCCATCCGATTAACTAGTCCTCTTGAATCATGCCGGATCACATTTGCGTGACCTCTTTGATCTACATGCTGACTCACTGGAAGAACTCGAACTTGGCTAACATTTTGGTTTACGCCATTCCTGGCTGTATCCTGACTTTGCCGTCCTCGATTCTCATTACGAGTCGGGTTCTCCATGCCCCTGAAATGCTGCTCTATAAGCCGTATACGTTGCTCTTCTTCATGCCTCAATGCAGAATTCCACTCCTCCATCTGGAGCTCTAAGTTTCTGATATCTTCCTGCCTTTGCAAGGCGTACCTCCTTTCCATGTCATCCATTCGGGCTAGGATTGAATTGAGAGCGTTGGTCATGAGACACTCGTTAAGCTCTGGATTATGAGGTACTGCTGGGTTAATTTGTTGATCTTGAATCATTTGAATTTGGTCCTGGTGGTGAGCATCTATTTGATTGGGTGGGACTGCCCGTGTCACTGGAGCAGGAGTGGAGGTTATGTCTGAAACTTCTTCGCTCACGTGGACGGCGTCATAATCCACCGTGTTCTGATCTGGAAGGAGTAGTGGGTTCACCTCCTCCAAAACATGATTTGAAGATAATTCCGCCCTTACACCCGCATCAGAGCATGAGTGTGCAATCTGATTGTTGCTTCTGGTCTTTACCATCGCGAACGTGGGATTTCAAATTTAACGTTCCCACAGACGACGTCAATTGTTCTGTCCTTAGAGACAGAAGTGTCTAACTAGATAGCTAGTAGATTAATTTTGGATCAAAGACTCTCTTCAAGGTATCTATGGAAGAGATACCCCTAGATTAAGCAGATCACCATGCACTTTGATACGATACGGCGCTTAGCCAATGGGGGTGAGGTGTGTGCACAGTGACAACATAAAATAGAGTCGAGAGAGAATGCCTATACCTGTGAGTGTACCTCTTATTTATAGGGGTGTTACCTCTAGGTTCATTGCTGCCACCTCTTGATTAGATAAGACATAACCTCTGATTGTTAGGATTAGGATATCTGTTTGTTGGGATCTCCTTTGATAGCTGTTATGCACGTTGTTGAGATCCTGAACTAATGGACCCTTAATAGGCCTCACTATAATGGAACACCTTATTAGGCCCACATATGAGTTCGTAACACCCTGATTTGATCTAATTGAGTCTGTAATTAGTTAGGAATATTTGTTTTGTATTTAGATTATTAAACATTGTGTATAAATACTCTGTATGTATTATTCCTGGTACCTCTGTTTGACAGTTCAACATCTCAAGTTCGTGACGCTGAAGCTACTCGCCTTTGTCATTAGGTCTCACTAACATTTGACAGTCAACATTTCGTAAAATTTTGCCGTTCTTGGTGAAGCATATATACTTGGAGAAAGCCACGTAGACCATGAGGTTGAGTAGAGAAAACAAATGGAAACAAATGACTTGATCCAAGATGACTGTAATTTGTATTCCTTTATTGTCCCATTTCAGCCTGTACATCCCTAACAATCCTAAGACAAATACATTCTTCCATTACCTTTATACATGGACGAATATGGTTTTCCAATGCATCCAATTCATGTGGAAGTGAAATCTATGATAAACTCCTTTCTATCCACTACTACACAAACAGCTTTTTACGACATCAAATTAAAGACGGTTGTTTCAAAACCGTTTTAATATAAAACTCGGTGGCAAACTTGTAAATAAAGGGAAACGAACAAAGACGGTTGTGTAAAAACAGGTTACAAGACCGTCCTTAAAATGCCTATTGCTATTTAACTCTTATTGGCTTCTCTCTCATTCTCTCGCTCTCAAAGTTTCGCTTCCTCTTCTCTCACTCTCTCTCATCAGTTGCTTCTTCTTCTGCCACTCTCACTCACCTAGGACCACGTCGTCGCCACTATTGCCCGCGACAGTGCCACCGTCTTTGCCTGAAAGGAGGTACATTTTCGTGGAGTGAGAAAGAGGTTGTGGGTGAGATCCCGGCAAGAAGATCCTCGTTTGGCTCGAAACCTTTGACACGGCGGAGGAGGTGGCGGGTGCCTATGATGATGCAGCACGAGAGTTTCGCGACCCTCACTGACGAGGACGTTCTCGACGACAACTACGACTCAGCTAGGGTTTTGGTCGATGCGCTTGTCGACAAGTAAGCACCGGAGACAAGAAACGAAGCCCTTTTCTATCGAGAGTAGAGTACGTTGAAGAGAAGCATACCAAAGAATGGAGGGAGAAAAAGAGTTGCTGCTATGGAAATCGGAGCCACAACAAGAATCCATCGTCTCCGTCATGCTCGCATGTTTCTGCTCACCAGTCCATGTTTGGCAGTGAGTTTCCGATTTTCGCTCTCCCTGTTTCAGTAGTTCATATTGTGATTACGAAGAACAAGTTTGGATAATAGGAAAACTTTATTTTCACTATTTTAACAAGCCTCTGCCCTTTATTTTAGGGTCAACCTGTGGAGGTTGAAGAAACACATATTTATTTCAGCTAAACCGTTTCAGTGCTGTAATAAAGAAGATTGAACGCCTTTACATGGTATTTGTATATATTGCTTGCTAAGATTGATACTATATGCTCTGCATCCGCAACATGAATTAGTTATTTGAGTGCAATGTTGACCTAACCATTTGCATGTTAAGATTGTAGATTGTAGATTTTTCCTTTCTTATTATCCATAACTGTCATTCATTGTTTTCATTTAGTGTAGTTTTGGTTTACTAGGTTCTCTTAATTCCTGAAACTACTTATCTACTCATTCAGTGCACTTGTTTACTCATTCTTATTATAAAATCTGCTGTAGACATATATCTGGCAGCTGTTAGTTTTCTGTTATAGCATCCTGGCAGATAGCTCTGTTGGAGAATTGTGTAAACATATATCTGCAAATTACAACCTATATTCAGTATTTTCTCATCAATAACATCAAATTTATTTGAAAATTCTCTCACAACTTTCTCTAATTTTTTCATTGCTCAAACTCTAATAATAGGATTATATTTTAGGGAGGCTGAAGGTTTCTTTTGTATTTCATATCTTCAACACTGATAGCAGCTTTGAAAACAATGTGGCTTTTCAGAAGCAATTGAAGAAGCAACTTCAGAAAAAAAAATAATGGAAAACAATTTATGGCCTTTGCTGTCAAAAGGTATAATAGTCAAAAGGCATAACAGCTCTGAACTGGATCTTAGGCTTAAATGAGCTTTTATATCATATTTGTTTGTAGAAATAGCTTAGATAGAGCAAATGAATAATTGAAAATCACTAGAAAAAGTCTACTTAGAGGTTACTAGATTAGATCAGGTTTATTATGATTGGAATTACAACTTGTAACCTAAAAGGGGTGGAACAAGGAATATGAAGAGATGGAAAAGCATATAAGAAAATAGAGGAATGAATAGCAACAGGAAAATGGAAATTATGCTTCATGGCATTTGACAAGGTGTATGTTTAACCCCAGAATTCTTAAATAATGTGTTCTATCAAACACATTTCTGTATTCTTTTTTAAGTTGAAAAAGGAAAAATCATAGGTATCATTTAGCTGTCTTATTATGTGAAGGTCACCATATGAGTGCCTTTTTATTTATTTATAGTCAACATTTTTTCATATTCTTCCTTGCTTCTGTAAAACAATTCTTATTATGTTCACAAAAAAAAAAAAAGATTGCCATTTTGAGTGTTTTAATTTGACTACAAATGATTTGGTGTTTGACCCAGAATGAGGTGACTGCCTAAACATGCTCAGAGCATAAGTTTATGGCGGACCATAATAATATCTCAGTTTTTCTTGCAGCAATTACTTTGGGTATTTATATTTCTATTAATTTCAAGTATTTATATTTATATTTCTATTAAGCATCTTGAACCTGTTCTTGTTATTAGTCAATGTTGAAGCTGTCATTGGCTCAAAGCCGTAACTAATTTCTTCATTAGTTATAGGAAATTTTATTCATGAAATTAAAATTAAGTACTCAGTCACAGTGTTGTTATGAATATGTAATGAAGCAAGTAAACCAAATTAATTCATAAATGGAATTAGAAACTTTGTATTCTCCATTTGTTTGTCCTTACTGTCTTGGTTTCTTGAATGATATGCAGGGATATCCTGGACTAAGGAATGGTCAAGGTATCCTGGGTAATGGTATCACGACACTTTTTCTTGTTCATTTTGCCTTTGGACTTCAACTAGGCTTCAGTTACTAATTACAGCTTACTAAGGAATGCCTTTGGACTTTTTCTTATTACGGGAAAAAATGAGTATAATCTTATTCACAATAATTTCCTATAAATTAAGTATAAAAGTATAAATTTAAATTTAGTAATATACTTCTTTGAAGTTTATAACTTTTTAATAATTTTTTTTAAAATTACATATTTCATGTTTACTTGTTGCATACTATCAAATTGATTAATATATACTATTTTATAACATTCTCATCAATTTTTTATTTAGTTTTTTTATACAGACATTCTTATCAAATTTGAATATAAGTTACTTTGATTTTTTATCTAAATAATGTCACAATCACTTATTTTATTGCAATTAATAAAACAAAATTTATTTTATGTTAAATATGACACTATATAACTTTTTATAGTACAAAATTTGAATAAAAATTAGTCTAAACTACTACTAATAAATAACTTTTTTATATCTAGTGGGTTTTTTTTACTAGAAAAAGAAATCCAATTAAATTGAGTGCTACAAACAATGGTGAGTGGCTTTCTTCCATTACTGTTGACAACAACCACTTTGAACTTTAGTGTCTATTATTGCCCTTTTTCCATGTATTAGTATTTGTTCTTAGAACTGAAGTTGCAACCCAAAATTTGATTTTTTTTCCTACTGTTTTCTTTGGTTTTTCATTAAAAATTAATGTTTTGATTGGTTGTTCAAATCTGGGAGTGTGCTGATTTGCGTTTTTTTTACTTGCTTTACAGTTTTGCAGCTTTGCTATAATCAGTTAATTGGAAGCATACCTACACAGCTTGGTGATTTGAAGAAGCTTAGTGTTCTTGCTCTTCATTCAAACCTGCTGGGTGGAGCTATCCAGTGCTGGCAACCTTGCTACTCCAAATGAATTGGAATAACATCTTCTTTGTAAGTCTCATTTGAAATCTTTCTTCATAATTTCACTGTGATGTCTATACATTTCATAGGCTTAATTATGTGTTTCTCTATAGTTTTAACACATGAGTAATTTTAATCTATATAATTTTAATTGTTCAAATCAAATTTTCCTATTTTAAAATAATGACATTCAATTTTATTTTTTTTAATAAATCAAGGAATGAAGAAGCTCGCGTAATGTTAGTCATCCCCACTATGTTACACCTCTCACGCAACAGATCCACAAGTTCATATGTTCCTGCAAGGATATATTATTTGACTTGTGAAATTTGATAAGTCCGCTATTTAATTTTCTGCATTTCGAATTTGCATGAGTTTGATTTGAGTTTATATTGTGAGTAATGTTCATTGTTCTTTTGCAGGGTATTGCCACTGAAGTGCAGAGTGAGTCCAAATGGAAGCAATTGGGAGAATTAGCCATGTCTACTGGAAAGGTGTTTTTCTCTATCAAATGAATCTTCATTATTTTGTGGCTGCCAAACAATGGTGAGTGGCTTTCTTCCATTACTTCATTAAAACTTCTCAAAATCAGAGCAGTATCCCTTTCTACTCAATCCCATTTTAAAACATTCCGTTGTGAACACTCCATCCCATTCCCTTCAAAACTTCCAATCATATTGGAGGCCTAAATGGTGATTCTGGTGCATGATTAGGATATTGAATATTTCTTTTATTCTTGTCACAATTGTTAATGATTCTGGACACACTTGATGTTGGTTGGTATTTGGTATATCTTTGTTATCTCTTCACTTCATTATCTATTCTTGCAGTTAGAAATGGCTGAAGAGTGTTTAAAACACGCAATGGATTTGAGTGGGTTATTGCTGCTATATTCTTCTTTAGGAGATGCTGAAGGAATATCAAAACTTGCAACTCTTGCTAAAGAGCAAGGGAAGAATAATGTTGCATTCCTTTGCTTATTCATGTTGGGTAAACTTGAGGACTGCCTTCAACTTTTGGTAGAAAGGTACTATTCTACAGTTGTGATCTTTTATTAATGACATCTGGTCTAAAAAAACTCATCATTAGTTGCTAGTTCATATTAGCTTGCTACAATTTAGAGTGAAAACTATTAATCACTTTTTTATTTTTCATATATATACAGTAATATCATGAATGATGAATTATATATAAGGATTGAGGTAATTTCATATCTTACAAATTGAATTATTACATCAGATAAGACTTTCTAATTTGTTGCTCTAGAAACAAGTGCATCAGAAAATGAAGAACTAAACAAGATTTCGAATCCTCTGCCAAATCACAATTCTGGTGTCATAGCTTGCAGATCACTCTTTCTTCTCTGTTTCTCCTTTTCTTTTTTCTTTTTTTTTAAGCAGTTGTGCCAAGTTGAATGATGAAATGCCACAATTGAATTGCTGAGTTATTGTTCCAGATGCTGGTCCTTGAACAATATTGGGACATATATTTGAGTTATTGTTTTTTATAGGTATTCATTTGAGTTGCTGATTTTGATGCCTAACCAGTCTGGCTTTACAATCTGTAACTTCTTTTCCTTTCTTTGCCGATCTCCTTGAAATTTAAAATTGATATGTATGAGCCCGTTGTAGCCATTGTCTAATGCTTTTTTTATTTAGGAGCTTTGGCTAATTACAATGCCTTTGTACCTTTGAAACCAATATAGCCTTGGAATTCCATGGTTGCTTACTCTTTTCTGTTCTTTTTTAATTGTGGTAGAGCTACGGTGGATTTTGTGCAGTCACATATTTATGTTTCGCACCACAAGGACTGATGAAGGTAATCTTTCTGATTAATAATTTCATTTGTCACTGCTATGTCTGCCTTGGAAATATATTAAATTTGTCTAGCTCCAATGCCTAGTGTTATAGTTCTGTCAATTTTGATTTTGTAGGCTATGCTTGATTCAACAGGTTCCTTAACTGAGTTTGCCTGTCAAGTATTCTAAAAAAATTACTATATATGAGAATTTTTTCTTTAATATCCAATATTCATCATTTTCCTATATTTCATGCAAATGTTAAACAACTCATAAAAAATTATTGTTTATATCACTTATTTACTTTCAATCTCTGCATCAGTGGAAGTAATGGATTTCTGCAGCTTCCTTGTAGGATACCTCAGCCTCAGCCTTGTATGTATGTGGCAGTCACTGGTCTGTGGTATGAAAATCTGAGTTCAGCCCTTCCATATTTAAGTAATCTCATTCCCGTGGCATATGAAAGAATACAATCACACCTGAAAGGTAAAGATATTGGTTAGGAAGCATTCCTTATGCTCCTGTTGACACCAATTTTTTTTGCATAAGCATTAAGCCATTTAAGGTTGGCCAGCATTTCCAAACCTTAAGGTATTTCTGTGATCGCAGTAAAAGATAGGTCCAATCTTAGTAAGGCCTGTAGCTTTGCTAGTGAAGGCATGTGCTTCAACCTCTCCATGGCGTTAGCTACAAATTAAGCAGTGAGGGTATTCAAGTCAGCCACAGGTTTAGGCAAAACCTCAATGTATGTGAATGACTAATCAAGAACTTGGAGTGAAGACATGTGAACAAAAAAAGGATCTGAGATCCTTGTTAGGGATTTGTTATGCTTCAAAATCAAGTCTAGTGTAATTACAAAGTCTTTTTTTATTAGAAGGATTCTCAGCATTTCAACTTTCCCAAAGGGAAGGCTTTGATGTATTGTGTTTGCAAGATACTAAACTACAGGGAGAATATTGGTCCCTTTAGGCCTCGGGTTATATTTTCCAACAGTCCCCAATTTCAGTTTTGTTAGACATGCATAGGTCATAGAGAAAAATTGCAAAGTTCGTTATTTTTTCTTTATTTGTACTAGTTTATGAGTACTTCTTGTGTTATATTGTAGTTAGATTTTGTAAATTCTTTTGGTTGCTGAATAATTATGCTAAGAATTCATCTTTATAAATAGTTTCATAAAATTCTAGCTAGCTGCTGTGATTCTAATGCCATGTTTCTTGCTTCTCATGTGAAGTACCTTTTCTCTCTTTAATGATGCATCTTGCTCCTTGATAGTGTAGGGTGTATGTTAAAAAGAGTTGACTGCAAATGGTAATCAATAATTTGAAAACCAGATTTTCCCATGATTATTGATCAATAAGCTATGTCCTTAATTTTTTTAAATGCTTGTATTTTTTAAATATCACCAATTTTAATAAAATTAATTATTATTATTCAAAATAATGCAACTAACAACGACGCTAGTATAAAAATGGAATAATTGGATTAGTTGTAAAAAAAATTAAAAAAAGAAAATTCCAAAAAAAACATGTTATTTAAAGACGGTTTTTTGAAAAAACCGTCTTAGAATGGTGATATTCAAAGACGGTTGTTTCAAAAAACCGTCTTTGAATGTGACTGCAAAAAAAAAATTTACAAAAAAATAAGGCATTCAAAGACGGTTGTTTGGAACAACCGTCTTAGAAAGCTGACATTCAAAGACGGTTGTTCCAAAAAATCATCTTTGAATGTGATGTTTTTTTTTTCTTTTTTTGGAGAGGCACATTCAAAGACGGTTATTTGGAACAACCGTCTTTGATTGTCAGCTTTCTAAGACGGTTGTTCCAAATAACCGTCTTTGAATGTGCCCCTCCAAAAAATAAAATTTCCAAAAAAACATGGCTTTCAAAGACGGTTTTTTTACAACCGTCGTTGAATGTATTAGCTTTCTACTATACTCGTTTCAAAGACGGTTGCAGAACCGTCGTTGTATGTATCAAATAACCGTAGTAAAAAGCTGTTTTTGTAGTAGTGATCACATCAAATGCAATAATTTTGTAACGTTTATCATCAAAGGAGTAAACCAACCAATGAATAGCACCATTCAAGAATGACCCAGTTGAAAATCATTCCATATAAGTTCCTCATACGGAACAATAGCCTCTTTGGTGTGGCTCCATGAATTGGTCCTCGAAGAAAAACAATTGGCCTCTGTCCTGCCTAAGGGTCCACTTCTTTGGTATTGGCATGTTGAAAATGTTACCATTACTACCACTTAGTCATCTGTTGATGAGTCATACCCCATGCCACACAAATACCAAAACTGCAAGCGCAGTTTACTAAATCGTTTATGAAGACCGGTTGATGGATTCCATATGATGAAGGAGGACTCGGAAGATCATAAGAGTAAACATCCTTTGCGTGAACCCATAACATCTACCCAACTGAAAGCTGCTGGTGATGGGATTGGAATATTAAGTGCTACATCCGCAGAATTATCGTCATGTGGTGTCTCTATGTCTATGGAATTAGCTTTCACATTAGAATCCTCAGGGAATTTCTTCAGAAGAAGTCGGTGGGTGAGTGTAACAGCCATATCAAAATGGGATTTAGCAAATTGGTGATCGGAAATGAGAGAAAACCAAGACTTACATATGCATTTGAAACGTAATAAACATCACACCGGCAATCTTAATAGAATTTCTTCGATCAACTCGTCAGGGAGAGTGGCCTTCTTTTTTCATCTTTATTGCTAAGGAAAGTGTAAACAATTGAAGTAGCATTGAATTGTAAACCTCTACTTAGCACAAACAAACAAAATACTTATAAATAAAGAAGGATAATATTCAAGAGATAAATGATTTTTCAGTCAAGAACAGATAAAAGATTCAAAATTATAAATAAACGATATATTTGTGTGATATGAATTATGTATATTTTTAATTTTAAACATCGTTTAGAATAAATTGGGATATTTCTGATTTTGTAAATAAATAACGTATTTTTAAATTTTAAATTGGATATCTTTACAACCAGTTATACTAATAAAGTTATAGATTAATTTTTTATTTATAGTTTTTACCTCATTAAAATTCTATTTTTCATTTTTTTTTTCATTTATGTTTTTCAAATTTTGAATCTTGATATGTTGCTCCGATTTAAAGGTAGCTTTCTATTTTACAGAAAATAAATTTTAAGATTATTATATATTATATATAATTAATCTTGCAATTTTTTTTATCATAATCTTAATAAGATATTTCCAAATTTAAAATTTAAAAATTAAATCTAAAGTAAGATTATTTAAACCTACAATAGTCTTAATATTTAGTCTATTCATAAAAAAAAATTATCTTCAATTTAATATGGTATATCGAGATTTAAATTTTACATCAAATTGAAATCAAACTCTAAAAAAAAAAGAATAAGAATATCCCCTATATGTATAAACAGGTGTAATAACTAGTGTTCAGGTTTTTCAGTTTATAATTTACATTTTTATATTATTTTAATTATTTTAAAATTTTATATAAGTACAAGAATTTTAGCTTGTGCATATAATATAGTTTTACTTTATAAAGCTAAAATTTATAATAAATAACTATTTTAAAATATATAAATTATATTATAATAAAAATCTGTAATAAATAAATATTTTTGAATGTAAATTATATTTAAATTTATGATAAATAATTTATATTTTTTATATATTTTTATATTTATTTTTAATTATTGGTAATTTTTGAAAAAGAACATTGAAATTTAAGTGAAAACTACATATATTGAAATGATAGAGTGAAAGAGATAAAAAGTTAAGTTAAATCCTTCTTTTGATATTACAAACATAGAAAGATATATCATATGCATGTTAGAAGTGTAGTCGGGATGAGAAGGAGTAGATGAGAAGATAATAAATTAATTACAGAATAAAAACAAGCAAATGAGAAAAATTGATTTTATTTCTCAAAATAATATTACAAGGTTGAAACTCAGAGGTATACCTAAGAAAAAAACTCTCTAAATCTAAAAACTTGATTACATAATAAGGGACGTAACCCTTTTAAATACATAAATTAAAATTCCTCTTGCTACAGTTCCAGTAACAAAACCGGATAACCTACCGCTATAGTGAACAGTAATCAACCGCAGGAAATGATGATGGAATGATGATGTCAGTCTTCAGCAAGATTAATTCTGAAATAGTCATATTCATTATGATTGAAGTCATCTGAAGATGAAGAAGATGTTTTATCAGGCTTCTTGGATGATGAAGAAGTTGCTTCTTCTTTCTTCATGAGATCAAAGATTATTTGCATGTTCTCAGCAAATTTCTCTTTTGTGGATGATGTCACTAAAGCTGAAAGAGCTACCGATCTTTGATTAAGAAACTGACAGGTTTTTGGATCAGCATTCTTGATTAGCTTTGGACCACTTTTGAACCAAAGTTTGACTTGCTCTGGATGAGCTCGGGAATGATCAAATTGAGACCACCATAATGGAAGTCTACAGGAAAGGGATCATCTCCAAACTCAAATTTCTTAGTAAATGTTGTTAATCTAAATACAACTTCCGAAGGGCGAATATCAAGGACTGGTCCAAAATAATTCCACCAATGAATGAACCATTGAGGAAACTTGTATTGAACATTTTGTTTAAAATAGATTAGCCATGAATGCATATAATCTTTATTTTGGAAATAAAAGACATTATGTCACGCTGTGTGATAATCCCAGTAAATCCAATGGGATCATAATTTTGGGATTTTTTTTATTTTATTCAAATCTCTAAATTCTCTTGGCGTAAGAACCTTAAGGATTTGAAGTGTTAAATAAGCTATTTGATCAGAGTTATTATTTTCATGATGTTTAATCTGGACTGAATTAGTGTCGACCAAAATAAATTCATAAAAATGGCTTGTTTGTCTGATTGAGTTTGATTTATAATGAAATTGATTACCCTGAAAATCTTTCGGGAAAATTTTCTGAGGAATTTTGTTTGGTTTCAGATCGTAGAATTCAGGTTCCATTTGGATGACATCCTGATATTTATTTTTAAGGATGTACTAAGTTTGAGATTTGGGCTTTTGGATTGCCACTGATTCAAGTTGTTGAACAAGGGCTTTGCCTCTAGGTTGGTGAAGGATTAAAGGTTGTGTTTTTAGATTGTGGATCATGGTTGAAAGGATTTCATTGTCTTCTTCTTCTTCTGAAGCTATGTCAGCCCATGATTTAGATGGAAGGCCTTTAGGAAGTTAGGAAAGACCTATTTCCTGAAGGGTTAAAAGTGTTTGGATGGGCATGGCGTAATCGAACTTTGTTTGGGCTTGGGGTTTGGTCTTTTGGGTTGATGACCCAGATTGTGATTAGGGATTTTGGGTTGATGACCCTGATTGTGTTTGGGGTACATGGGTGGATGACCCTGATTGGTTTTTTAGATCATTTTCTTGTTTAGGTGATGATTCAGTCCCTGACCCAGAATGGGTGTTTAGACCAGCAATTGCTAGTCGATCTCTACCACCTCTTCCTCTTCCTCGGGAGGAGGAAGAAGATTTTATTGATTTTGGCATGATATACTCACTAGCTTCCTCCTTGTAAATATTAATGAGTAAGGTAGTCAGAAAGAGAGTTTAAGGTACCTTTGAGAAATTCTATTTCAAAATCAAAGATACTTAAGATTGCTTGCCATCTGGCAAAAAATTATTTTGATGCAAGGTTTTCAACATCCTTTTGTAAAATTTCTTTTGCAGATTTACAATCTACACATATTAAAAACCTTTGATTAAGTAAATCAGATTGAAATTTAGAGATGCATAAAACAATTGCTAAAACTTCTTTTTTAACAGTAGAGTAATTCTGCTGAGCATGATTCCAATCTTTTGAAGTAAATATAATTATTTGTTCTTTGCCATTAACAGACTGGTTGAGAATGCAACCATAACCAATATCAGAGGCATCAGTTTCAACAATCTTTGTGGCTAAAGGATTGGGAAGATAAAGACAGGGAAGGTCTTTAAACCTATATTTGATTTGTTTGACAAGATTAGTGTGAACATCAGCCCACAGAGGAGGTGTCTTCTTGAGACAATCCTAAAGAGGTTTAGTAAGATTGCTGAGCTGTGGGAAGAAATCCGCAACATAGTTTAAACAACTAAGAAAACGTTGGAGTTGGTTTTTTTCAATGATTTGATCTGGGAATTTATTTGCAAACTCAATTGCACAATTGATAGGAGTGATGGTTCCTTGGTAAATCTTATGACTAAGAAAACGGATTCTAGTTTGGAAAAGATTGATCTTGGTTTTAGACAAAGCAAGACCATTTTTTCTTATTATTTGTATGAAGATGCTAAGGTGTTTAAAGTGTTGGTCAATGGATTGGGAAAGCACAAGAACATTATTAATATAAATTATGATAAAGGATGAATAAGGATTAAAAATGTCATTCATGATTTTTTAGAATTCTGAAGGAGCATTTTTTAATCCGAAGGGCATAACTCTCCATTCATACTGCTGAAAAGGGACAGTGAAGGTTGTCTTGTAGCAATCACTATCCTTGATTTGAATTTGCCAAAATCCAGATTTCATATCAAATTTAGAGAAGATTTTAATAGAAAAAAGGAGATTAAGAAAATCCTTTTTATTAGGAATTGAATATCGAATCCATTGAAGGGCTTGATTAAGAGGTTTGTAGTTGATAACTAAGCGAGGAGTGTCGTGCTCAATCTCAACTTGTTTATTGACATAAGCAGAACAAGACCAATGACTCTTGCTTTTTCTGATTAATCCCTTATGTAGGAGATCTTGAACCTCCTTCTGACAATGAACAAGAAGTTCTTGGCTCATCTGGATAGGCAAGCCTTAGTAGGTATTTGACGTTCATTGAAATCCTTTTCATAAGGAAGATCAACAATATGCTACTTGCGTTGCCAAAAAACATTAGGAAGATCAGCGTAGATGAAATTTTGAATTTGATTAGACAAAGATTTAATTTTGTCTTGAATTATAGATTAATTGAGCAAATCGTCAATTTTCTAATAAGAAATTTCTTCCTTAAGATAATCGATTTGATTCTATTTATATAAGATTGGATTCAAATCTCTTACAATAGGAGTTTTAAGAAATTTGAAACTAATTAATTTGTTCAAATAAGAGGTAGAAATACCTTTATCTGAAATTGTAATTGGAAAGATGGATTTGATAAACAGTGTGCCAAGAATAACCGCATTTTTAAGATTTTTGACTAAGAAAAGAAGTCTTAATTTTCAAATCTTCTTTTTTTATTATGGCATTTGAAAGTTTGTAGTTAACGTGAAGCTTAGAACCACTGGTAGTACTAAGTCGTTCAGAAGTTTTTTAAAAATATTTAGTTGGAATTAATCCTTCTTGAATGCAGTTTGAATCTGCCCCTGTATCAAACAGAGCTTCAGTTTCAAGGATAAAAGTTCCAACAATAATTTTGATTTTAATATAAAACTTTTGAATTGTTAATTGGTTAATTAATTCAAAACTCTTTGGGGGGATAACTGAATCATTTAAAGAATCATTATCAGAAGTTTGAATTTTTTGAGCAGTTTCTTCCTCATCAGCTTGATCATCAGATTGCAGTATTGACAAAATATTTTGGTGAACATTTTGTTGTTATTTGATGATGCGAATTTCAACTTTTAGTTGATTAACTTCATATTGAAGATCCTAAATGGTTGTAGGTTTGACAACACTTTTTTCAAATTTTTTAAGAGTTTCTTTAAGGTTAAACTTATTGTTAATTAACAAATTATTTGACATTTAAGAGGAAGATGGTTCATCAAAAGATTGTTTGAGTTTTAACAAAAGGTTTTTCTTCTCATGAGGATCAGAAATATAATTAATGACTTCAAACAAAAGATATTGTTCTTTGGTGAAATCATTGATTTGGGAAGAAGATGAGAAATCTTCATCTGTCGAAGATAAGTCATCATCTTGGATGGATTTGATTCAGATTAACAGAAGATTCTGAAGACTCTTTATCAGATTCTACTTCAATAAATAACTCAACTAGGAGTTGGTTGTTCTTCTACAGAGGGTTCAAGTTTAAGATTTCTAAGCTTTTTCTTAAGCCTACAGTACTGACTTTTATGACCAGGCTTTCCGCAAGTCCAACAGTCTATAGGTTTCTTAGGAATATTAACCTTATCAAAAGGAGGTTTGGTTTAGAATTCTCTCCTAAGCTTCCTAGGCGGAATTCTAGATTTATGATGGTGATGGACAGATTTCTTGGGTTTCTGCCTTTCAGGATTATGAATATGTTTTCTGGGTTTCCTAGGTTTAAAACAAGGAAGACCAAATTGCTCACAGAAATTTCCCAAATCTCTACGATTTTAAGCCTTTTCTTTAGCAAACTGATATTGGATCTTATCATCTTGACAAATCTTTAAGGCTACTTTTTGAATAAAAATAGTAAGTTGTCCATAACTTAATTGCCTGTAAGGGATTTCATTATTAGGATGCTGGCTACAGATCTTATCTCTAACCTTGTCCCCAAGGGATTTAGGAAGACCAACAATAAACTTTTCTTTCCAGAAGGGTTCTTGGTTGTCTTCACAGGTAAAAACTCTAGTGAGAAAGGTATCCTTATACCATCTAAAGTCAGCTAAAGTTTTACACCTAAGATTGGAAAGGTGTTCGGCAGATCTATCCTTCCAAAGACTTGAATCTCATATGAAATGCTAAACAATAGTAAAGAATAATTGGTTGATGGAGTCAGGGATAAGTTTACCATCTTGGGCTAAGACAGTGCCATCATTTTCTATTTTGACAATATTTTGGATGGTAATCTTGTCCTTTTCTGACAAGTAATTATCCCACTAGCCTTCTAGTTGTCCAGTGAAACCACAAACTAAAATTTTTACAATAACTACTTCAGTACAGTTAAGGGATGTGTCATAGGCTGTAGCAACCAAAGACATATGTTGGAGTACATTAAGGATTTGGTACTCAGTTTTGCCATCTATATTCCATTCATAGATATGATTGGCATTAAAGAATTTAGAATGGTCCTTTTCTTTGATGATAAGATCTGGAGCAGTTTCCCTATAATAGTACAACTTAGAAGGTTGTTTCCAACTTGGTTGATTCCTAATAGGGTTAATTTGGACAAATCTATCTCAGTCAGAATTTCCATTTTATGACCTAGTTTGGTTAAGGACATTGATTTTCTTATCTTTGTCCTTCTAGGCTTCATGTCTAGATCTTGCTCTAGTAATGGTTGGTCTAGAATGAGCTTCTTGAAATATAGATGTTTGAGGAATTTCTTGAATGACTAAGGAAGCCATTTCATCTAGTCTCTATTTAAACTCATATGAAGGTTGATTAAAAGCTTTGAGTTTGGCAAACTCTTTCTTAAGCTTATCAATCATCCTAAAAGGCTTAAAAATTGGAGTTTGGATTGTCTTAGAGGAAGACGTGCCAACTTTTATACTATGGCTTGGTTTATCTCCTATTTTTTCTCCTATAGTGTGGAGATACTTATTGGTATAGTTGGATTGCTCCATAAGATTTTTAATATCTTTGGAAGATATAGATTCAAACTCATCCTTAGACTTAAAAGGTGAGGCAAAGATTGGAATATGTTTCTCATCCCTGACATTGGGAAGGATAAATTTGGTTGACGAAGGAAACTCAGATCTTACTATTTGGCCATCCTTGAGATCATACTTAGTGATAACACTAATGATGTTTGGTTCTATGAAAGGATAATCTATCTTATGGTAAGCTACATAATATTTAAACCAATCAAAGAAAAAGATTTGAATTTCAATATGATTAAGAAAAGAATAATATTCTTCCCTAATCTGGTCTTTACAATTATCCCTATAATTGTTAAGAAACCACTATCTTCGAGGAGTCATGTCCTCATAGTCGAAATCTAACTTAAGGGCTTCATAATCTATGCGGATCTTATTATCTTACATATATGAAAAGGTTGGAGAGGGAATAGATCTAGACTCTTCCTCATTGTTTTCTTATTGATAAACTGGTTGAGGAATCGAAGATGAGGTTTCTACACCCTAGAGTTTGATTCTACCACTTCCACTTAGAACAGTAGAAAAGGACTTTCTAGAGAGAATAGACCTAAATAAATCAGATCTGGAGTCTCTGGTGAAGGATGACCTAGCAGATTTGAAAGAATTGGACCTATTAAAGGTGATTTAAACCCTACCAGAATCATATTGTTTGACCGACTCAAAGTTAGGTGTGCTCTAGGGTTTGGCCAAAGCAACCTTTGTTGGTCCTAGATGAACTCAAGAAGGAGGGGTTGAATTGAGTTTATAAAATTTAACAAAATAATTCTGATAAAATCCCAAAAATATAAAACAGATAATTAGGTTATAAAAAGGACAAAGCACAGGGAATTTTGACAGAATAAAACTCCTAAGCTCAATAGGAGAAAACAACTACGGCTCCAACTTGATCACTCAATCCAATTGAATAAAGAACATTTCACTATTTAAAGAGCCAATATCCAATACAAGTGTAGAACCTATAGTACCCTTATACATGTCAATCCCAAACCTAATTCTAGATTTGTATGACTTTTTTCCAAACCTTGTTCCTCAACAAAGTTTCTCACTCAATTGCTGATTTAACTCTAAACCCTTATTCTACCCTTATAGAAGTCAATTCTTAAACCTTGTTCCTCCACAAAGTTTCTCACTCAATTGTTGATTTAACTCTAAATCCATATTCTACCCTTATACAAGTCAATCCCAAACCTAACTCTAGATTTGTATGACTTTTTCCTAAACCTTTTTCCTCCACAAAGTTTCTCACTCAATTGTTGATTTAACTCTAAACCAGACTTTTATCAAATATTTCAAAGTTACCTTAAAAAGCTTCTAAGTCTAAGCAAAAGGCACAATATAAACCTGTGAGCAAATTCTCAAAGAATATCTGTAACTCGGATTTCCAATATAATTCAAGGAGAATTCCCATTTTTTTCAAACCCCATGATACTCTATTTATATACATATATGGATAATCACATTTTTTATTTTCAAATCTTTGTTTCTGTTAGTTTTGATAAGCATAAACTAACAATAAAATTATGTTCAGATTTTATTAGTTAAGTTTATTTATCAAAACAAAAATAGACTTTATCTATAAAATTAAATATGACAAATTTTGTCCATGGCCCAAGTTTGAGGGAACTTAATATCTTCCCACTTGATGGTTTTTGATATGACTACCTTAGCTTTGGATGTATCGGGGAGAAACAGAGTTGTTTCTCCAGTTTTCCTAGGTTTAAGGATCCTAGACATGCATGAGTTCATTACCTTGTATTGAACTCGATAAATGATATTAATTGGGATAGATCCAGCTTTCATATCTAAACCATAAAGTTGGACATCTAAGGTTAAGACATCCAAAATATTTGCATCTTCAAGTCTAACAATCCTATCAGGATAACAATTGAAATATATTGGTGGGCTGGTTTCTACAGTGCCTAGAATGGTGTCTATGAACTGATTGTGACGGGAGTCTCTTAGGCATAAGAGAATTGAGGTATTCAATCCCTCTATATCTAAAGGTTAAGAAACAACCTGTACACATCCAATGTGTAAGAAACTGTATTTTTGTTTATGCGTTCTTATCAAACTATTTGAAAAGAGTCTGATTTCATCAAACTTGGATTTAAGACGAATATTAGTTTCAACAGTCCTGATGACCAAATCATATTTGTGAAAATGACTTCCTTCTAATTTATAAAGTTCATTTTCTAGAATCCTAGGAATCTTCCAGTTATCCAGATCTTGATTAATATCTTCAAAAGATACTTTTTCTTTGACAATATTTTGATTGGATTTGATTAAAACATGTTCAGATTGAGAAGGATTAAAAGAAGAAGATGATGGTTGAGAGGATTTGAAAGAAAAATGGGAGGAAAATGAGTGAAAGAGAGACATAAAGAAATTATCATAAAACTGTCCCCTGGTAACATTGCCATCCTTTGGTTTTATAAAACATAAAAAAAGATCTAGATTAAAATTTACTAACTCAACTATTTTTCAGACTTTTTTTTATTTCTTAACTATAGCCAATGAATTTCAGGCAAAAGTTCAGATCTTGAGTTCCAATAATTTGTAGGTTTTACTGCCCTCATCTCATCGAGACTTACTACCCCAACAACATAAGATCGAAACTTTCTCAGCTTATGATGCTAACCAATTAAGACATAAAAGATATTTAAAACGTTTACAAAATGTTTTAAAACAAAATCATGTCTGCAAGATAGTTCATATTAGTAAAAAGTAAACCAGATCTAGTCATATATTCCTACTTCCCCATTAGGCTTTGATACCATATGGCATGAAAGCGGAACTTGGAAAGGGAAACTAAGATAGACAAAGCATCAATGGAAAGCAGGAATAGAAAACGGATTTCACATGGCTATGAATAATATAATATCCAGAAAAATATTATAATTTAAAACAAATAAAATTTATACTAGTACAATAAAAACACATAATGTTGTAAACTAGAAGTTTACAAATGAAGATAAATTTCTTGTTTGGCGTGACCAATTAGGCTATCTTGGATCTATTATGATCTGAAAAATAATTGAAAATGCATGCGAACACCCCTTGAAGAGCCAAAAGAGTCTTCAATCAAATAACTTCACATGTAATGATTGTTCCTAAGGGAAGTTAATAATTTGATCATCACCAGCAAAAAATGGAAACAAATCTCTCACATTTTTAAAGTGGATACATGGTGATACTTGTGGACTAATACACCCACCATGTGGACCATTTGGATTAATTTTAAGATGGAGAGTTTACATCTCATGCTTTTAATGAGTATTGTATGTATATTGGAATTGATGTTGAACATCATGTAGCACATGTTCATACACAAAACAGACCTGCTGAATCACTTATTAAACATATAAAATTGATTACAAGATTGTTGCTCATGAGATCAAACCTTCCAATTTCTATTTGGGGACATGCAATCTTGTATGCAGCTTTATTGATTCACATTAGGCCAACAAATTATGTTGCATGTAACTTTTAACTTACAATTGGTTTTTGGTCAACAACCTAACATATCTCATTTTTGAATTTTGTTGTTATGTTGTATATGTTCCAATTTCCCCACCATAATGAACTAAAATAGGTGCTCAAAGGATGTTGGGAATATATGTTGGGTATGAATCTCCATTTATAATAAAATATACTAAACCATCAAAAGGAGATTTATTTATGACTCGACTTGTTGATTGTCATTTTGATGAATCAAATTTTCCAACATCAGGGGGCAGACTAAGCAATTAGAAAAGGATATTAGTTGGAATGAATTATCATTATCACATCTTGATCCTCAAACAAAAGAATGTGAACTAAAATTTCAAAAGATAATTCATTTACAAAAATTTAGCCAACCAGTTACAAAATGTATTCATTGACCCAAAAAGGTGACAAAATCACATGTTATAACTGTTAATGCTCCAATAAGAATTGATTTCCCAATTGGACAATCTAACATTGCAAACGAGTCTCAAACATGTATGAAGCATCATAGACTCGTGGGTTCCAAAGATTAAAAATTGTCAAACATAAAAGGGAGCTAAAAAGAAAGAGGTTCAAATTAAGGACGTGGAAACTTAAAAACATTCCTTAGATATAATTGATTTTTTAGTTCCAAAAGAAACTCAGGTACCTGAAATTATCAAAAATGAAGAGATCTCAATAAATTATGTCATGAGTAGAGTATGATGGAACCAAAATGAAGTCAATGTTGATGATGTATTTTCATATAATATAGTGCTCAATATATTAAATGATACAGAGAATCAAGAACCAAAGTCAATCAAGGATTGTCGACAAACAAGTGATTTTTCCAAAATGCAAAGATTCAATTGAGGAAAAATTAGATTGCTTTCAAAGCGAAAAGTTTTTGGAGTTGTAGTCTGTACACTTGATGAAGGTGTAAAACAAGTTGGATATGGGATTTTGTACAAAAACGAAATGAGAATGATGAAATTATGAGATACAAAACACGACTTGTTGCTCCAGGATTTTCACAAAGACCCAACATTGATTTTGAAGAAACACATTCACTTGTAATGGATAAAAGTACTTTTCAATACTTAATTAGTTTAGTTGCACAAGAAGGACTCAATTTACATCTAATGGATGTTGTTATAGCCTATTTGTATGGGTCTCTTGATAATGAAATTTATATGAAACTTCTAGAAAGGATTCAGTTTACCCAATAAAGAATGTTCTAGAGAAAAATACTCAATTACATTGAATAAGTCTCTTTATGGGCTAAAGCAATCAAGACATATGTGGTACAATCATTTTAGTAAGTATTTGTTAAAGGAAGGATATAAGAATGATCCCATTTGTTAATGTATTTTCATGAAAAAATATGGAAATGGATTTTCCATAATTGTTGTTTATGTAGATGACATAAATATCATTGGTACTCCTAAAGAATTTTCACAAGCCATAGATTGTTTAAAGAAAAAGTTTGAGATGAAAGACATAGGAAGGACAAAATTCTACTTGGGAAAACAAATAGAATATTTAAAGGGCGGAATTTTTGTGCTTTAAGAAGGTTACATAACTAAGGTGCTTACGAGGTTCTACATGAAAAAATCACACCCATTGTGTATTCCAATGGTTGTAAGGTTTGTAGATGTAAATTATGATCCTTCTAGGCCTCAAGAAAAATTTAAAGAAGTACTTGGTCCTGAAGTACCATATCTTAGTACAATAGGAGCATGTATGTATCTTGCTAATTATACACGACCTAATATATCATTTGCAATTAATTTATTTGCAACATATAGTTTTTCACCTACGTTAATACATTGGAATGGAGTGAAGAACATACTTCATTATCTTAAGGGCACAATGGGCATGGGCTTGTTTTATTCAAATGTTTCCAAATTAGATGTAATTGGTTACGTAGATGCAAGTTATTTGTTAAATTCTCATAATGGTATATCACAAACATGACATTTGTTTACATCGGTGGTACAACCATTTCATGGCAGTCTGTGAAATAAACCATAACTGCAACATCATCTAATCATGCAAAAATTTTAGCTTTACATGTGGCAAGATGTGAATGCGTTTAGTTGAGATATGTAATTCAACATGTGCAAGAAACTTGTGGTTTATCTTCTGGAAAAATGGCACCGACGATCATATATGAAGACAATGTTGCATGTATCGCTCAGTTGAAAGAATGATACATTAAAGGAGATAGAACAAAACATATTCTACCAAAATTCTTGTTTACTCATGATCTTCAAAAGAATGGTGATATAAATGTTCAACAAGTTCATTCGTGTGGCAATCTAGCATATCTCTTTACAAAGTTATTGTCAAGGAAGCCTTTTGTGAAACTGGTTAACAAGATTGGACTTTGTTGTCTTAAAGATAATTGCCTGCATAAGGGGAAGAAATGATACGTTCTGCACTCTTTTTCCCTTAGTCATGGTTTTGTCCCACCGGGTTTTTCTAACAAGGTTTTTGATGAGGCAGGTGATAACAAATTGAAGAATGATAAACTCTTTTCCTTCACTAGATGTTTATTCCACAGGATTTCTCCTAGTAAGCTTTTAACGAGACACATCTTTGAATAATGGACATCCAAATGGGGGTTATGAATAATCTTTTTGTCAATGTCCATGTCTTCCTTTATCTTTTATTATTTATTTTTAATTGTATATATCTTTTTGTATCTTCCTAGTTATCTTTTTGTATCTATAAATAGATTACTCATCTTGTAATGAATACACACAATTATTATTCTCTCTAAACTTTTTTCTTCTCTATTATTCTCTTACAGATTATATTATATTTAACAAGTTTTTTTTTTCTATTTTATAGGTTGAAATTGTCTAGTTTTATTTTATTAATTGTAAATTTATGATTGATTGTGTGAAAGGAAGAGGTGTTGAATTTGTGTTCATTTAAGAATTTTTCTATTATCGTGCAAAAAAATATGGGAAGATAATCTTTCTGAGATAGATTTAAAAAATAAAATATCATTTAGAATATATTGAATATTAATTATGATTTGATCCATCAACAATGGGTTTTTAGATATTAATATTTTACTAACATGAGATTGTTTGAGTTTAATAAGATATTTTGAGTTCAAATGTTCAAATAGATAAAATAAAAATCTATTTTTAAAATTTTCTTTCATATTTTAGTTTATTCAAATTTGAATATGTTATGCATATTTTGAAATTCAAAAATATTTTAAAACATATTGTATATTATTTCTGATTTCTTCCATCAATAATGAGTTTGTAGATATTAAGATTTTTATTAATTCGAGATTGTTTCAGTTTAAATGGATAAAAGAAAAATCTATTTTTAAAAACTTTGCTTTCGTATTTTAGTTTATTCAAATTTTGAATTTGTAGTTAAAAAATTGAATTTTAATAATTTTTTATAGCATGAATCTTAATATATTGTATTATATTTTTAAACTTGTTTTCAAATTTCAGTTTATTCAAATTTTGAATCTTGATATATTGTATTGATTTGAAGATATTTTTCTCTTTTACTTAAATTAAATCTTAAGATTATTAGAATCTTAATTCTTAATTAATATTAAATTTATGTTTTCGTAATAAATTTCAAAAATTAAATTTAAATTGATATAATTTCTTAAAATTTAGTTTATTCAAATAATGGAATAGAATTGAAAATACACGTATATTGATGATCATTTTCTTTTTTGAATAAACTAAATTTTAAGAAATGATATCAATTTAAAAATCAAATTTAAAGAAATAATAAAATCTTCAATTTATATTTATTTTAATGTAATCTAAATTGGTGTTATTTCTTTAAAATGTTACACTTGTTTAATATGGTATATCAAGATTTAAAGTTAAATCAAATTAAAATTAAAATCTAACTTAAAAAGGAATAAAATTAAAAATCAGTACTAGAAAAAAAGCATTCAACATCAATTTTTTTTTATACATTTAACATTGGTTTTTAACCAATGTTGAAACTACTAACGTTGAAAGTATCAACGTTAACATCGGTTTTAAAAACCAATATTAACATAACATTACAACATCAATTTTTACAAAATGGATGTTACCTAATAAAAATATTAACAGGAAAAAAACTATAAAATATGTGAAATCAACATTTGTTTTACTAAAAATCAATGTTGATTTACAAATAACAACATTGATTTTTACTAAAAATTGATGTTGTTATGTATAACAACATCGTTTTTTAGTAAAATCGATGTTAATTTATGCTGAACAACGATTTTTAGTAAAATTAACGTTGATTTATGCAAAACAACATCGGTTTTTGTGAAAATTGATGTTGATTTTTCTTAATTTTTTTAATATTTTTTCTATTTTTTAAATTTTACTCAAATTAAACCTGCAAATGAAAAAATAGATCAATTCAGACAGTTTTACAATACAGTACAAATCATATATGAATTATAAGTAAAATCAATAAAGTCAATGTACATAAAAAATCATTTCATGTAACCGATTGTAATTTTAAATTATATAAAATTGTTAAAATCCCTCTTAACCACCTAGTGTTTCATTTCTTACTCTTAGATAAAATCTTGTCCACTGAATCCAAATTGCCTTCAATCTCTCAGGTTCCAATGGTCTTTGATCAGTAAAATACTTCATGATATAATAAAACATAACTTAATAAGTATAAATAAAAATAAGTATAACAAATAAAATTAGTTTTGAAGTAAGCAATTATCATCTCTCAATTATCCGTGAAACCTCCTTATACTATCGTTGACATCCAATGCATGACATAATAGCCACATTCAATGTTTCCTCTTTGCTTATTGTAGTAAATTCAATAACATATTCAAAGTTAAATGGAAGTTAGTGTACATAGTAATAAATGTAATTTTGAAGACATCAACCATTGTTTAAATGACTTACTTTAACTACAATCCATTTGGCAATAGCCTTGGATTTAGTTCCTTGACTATCATTGAATCCCTTCAAAGCATTGGTTAAGAGAAACATGCATGCATCTTGTATAATTAACATATTGATGTCTTACAAATAATAAAGTAAATGTCTTAGAAATTAAAACTTACTTGTTAATATCTATAGATATCTTTAGAAAAAAAAATACACAAATAAGACGTATCATTTTATGTATAGTAGTGGGGAATTATGGACAAAAAATAAATCCGCTTGGTTTCAGACTTGGTACAACTCAAAGTCATGATTCTATTTGGTTTGCACAACCAACAAATTTATTCCGAGAATATACAAGAAGATAAAAAAATACGGGATTATATCAAAATTATATAGGCTTATTATGCAACAAACATATCCACACAACAACATTGTTCTTAGGACATATAACGATTAGTTTCCAATGTTCACTGCATTAGAGAACATTAAGTTATTATAGTGCATACATTATTTAAATTGGTTTTTACAGTTTTACTTTCCCATTCAAGTACGCTGCTAGGTAGACATGTTTTTGTGAACTTTGGATCCATTTCTTAATACAGTCTTCAGATTCGAATTACGATTAGCCAGATCTTTGTATGGATTGTGGCTCAAGGAATCCATACACAGAGGCATTACCCGATTGCAAACTTAAGTCATTCATATGCCTATTGTTTTTAAAATAAAGTAAATTATGCATCAGTTTAAAACAATTAGTTATGTAATGGACTATAATGTAAAGTGACTTACATAATCCACATTTGTAAAACAGAGATATTGAGACATTGATCACATGTATTATTTCATAAATATCTTCATGATTTATGTACAAGAGGAAGTCCTCATTATACACCCCAAGCAAAGTAGTATCCCACGACACTTGTATGGGTCTGAGGAAATGCTGAGGGATGGTCAATGCGATCTGGTATAGGGGATCATCACTAGGTTCCTAAACAGTTAATAAACATAGGTCAATGATAGTCAACACTTTATATGTAACAAATCCTTTTTAAATGATAATAAACAAAACAAAAATGAAATACCTTTTTTGAAATAGGTTGTAAAGGATGTGTCGGCCAAACTAGGAAGGTGTTAAGGGTCTACCCCACTAACTGAACCTCTTCAGTGGGCACATGGACGTGAGCATCAGTATCTCGAACTTCCTCAACACCCACCTTCACTTGACCATTGGCCAAAGGGACGTTGTGCACAATTTTTGACCCCTAATAAACTCTTCCAAGGGCAACCAGGCGGGGAGGATTGTCATCAACATACAACCCACGCTTGTCTAATGTACCCGTGTTTGGCTCATGTCCTAAGGGATCGACACATCTTTACTTCGTGCTGACCTCAACCTCAGGAGGCGGTATGAATCCTTGGGATTGCATCTAGGGCTGCATCTGGCTGAATGACAACATTAGTTGTCGAGTCACTTTTTCAGTGATCAACTACTCCAGTTCATCCCTGATATTCTTCTTCAATTCATCAAAGTCTTCCAACTTCATTGGCGTAGACATGCGGGAACTTGATGAAGCCGGTCCAAAGTATTGTCTGATGGTCACACCAGCTTCAGTAGCACGGACACGGCCAAAGTGCTCAAGTCTCCCAATGGCAGCAGTCAGTATGTCCTGACGTCCATGGGCGACTAAGCTACCCTGTGTAACTTGCTCTTCCAAGGAATCCTGTAATGAACAAAATATTGCATGAGTTTATGAATTTAATTAATGACTGTTGAAATAAATAATTAACTTACAATCATTTCTGCAATTTCACGTACTGCCTCAGATGTCATGTCTTTTGTTCTAATAATCATAACCCCCACCAGACAACACGTGAGGGACAGCGTTTTGTTTCTGCATGGCCTGAGCCTTCTTTCTAATATCTTGTCAACATTACACAGATGTTTGTCAACAAAATGTGCCTGAAAATACTGCATAATTGTCAAATTAATAAACAATGCAAGTCAACTAACCTCCCATGAAGCAACTCTATGACTCTAGCAAAATTGGTGCCACTTTTCTTTGTTGATATCGTATTTCTCACAGACAATGTCATCGTCCTCCTCTTTGCCTTGTGCCAGGGCCCAATTGGAGGTCAAATTTGACTTAAAATGCCTCCATCGCTCGCCTACTGTTTGAAGGATTTTCTTCTTCATCCTTTTGTTGGACGCTTCTGGTATATCAAACTTAGCCTGTGATACAAAAAAAAAATTAACAGTTACCAAAACATTTTAATTCAAGATTGTACAACCAATTACATTGACATTGAACATTTAATTGTAATACCTAAATGTCCTCCCAAATCAAATCCTTATGACATGCAGGAACTTCCTTCCAATTACCAATTGTAACATCCACCTTGTCCTAAGCGATGATCCCCAAATATGTCCTCAATTTCTTTTTGTAGGGACCATCAGCCTTCCCAATTGTAGGATCCACATGAACCACTGGTTTCTCGACACCGATAGGTATGGTAGCCAATGACCTAAGTCATGTTGTGTTTCTAGTCATAGATGACGAAGGTGCTGACTTAGGAGGAGGAGAGGAGCTCGTGGTGTAGTCATGTGCCTGTTAAAAACAACATTAATTAAAGTTAAGTGACAAGTAAAGTAAGTTATGAAATTGTAAATGTGGAAACAAGTAAATATAAAATAAAGATTACATTAAACGATGTTAATTAATTCTCCTTCATCATGATCATTACAATTTGCATGAACGTCATCAACTTCTTCTTCTCCGTTGACATTAGACATTTGTTCAAGAAAGTAGTGAGACCAGTATCAAGGGTTGAATCATCATCTTCAATATTAATACAAATGGTTCTTCCATGTAGAACCACTGACCACCTTTCATCACAAGGATCTTGAACATAAAACACATGTTTAGCTTGTTCTGCCATGATGAAAGGCTCATTTTCATAAGCTAGCTTCTTAAGATCTACCAAAGTAAATCCTAAATTGTCGGTTCACACACAAATATTGCTATCAACCCACTTACACTTGAAAACACACACAATGAATTTAACATAATTAAGCTCCCAAATTTCATCAATAACTCCAAAGTAAGGCATGGACGCTAGACAGGGATTGTGGTCATGTACAGTAGCAAAGTGTTGGGATTCAGCCCTAAGACTAACCCCACTATTTTGCATTGTGCTTTTGTCATCTTGTTCTTTGGTGTAGAACAAATACCTATTGATATTGTATCCTTGCCAACTTCTAACATTTCTTTTAGGCCCATCTACTAACTTCCTTAATGTTTCAGAGCCATTATTATCACCAAATATTGTATCTTTAAACCAATTTAGGAAAGTCTTGTTATGCTCTTTCAACAACCTATTCTTGGTCATTTTTGGGTTACTTTCGTTGACTAAGGCTTTCGTCACAAACTATGTATTACAGGACTTCATTACTGTTATTTAGTATATACAAATGAGCTTGCTGCAATTCCTCTAGAGTGGGATTTATGACATACAACCCTTGTGAACCCTTACCTCTCACTCTCTCGTCATGTCGAGACTCAGGAAGCCCAACAGGCTTTGCCTTTTCAATGTACCCTAAACAAAATTCAATAGCTTCTTCTACAATGTACCTTTCCATAATGGATGCTTTAGGATGATGTAGATTCTTTGTATACCCTTTTAAGATCTTCATGTATCGCTCAATCGGGTACATCCACCGTAAATAAACGAGACCACAAAATTTAATTTCCCTGACTAGATGAACAATTAAGTGAACCATAATGTCAAAAAGTGAATGAGGAAAATACATCTCCAACTGACACAAGATAATTACAGCCTCATCTTCCAAGTCATCTAACTTTACAGGTTTGACAACTTTGTTACAAATGGCATTGAAGAAAAAGCATAGGCAAGTTATGGCATGGCTCACTTTGTTAGGCAAAATATCTCGAATCGCCACGGCTAACAGTTGTTGCATTAAGACATGACAATCATGAGACTTTAAGCCAACTAGTTTCAGATCTTTCAACTGCACAAGGCTCTTAATCTTTAAAGAGTATCCCTGTGGCAATTTGGCATGGTACAGACACTAACAGAAACTTATCTTCTCCTTTCTTAACAAAGTGTGACATGCTGGAGGCAAGTATATTTTCTTACCATTAGACCTTGGATGTAACTAGTCATGTATACCCATCTCAGCTAGATCTTGACGAATATTTAAACCATCCTTTGTCTTGCCTTTAATGTTAAGAAACGTGCCAATGACACTATCACACACATTTTTCTCCACATGCATAACATCGATACAATGTCTAACCTCTAGATTGGACCAGTATAGAAGATCAAACAATATCGACCTCTTCTTCCATATACAAGTTTTATTTTTTAACTTCTTTTGGGTCTTTCAAAATGTAGTATTGATGTCCTCAACCCGCTTCAGAACTTGCTGACCAGTTAACGGTATCGGCACACTTTCATGCTCTTGACTTCCATTCAATCACCGATAAGGGTGATAAGGTTTAAAAAAACGTTGATGACAAATGTTCTTTCATGTTTAAGTTGTATGTAGCTCATGTCTTGTTCACAGATAGGGCATGTACGATGACCCTTGACATTGTATCTACTCAAATTCCTGTATGTTGGAAAATCATTAATGGTACAAAATAACATTGTGCGCAACTTGAATGTCTCATTTCGATACCTATCAAACACAAAAACCCTCTCATCCCACAATTTTGTCAAGTCTTCAATCAAGAGACTAAGATAAACATCGATGTCATTTCCTGGCTGTCTTGAGCCCGATATCATCATAGACAACATCATGTATTTTCACTTCATGCACATTCAAGGAGACAATTTCTAAATGACTAGCAAAATAGGCCACAAACGGTGCTAAGTACTTAAACCGCCATAGGGATTCATTCCATCAATGGCAAGTCCAAGTCAAAGATTTCTTGTCTTGTTGCCAAAATTCGGATACAAACGATTAATCTTCTTCCACTGGAAGGAATCTGCCGGATGGCGGAGCATTCCATCATAGTTTCTCTCATCTGCATGCCATGTAAGGTCTTTTGCATCATCTCCATTAGCAAACAAACGCTTAAACCTTGGAATGATCGGAAGATACCACAACACCTTCGTTGGGGCATTTCTTTATGCTTTCATCACTGCTCCAATCGTCATTGTCTTTCACTTTGTACTGTGATATCCCACACTTGGGGCATTTATGCATTTCTTCAAATTCATTTATGTACAGTATGCAATCATTAAGGCAGGCATGAATTTCTGATACTCCATACTCATTGGACACAATATCTTCTTCGCCTGATAGTAACTTTTTGGCAACGTGTTTTCATCTGGAAGCATATCCTGAACTACTTGAAGCAGTGAAGTGAAACTTTTGTTACTCCACCTATATCTGGACTTGACATTAACCAAACTTAACATCGCTAACAACAGCGTCAAAGACTTCTTGCACCCCAGATACAACGACTTCTTCAAATCACTTTCTAATGTATCATACATAGGAGCATGTGCTTGCTCAAAAGACTCTTGTCCGAGATCTCCTCTAATCGATCTCCCATGTCTACATCAACCGGTTCAGTTTGGGACCCCCTCTGCATGTCTATCAATTTACCATGTCATATCCATGTCGTATAATTCTTCTTAATCCCATCACACAGAAGATGTTTTTGTATGTCGTCTAGTGCTTGTCTTCTCCCATTCAAACAGTTTATACAATGACGTAAATATTTTCCATCCTCAACCGGTTGACTTCTTTCAGATGGAAATTTCAATAAGTGTTCAACGCCTTCCTCATACTCAACGCTCATGCGACTTGCATTCATCCAACTTCAATCTATCTAATTAATAACTCTGTGATACTCACAAATTTATTCCATGCATGAAAACCTCACTTTTTTCATTAAAGGTGTGGCCCTATCCCATTCAGAAATACATTTTTTTATAGTAGATCCATACATAAAGGTTAAGTTTCTTTTCTTAAATTTGAAGAAATTTCGACAACATTTCGCATTGATCTCCAAGTACACGACATGAAAGCAGTGAGGTGAATTCCACCACAATCAAGTATGCACCCGGAGAACAAAGTGAAATGCATTGTACTGAAATTTCATCAAATTTAAGAAAAGAAACTCAACTTATACATATGAATCTACTATAAAAAAATGACTTTCCAAACTGTCCAAATGGACAATTCAAGAATCAATACAACGATTAATCTAAACTGTCCGGAAAAATCATTGTATTGAATCTTAAACGGAAAACTAAGGTTCACTCTTAATGAACATAAGTTACATATAAAGCAATAGTCATTAATCACATAAAACAAATTATAAAAGCGATCGTAAGACAAAAGAGCCTAAAAAAAGTATAAAAGACATTTGTACCTGTGATGATGATCTTTGTGAAATCTCCATCTAGGAATGTCGTGATGGTGATGCAAACAGGAAAAACAAAAGTGCCTACAAGTTATATTGAACATTAATATGTATACCTTATCTAGTCAAATGACAGAAGATTCACTTATATAAGAAAATTTACTTCAAGAGATATGATATAAGGAACGCCAATAATGCAAATAAATATATATACCAATTTGATTTACAACTAATTTTTAATTGGATTTTTTAAAAATAAAATAAATACCAATTCTAATGATATAAAGGAACAAGGTTCAAAGATCACTAATTATAGGATGAAACCTGTAAAGAGTGCCTTTAACGAATGCAGCAAGAATATTCAGTTTTAAAATAATATATTAATTACAACATTAGCTAACTGAAAAATTGGTACTCTTCTAATTTACAATCAAGAAATGGATTCGATTTGAAAAAATGGGTTCTTTGCTTGTCATTCTATGCTGGAATAATTCCTTACCTAAGTTAAACCAAATAAAAGATGCATTTTTTTTTAAGTGTTAAATTACTTTAACAAAATTTGGCGTAGAAAGGGAAGTGAAGAGTAGAGAGGAAAATGGATTCACACTTAACACACCTTTTGGCGGTGATTTGTCAGCTATTATGGGAGCATAGAAGGTGCACAATGCGCCAAGGGTTTAGACTTTTATGATATTGAACATGACATGTTTTGTTTCTTATTATATTAATTATTAATCCCTCAAAATGTAAAAAGTAGTTGACTAAATTTTTTAAAAATTGCTACTTTTATATTATTATTATTATTATTATATTAGTTCTAAGGAGTATTAGAAAAGCTTTCTAAAGTAACATAATTTATTTATGAAGGCTTTTTTTTATTAAGATCTTTGTATTCTTTTAATTTAATATATCTTATATCGAAACAGTAGTTTTTTAATTTAAAAGAATGTATTATAAGAAGGATTTTTTTCTTGATTTGTTATAAGAAACTTATTTAGTAATTAATATCATATCCCAGTAATTAAAAAGTTTAATATATTATTTTATAACTATATCTGTTATATTGGGTTATATAGATTAAATTTCAAAGTTGGAATGGTCATACGATCAATGTTTTGTGAAACTTAAAAGATTGTTCTGATAAGGTAATAATTATTATATTAACTGTTTTATAACAATGATTTATAACTTTATTTATCTTTTAATAATTTAAATTAGATAATAGAGTTTTGAGATAAAGTGCAAGACTATAACTATTTTACTACATTAAAAAATGATACTTTAAATTAATAATTACTATAGATTTTCTTAAATATTTCAAAATTATTACCTTGCATTCTTTTTTCCACTAATCATTCTATTGTATCCTAAGCTATGTTTTACTCATTTTCTAACTAAACTTCTTACTCTGCTTGCTTTACACGGTCACACCACCTATCCAACAACCAAACAATTTACTTTCATTTGATAGCATCACACACAACAATGCATACCTCCATTCCAATTTCAGTCCTCTCAATTTCTCAAAGGACTTTCTCTGCTGGAATAATTTTCTTAGAAGTTAAATTACTTCATACATAACTTGAAAAAAGTTCTTTTTAGAGAAGTTAAAATCATTTACTAACTCCTTAGAAAAGAAAGTAATTTTTAATTTAATGTATAACTTAATTTTAACTTATAACAAAAATTTCCTTGATTACTCTATCCCATTGTGCTGTTGAAAAAGAATATGCATAGTTGACACACAATGAATGTTAATAAACTCACATTATTTACAAATATGTTACCACATTTTTGTTAATATTGGTTTTACATAATAATGTTAAAACTAGTTATTTTAGTAGTGAATCCTTTATATGTATTTATTTGTGTACATAAGATTGAACTTAAGTGTGATATGTATAAAGTAGTGTAATAACTACCATTAATTAATTGTAACTAGTATAAAATTGCTTATGTTCTATCAGTAGTCTTGTTCTTATGTGACCTTTATTATGCTAGGTATGTTACTAATTAGGTGTCTTGTATGAGAAAAAAGGATTAATGATAATGTATAATTATTTTATATTAGTATTTAATTTAAATTTGTTGGCTTTTACAAAAACAACCTTAAAAGTCATGCAAATGATGATTTGTAATTGACTTAAATATGATTTTGGTTTTTGTAAGTTTGCATTTTTTTTCATTTTTGGTTTCTATAAGATTTTTTGTTTATTTTTAATCCATATAAGTTTGTGTTTTTGTTTTGTTTATTTTTAATCCATATAAGTTTGTGTTTTTTCAATTTTGGTTCTTATAATATTTTTGTTCAATTTTAGTTCCTATAAGATTTATTTTTTCATTTTTAGCCCATGTAATTTTACACTTGCATTGACCAAAATTGAAAATGCACAAACTTGGAATAAGCAAAATTAAAAATAATGCAAATTCGTAGGAACAAAAAAATGAACAAAACAAACTATAGGGATAAAATTTGAAAAAAAAATGCTTTGAGTCTTAGGAGATTTCCTCCACTCCAATAGCAAGCTAATCACGATAACATCACCGAAAACACAAAATCATCCGTGCTCTAAGAAAAATGAAAATGTAGTCAAAGAGAGAAAGAATAAGTGTTTACCAGTCTCTATGGTTCAACCAAACAACATTAAAGGAAGAGGAAAATAGTTCCCTAATGATCACCATTAACAAACCTCAAGGTTTTGGAATTTGGGTCTCTCTCTTGAAGAAGAAGAAATGAAAGAGAACCCTTTTAAATAAAATCTAAATTATGAATGTTTAGGAAAGGATTTATAATCCTTAAAATTTTCCTTTTTATACATAGATTTTCTTTAAACATACTCATCCCTTAACATACACCAAGGTCATATGCTTATACCCAAACTTACCAAATATTCACTAAACACATAAACATAAACAAAACATCATCACATAAACAATTTATTTATTTTATATACTTAAATTAATTTTAATTACTTTTGTAATATAATTAAAATCACATAATCAAATATTATGAAAATACAGTGTTACATCAGCCACCCCCGTACCCACCAATTAATTCAATTTATACTCCTTAAATCCATTAGATAGCAAATATTTGATATCAAAGATTAGTAACTAACTTTAATCACCAAATGCCCAAAATCAACGCTGAACTTTCTCAAATTATTTGTTTCAAATAATGAAGTGGACTAGGACCGGCTCCATTGATTCACATGGACTTTGACTCATCACTAACAAAGGTTGCCCCTACATTAGTGGTATGGATTTTCGCGTTGTAATAAAAAACGGCGAACACTATTTTGGAACTCATTGTATTTTTTGATATGAAAAATTAAACATGTTATATAGACTATGGAAGTTGCAAGAAGATGTGTTGTGAATCACATAAACCCAAACCATGGGAATTTATAAAGCGTGTCTCAACTAAAAGCAACGACCAAGAGTTATTTAAACATATCCAATGGTTTAGATCGGCCAAAATCAAATCGTGGTTACTGTTTAGGCTTCACAAAAGATGCGGCTAGGATTTCGCCGATCCGTGTCAACGGCCCAGATCTTGCAAATTCAAACGTCGTTATTGTTCATGTGTGGCGAAAGTCGTAGAGATCTGTCTTTTTCGAGCCAAACAAAGGAGCGATCAGGAGGATTTCATTGATCCATGTCAATGACCGAGATTGCGAGAATCCTAAGTTGTTACCGTTCATTGAGAAAGAAGCGGCCAGGATTTCACTGAGTCATGTTGACGGCCAAGATCCCCCAAATTCAAACATAGTTACTTGTCACGTGTCAGGAATTCATCAAAGGTTTCGTCTGTGATAGAAAGAGGCGGCCAGGATTTCACTGATCCATGTCGAAATTCAAGAGCGTGCAAATCCAAGCGTGATTACTATTATCATATGTGACCGATCAAAATAAATGAAAAACACATCTTTTCATGCTCCCGAGCGTGTTGCACAAACCACATTTACAAAGGTACTAAACATAAGCAACTTTTGAATTCATGCTGCTTATATCGGAATCATAACATCCTTTTTATTTAAAAAAAATACAATGAATTCGATATCTGTAATTTACAAAGACTTCTTACAAAAACAAAAAAAATTGTCATTCGGTAATTTAACTTTACACTAATTTTTATTATTCTACCAATAATAAATGAAAAAAATTCCACAAATTTAAATTATTATCAAATTTGAAAATTAAATAAATATAATGTAAATAAAACATCCCCAACTATTAAACTTAAATAACATAAATTTTAAATTTTAAATATATTTAAAAATATTATTAGTATCATTATTTTTTTAACAATGAAATATATACTTTAAATATATTTAAATGTATTACTAGTCAAATAGGAAAAAGTTTACATTTTAAATATATTCTTTAAATATATCTAAAAATACAATGACTATGTATTATATATTATATAATTTTAATAAATAGAAATATTATTTGTAGCTATTTAAATGTATTATTATTAATTTCCATTTTTTAGTAAGGAATTATTTAATTTTACACATAACATAATTAAGTATATTATTTAAAAACATTAGTTGAAAAATGAGAAATAAATAGGTTAGAATTCCGGTTTGAACAATCCCAAATCCCACCCAATTTATATTAAAAAAAAAAAGGTGTGAATTCAGGCTTGGCCAACCCGAATTCACATTGTCTACAGTGATGAGGGCCAGATGCATAAATAAACAGAAAAGGGGTTGCGGAAATAAATAAATAAAAATGTATATTCTTTGTGTTTTTTTTTTCTTTCATATTCGTAGTTCCCGTTCCCTTTGTTACCTCCCAATTTTTTAATTTTATTTTATACTTTAATTACCTCCCAAAGTTAGGCAGCCCAAATATGAAAACAAATGGTCAACTGAATGGACAATACTTATTTTAAAATAAACACGTCAATTTACAAAATACTTATTTTAAATTTTAATAAACTAAAACTTACAACATATTTTAAACTAAATTTAGAGATAAAATACGTATTTGGTTCAAATTAATTTAAAAATACTTAAATTTACTAAGTTTTGAGATTTTTTTAAAATATAAATAATTATTTCCCTAAATTTAATATTTACTAATGCCAGAAATGGTTATTTGGTGATTTTCCACCCTTGACACAACATTCGTACTCTTTCACATTCAATGTCCTTGACCCTTGCCTAGCAACTGCATAAGATATATTATTATTATTATTATTATTATTTTTATTATTTAGTTGTCCAATGGCATTCTTCCACGTAAACGATTCATTCATTCCAATCATGTCGGAACTAGTGAAACAAAATTGTCAAAGTCAAACAATGAATTTGCATGCTTTTTTTTTTTAATCTTAATCAAATCCAATGAGAGTTTGGCTAGACTAGTGGATTGGGTTTGGAAATGGCGGTGTGGCCTAATTTGATTGTGTGCCAATACCCCTAGTTCTGCGTACGCTAGCTTATTATGGTAGATACGTATGTTGAGTTGTTGACTATAGTTTATGTAGGCCAAGTGATGAATGGTACCATAAACACGCTTCCTTCCCAAGGATGGCAACTGCATATGCATAATTTTATGATGCACTAGAAGCTCAGCCTCAGAAATTTAGGTTACCCGGATGAATACAACTCGTGTGACGCGTGTCATAGGTTTGCTTTATTCTCGCATTGTTGCAACCTTATCTTTCAATTAATAATAACAACCGCATATGTTCAAATTAATAAGAGAAAATCATTCATAGCTAGTCATTAGCATGTAGCGTGAAGGATTAGCTACATGAATCAGCATGGCATGTATCAAATATAACGCAATGGATGCTATTAAAGTTTGAGATAAATGAGGAGAAGCAAAAAGTTTGATTGAAAACTGACTATGATTGCTCACTCAACAAGATAGTACATCTGTCTATATATATATATATATAGTTACACAGTGGTTAAGTATCTCAACTAATTCTGACTAACGAAAAGAAATTAAATAGTCAATCTAACTCTAACAACATAATTGTAGTTGAACTAACTACATACTTAAATGACTATACATTTATCTCTAATACCCCCTTAAACTTAAGGTGGATGGTTTCCAAACTCGAATTCAGCCACATTGAGTTTGTCTCTTAGAAACATAAACCTAGAAGGTGTCAAAGGCTTTATCAAAGCATCTGCCCATTGATCAATAGCTGAAATGTGGCGAACCAAAGTTGCTTTGCTAGAACTCTCTCACAAACAAAGAACACATCAATTTTCATATGCTTAGTTTGAGAATGAAGCATTGGATTGTGAGATAAGGAAATGTACAATCCAAAATAGTAAAATGACACATGGCCTTCATCATGGGGTCACTGTACACATGGACACCCTCCACATCAGCACTGACACATTAAATAGTGGTTATTTATCCTTCAAGTGTCAATCTGGACACACGTGTCCGAGTTCCTTGTCAGTCCTGATACAGAAGCGCGGACACAAACCTGCTATAGGAGCGCAGACGTCTACAGTGTTTATCTCCTTATTAACAACATATCAACTATGCTTGGATATTCAAATAGGTGTAACCACCTTATCATATCATATCTTCACAAGTTATCTACAAGCTGTCACTTATCTACAAGTAACAATATATCAATAAGGTACACAATATCTTATATTTAAACTAGATAACTATCTACTATTATCTATTATTATCTTATCAACAGATTGCTAACAAACAAATGTCCAAAGCTCACACTCCACACTATAAATACAGCCTTACAGGTTCTCTCTAACTCACTCCAGAATGAACCCATAATCATTCTATATTTAATACTTGAACACATTACTCAAGTTACTCATTCTCTACATCTTATACTGAGTTCTCACACTCAGTTATTCTCTTATAAATTGATGTACTTACTTAAGCGTCAGAATGCTTTTCCTTTGTTTTGCAGGTTAATCCTCTAAGCAAAGTCTACACTTTATCCAACGTGCAGAATTTGGAATCCACATTGATCACGCCTAACTTACACATGGAATTTCTAGATTTTGGTAAGAACAGGAAACAACACTTTTATTATCACAAAAAATAATTGGTGTAGGAAAGGAAACATTCAACTCTATCGAAAAAAGTTTGAATCCAAGACACTTATGCAGTAACTTGTGCTAAACTCTTGTACTCAGCTTCTATACTTGACCTTGCTACTATTTGTTGCTTTTTAGACCACCAAGAGACTAAATTTAGACCAAAATAAATGGTTGCACCTTGATAAGTGTCATATCTTAGTGAAATTAGGGTTGCATTTAAGGCAC
>CM023944.1:27194760-27219818 GCA_013407115.1 Glycine latifolia | reverse complement strand
GTTTAGAATCTGTAAAGGATGAATGAGTAGATTTAGGACTGATATGAGGATTATAGGGAGGGGAAGTAGGTTCAGAATGTGTGTGTTCAGAATGAGAGAGGTTTAGATGGAGAAGCAACTTGGTTAGGAGTGGCAGTTGAAGTAGGAACAACAATCTAAGATGGCATTATAAGAGAGGTTATTTGTACAGATGGCACAGTATCTTGAGTAGATGAAGAATGACTTGAAAAAAGCTCAAAATAAGGAAACTTGAGCTCATTTAAGACAACATCTTTAGATATATAAGTCTTTCTTGTAGGTGAGAGACACTTATATCCTTTGTGAGAAGTAGAATATTCAAGAAAAAACACATTCATAAGATCGAATTCAAGTTTGTGACTATTGTAAGGTCTTAAGAAAGGATAGCATGGACATCCAAATGATTTTAAGAAATTATAATCAGGGGAGTGTTTAAACAAAGTAGTAAAAGGAACTTCAAAATTTAATGATGCAATGGGCAACCTATTAATGAGAAAAACAAATATTGTAAAAGCAAAATCCCACAATTTGAGTGGAAGAGATGCTTGTTTGAGAAGAGTAAGTCCCAATTTTGTAATGTGTCTGTGTTTGCATTCTACTACACCATTTTGATGGTGAGTAAATAGCCCTATGAGGAATTTCATCAGTGTTCAAAAAAAGAGGTCATAGACCTGACAATCCTCCCTAGATGCTTTTAAATTTGGTGTTAAATTGAGTTTCTGCCATGGCTTTAAGTTGTTAAAACACAAAAAATGCATCTAATTTCTTTTTACAGAGATATATCCAACTATATCTTGAAAATGCATCCACAAAGGTAATGTAATAATAGAATCCATGATAAGATGGGATGTGAGATGGTCCCCAAAGATCACTGTACACTAACTCAAGTTGGAAAAAGTGGATGACAATCTATGGGATTTGCCAATACAACAAGACAAACAAAAATCAAACACAATTTTATTGAATAAGGGAACACTACATCGTTTGAGTACAAGTATCAAAACATTAGAATTAGGATGACCTAATCTAATGTGCCACCAATGATTAAGAATTACACAGACTTTACAAATAAAACTACACTTAGGACATTCAAAATCAATTGTGTTTTTACAAGGAGTACTATTAGATGGGTTTGCACAAGGAGTTGACCATGAGCTGGTATGAACAATGGAATTCACAGTTGCAGTATAAAGGGAAAAGGTGATAGGAACCTGAAGAAGGACTTTCATGCTTTTGTAATTGAAGACTAGGAAAAACATAGAGACCATTAAGACCAAGGGAGCCTTGAAACAAGACTTCATTTGTGCCCTGTAAGTTCACAACACAATAATTAGAATGAAACTCAAAAAACACATTATTATCCTGTGCAAATATGCTCAACACTGATTAGGTTTTTAGTTATAGTAGGCACATGCAATAGTTTATTAATAGTTAAAGCTATTTTAGTGTTAAAAGAAGAGACAAAGGAAGAAGATCTAGCATAAATTATGTTGAGACCTTGTCCATTACCAATGAAAATCCGATATGCCCCTCAAAGGACTCAAGATGATGAATATTCTGCGACTCTCCTATCATATGAAATGAAGCTCCTGGGTCTAGAATCCAAGTGGAAGAGTTCCCTGGAGAAAAATCAGAATTAACTATCATAGCAAATGGTTGATTTTGATTTGACTTTCCTCTAGACTGGTTATTATGAGATTGATTGTTGTTTCCAGAATTAGTTCCATTGTAACTGTTCTGAAAGGATTTAATTTGTTGAAGATAACCTTGAATTGTAGGATCTTGAAAAGAAAATGATGAATTAGGTTGATATCCTTGATCAAACCTAAAATTACATACTAAAGAATTGACCACCTCAACCAGTCTTAACACTAAAAATTAGAGTAGTGCCCTCAACGGCCACAACTACTGATGCATTAACCACCTCCACTGCCAAAGCCTCCGCCAGGATTGGGGTTAATGTTGCGAGATTGATCAAAATTAAATCCATAGGACTTTTTTGGCATAGAATACAAATCAGAAGAAAATTATTTTGATAAGGATTAAGATTTGAAGATGGAGCTTGAGTGTAATTAATTGAAGGAGAAGATTTGATCATCCTCTTTCGCGACTTCAAAATACATGACTCATGCACTAATAAGAGTGCTTCAACTTCAGCAATTGGAGGAGATTCCAACTTGCTTTCAATTACTGCAATTACAGGATCATACTCTGTCAAGAGGCATTTAAGGATGACATAGATGTGCTCTTGATGTGACACTAGATCTCCAACACCATTAAGCGAATCACAGATCGCTTTGATTCTCAGAAGAAAATCTTTCATCGTCTTATCGTCAAACGTTGTGTAGTGTAACTTCCTATTCATTTGTCGAGCTTAGGCTTGTGTCTTCAAATGGAATTACTCATGAACTTTATCCTAGTCTTGATAGGAATAAGTGCATCCAAGTACTTACGAGAGAATCATCTTCGATAATGTCAATTGAAGCCAAGTTAATAGAACTTGATCTTGTTCCCAAATTTCATATGCAACATTTTCAATTCCTGTGTCACGGTCATTGTCGGTTAGAAAATGCATCAAAATTATAGGATACGCCACAAATTGATGAAGTTTGCGAGATTTTATCACTAATTGTTGTTGCTAGAACAAATAATTATAATCATCAAGCTTTTCCAAGATCGAGGGAATAGATTGATGTAAATGATGAGAAAATGAGGATTCAATAGAAGTGTTTTTCAGCATTAATGAAGCTTTGGATCAAAACTAATATTTGGATACCATATTACAGTTTGAGATAGGTTTGAGAAAAAAGAGGAGAAACAAAAAATTTGAGTAGAAACTGATTATGGTTGCTCACTCAACAAGTTAGCACATGTGTCTATATATAAATAGTTACATCAACTAACTCTAACTAGCTAACATAAAATATAACCAACTAACAGAAAATAAATAGTTGAGCTAACTCTATCAATAACTAACTGCATACTTAACTGTTTGTACATTTATCTCTAATAGATGCAAATTAAGCTCCTCCAAAACTAAATTTTGGCTATAAAACTACTTGGCATTTGTTAAAGTTTGAATCCATGTTCGTATATATTCTATGGGCATTTGGATAATGGCATTTATTATTTAATTTAATGTTTTTGTATAGTATAGCGCTAAATAGATTGGCAGAAGGAAAAAAAATTGAATTTCTTTTATCTTTAGATAAAGTCATCAGATTTCGAGGATTTAGCACCACTAAGAGATAAAATTCTGCCAATAATTTTTTATGAACTAAGTTACGAGCTCTCATCTCCTTCTTTGGATTAGAATAATCTCTCTTAATGTGCCCTTTCTTTCCACAACTAAAGCAAGTCACCTCTTTGTCTGCTTAATTATTGAGTTATCAAAATGACCTCTTCTTTCATCTCTCTAGGGTAGAAAGAACTAACCCCCCACTTCAACCACTAGCAATCTTATTTGAAATGATTTTTTGGTTGTTGCAGGGGTTACCATAATGGCCAAGTGGGGAAAAATATGGCTTCCCACAAGTTTGAGTGTCAAATTTCTTCTCTCACCATGACTATACTCTTGTAGTGTGTCGCTCTTGCCCTATTGTCCTCATCAAAGATCTTGCATCTATTCATCAGTATGGGAAACTAGTGAATCTTATAATAGTTAATGGCTTACTTGATCTTAAGTCATAAGCCACTCACAAACTTTATGGACTTCAAACATTATCTAGCTTCGTTGATGTGGTGAGGATAGTACCTTGACAACTCCTCAAACATAGTTGTGTAGTATACCACATTCAGGTTTCCCTATTTGTGCTCCAAGAAATCAAACTTCTTGTGGATTTTAATGCCATTGGTAAACTACTTCCTCAAAGAATATCTCTTTGAAAACTTTCTAAGTACCAAAGGCTACCAAATGTTGACAAGCATTCCCCTACCAATACTCACTTCCTCAATGAGTGTGAAGGTACCAAAGGCTACCTTCTGAGGATTAGGACACACCATCACTACAACATTTTTAGCTTTAGACCATGCTTTTATTTCTACGGTTCAAAAATCGTGGCTAGAAGGTTAAAAATGCCACAATTTTTCACTTGTGGCCAGAAAGCATGGGTTATTTATATTATGCCACAATTTTATAAGTGTGATCTAAAATATACCCCACTTTTTTAACTATAAGTACATTAAGTCACAATTAAATAATCGTGGTTTATTCAAAATCATTTGATATATAAGCCCATGACTAAATTAATGTAGCTAAAAAAAATTGTGGGCATAGTTAACTAAAAGTAAAATAAGCCCACGGCTAAAACTTACATTAACGAAAGGAGAGTTTGAAAAATCTTAAACAAATAAAAAGTAATACACTAACATTTCCTCTCCCTCATGCTTGCATGGCTTCAAAATGTCTTCTACTTCCTTTTCACTTCTCACATTTTTGGTCTGAAACCCTAGCCTCCTTGCAGCTTCCAACCCTCCATATCTAGCGACTTACCATCGCGCTCACCGGTCGCGCCAACTACCGTCGTGCACATCACCATTCACCACCCTCCACAAGAACGTAAACGCTCAAACACAGGACCTTCGTTCATGCTTATTCCTACTCGAGTCACAGTGCTCACGTAGTTGTCCACCATGCACGATCTTCACTTGCGTGATTCTCTACTCACTAGCGTTTCTCGTACATGTTCGTTTCTTTGCAACCTTTGTCTGGGTTTGCCTTTGCTTCTCTTGGTTAGGCTGTAACTTTCTCATGTTTGTGTTCCTTCTATATTGTTGTCATAATTTTCTAATGTTTGACTGTTGGAAAGTGTGGCTGCAACCTTCTTATATTTAATTTGTGTGCTTGTTCTATTTTTTCCCAATCTTTTGGTTGTCCTATTTAATTTTGTTTATGTGTGGTAATATGTATGATACAATAAATTGCTCTGATTCATGATTCAATTCTGCCTCTTGTTGTGTAACCAAAGCAAATCTTCTTTATTTTTTTCTTGGATTCACTTCAAATGTGTCACTTCTATTTGTTTAAGTTATCAACTTTCTTGGCCTCTCATTAGAGGTTTTCCTAGTGGCTCTTCTTCAACTATCAAATGTTTATGCATTGTTCTTTAGTGTGATGGTTAAATGTTATTCCCCAACTTCCCTTCTGTCAAATCTTAGCATTGACAAACCCTTTTTTTTTTCTTTAAGCTAACCCACCAATTTTTTTTTTAATTTCATTCTGCATTTGCTCGTTCTGTTAATTATCTTGTTTATGATTTTGTGAGTGAACTGTATTGCCTTGTAAGTTTTTGGTCTAAAACCCTTGCCCCCCCTGCAACTTCCAAGTGTTCTTGCTACTTATGCATTATCATTCTTAGATTAATTGTGCTCTTTGCAGGACATCTTTTAGAATATGTTTGTTAATTTAGAATTCCATTTAAATTAAATTGTAGTATTGGGGCTGAGAGTGGTTACAACTGGCTGTTTTGAAAACTAAGGAACCTTTAACATAATATACTTGCTAGCTAGCTTGAAATCTAATTAAGTTTATGAATTTCTAAAGTAAGTGCAGCACTATTAGTAGTAGTCCAGCTTTCTCATATATATATGATGTGCCATTTCAATGAATTTCTAGAGTAAGTCCAACACTATTAGTGGACCTTTAACTATTAGTCCAGCTTTCTCTGCCTTATCATTTGTAATTAGATTGTACTTGTTGAAGTGTCTTCATGGGTGGAGTAATGCTTCATTCACTTCTCTCTTGGAATTACTGAAAGAAGCCATGCCAAATTTAAACATTCCAAAATCTTTTCACAAAACAAAATCCCTTATTAAGGATTTGGGTCTTGATTATAAAAAGATTTATGCATGTCTGAGCGACTGCATGCTATACTGGAAAGAGCATAAGAATGATGATATTTGCCATGTTTGTAAAACTTCTCGATGGAAGGAATTTGCTCAAGTAAATGGTGAGTTTGAGGAACCAAAACATGATTATAAGGTTCCTGCAAAGATTTTGCGATACTTTCCTTTGATCCCTAGACTTCAAAGATTGTTCATGTGTTCAAGGACAACTAAGCAAATGAGGTGGCATGAAGACGAATGAATAAAATATAGGAAACTAAGGTATGTTGTTGATGGCCAAGCATGGAAGGACTTTGATAGGCTTCATTCTAATTTTTCTTCTGAGTCTCATAACATAAGGCTTAGCTTATCAAGTGATGGATTCAATCCATTTAGAACTATCAGCATATCACATAGTACTTGTATATAACTATCCACCTTGGTTGTGCATGAAGCCTGAATATATGATGTTGTCATTATTGATTCCTAGACCACCATCTCCAGGAAATGACATCGATGTGTATCTTCAGCCATTGATTGGGGAGCTTAAGGTGTTATGGGATTTTGGAGCAAAGACATATGATGCCTAAAAAAATTCAAACGTTTCAAAAGCCTTGGGTACACTATGCTGTCAAGTTGGAGCACCAAAGGAAAGTGTGCATGTTGCTGCTACAACACTAATTCAATCTATCTGAACAATAGTCACAAGGTGTTTTATATGGATGATTATGTCTTTTTGCCAATGAATCATGCCTGTAGAGCATATAGGAAGTCTTTTAATGGAAATAAAGAGATTAGGTTTGTGCTACCTGTGTTAGAAGGGACAAATATCCTAGAAATCTTAAAGACTTTTGATACTAAATTTGGGAAAGAGAAAGGCAAGAAAAAGAAAAGAATTACTGGTCCGTGGAAGAATAGGTCAATTTTTTTTAGTTGAGTTATTAGGCTTAAAATACATTACGTCGTAACCTTGATGTAATACATATTGAAAAAACATATGTGATAATATTATTATGACTCTTTTGGACATCTCTGGAAAGACAAAAGATCACACTAATGCTCGTTATGATTTGCAAGAAATGGGAATTAGAAAGAACCTTCATTCAAGGGAGATTGGTGGAGGTCATGTGAAGTTTGCAAAAACATGTTTCTCAATTACTACAGAAGAGAAGTCTATTTTTTGTGGTATCTTGAAAGATGTCAAATTGCTAGATGGTAGTGCAACAAATATTTCAAAATGTGTGCATATTGCTAACAAGAAAATATCTGTTTGTAAGAGTCATGATGAACATATCATGTTACATTACTTGTTACAAATAGCAATAAGAAGCATGATGCCTAATGTGATGGCTGATCCTCTAATTCTCATTGGATCCTTCTTTTGCTCTTTGTGTCAGAAAGTGATACATGTAGGAGATTTGGAATATATAGAATCACAAATTATTGAAATTCTTTGTCAATTGGAGGTGATTTTCCCTTCAAGTTTTTTTTTACATAATGGTTCACTTGCCTATTCACTTGGCAAACAAAGTTTGATTAGGTGGTCCTGTTCAATACAAGTGGATCTATCCAATAGAAAGATACTTATGTAATATTAAGTCTTATGTTCATAATAAAGCTCATCCTGAAGCTTCTATTACTGAGGGGAAGTTGGCAGGAGAAGCTTTAACCTTTTGCTATAGATATTTGCACAAAAGTGTAGAGACAAGGTTAAATAGAAAAGGTTGAAAATGATGATGATAGTGGTTCATGTGGAGTAGATTCACCTTATTACCTTCCAAACATTGGTTGACCTTTAGGCAGGAAGAAAAATGGTGAGTTGTTTTCTCTTGATTTAAAAGTGAAAAACCAAGCCCATCGATACATCTTATTCAATTGTGGTGTTGTTAATCAATACATCAGGTACCATAACACCCTCATATTTTCTACCTCTTTTAGTAATTTAATTTTTGGACTATCCTAACATAACATTTTTTTTCTTTTGTAGAAAGCATGATGATATTGTTAGTAGTAATTCTAAGAAAAAAAAGTGGTCCAAAGCTAAAATCCAAAGTCAAGGTTTTAATGAATGGTTTAAAGCCATGTATTGGAATATGATGTATCATTTCAACTTAAACAACTCTCTAAAGTCCAAATAATATTGCAAAGAGGTTTTCTGGTTACCTCATTAATGGATATAGATTCCATACCAAAAGACAAGATGCAAGATGCAAAACTCAAAACTCTGCTATCATTTTAGTTTCACTGACTCCAAGTTTTGCAAGCTCCAAGGATGAAAATCCTAGGATAAAACCTGTCACTTACTATGGAGCCAAAAGTGATATAATTGAGTTAAACTATTATGGTCACTTCAAGTTTTTTTGCTTAAATGTGACTAGTTTGAGGTTGAAGAAAATAACCATGGGCTTACTTGCGTGTACTTCAACAAAATGTATTATCAAAATGATCTTTTTGTGCTAGCTTCTCAAGTCCGCTGATGTTTTTATGCCCAATATCATTTTAAAGTAGATATGGATTACGTTATGAAGGTAGTACCAGGAGGTTTGTTTAACATGGATGATCGATCAGATTTTGAATCTCACGAAGCTTATCAAAGTGATCCATTGGAGTATACTACAAATCTAGATGTACCAAATAATGATGAACTTAACTAGGCTAGAGAATACTTGCCAGCAATAATAACTGAGAAACCTACACCTCCCACACCTGAGAAACCTACACCTCCCACACAGGAAGTCAAATTAGAAGAGGATTTTGATGACACTTTATTAGACTATATGGACTAATGTACTAACTATTTCATTTTTTCATTACATAGAATTTGTGTTGGATTTCTATTTTGTCTAATGTTATTCTTGTCTTTAATTATAACATTATATTATTTCTTGTATTACAGACCATTGTCTATAACTCAAAGGCAATATATCTCTTGGAAGAGTTGGTGAAGACTAATTATGAGATGTGGTGATAGCTAATAAAATGTGAGAAATTTTAGTTATGGTCTTGTAAATGTTTTTACTAGACAGTTAGGGAATCTCTTAGTCATTCCTTTAGATTTTGGTCATCATATTTTAGTTTCCTAGTTGCATGCATTCTATGTGTGTTATATTATACAACTTGTCATTTGAGATTTTAGTCATCATCTTTCATTTTGCTAGCTATTTGCATTGTGTCTCTCTTTATACATTGTCTTTAATTTTTTTTTTCACTTGCTAGAAAATTAAGAATATGAAAGCTTAAGGAAAGGGTCATAATTAGTAGTACATCTAATTGTGAAGTATCTCAGGTAAGATCAAGTGTTGAGTTATGTAGAAAGTTCATGAAAATAAAGCAAGAGAAAATGATCATGAATCTTGGAGAAACTAATACACATGTGAAAGTAGTGAAAGTGCCTAATAACAAGTGAAAATCAAGTTCTTGCACAAGCTCCAGTTGTTGTCATGGATCCTTTAAAGCCAATGCAACAACCTAAGAAAAAGGAAGTAGCAGAAAATAATAATTTAAGGGTGCAAAAATAACCTATGAAAAGGGTAGAAATTAAAAATGACCATTCAAAGGCCACTGAGCAGTTCATGAAAAGGGTAGTAGCTGAAAATGAAAATTCAAGTGTGAAGAAGAAGTAAAAAATAATTCCCATGTGTCTACCAATGTTAATTGAAGAGTATATTGACAAACATGGAGATTTTGATGAAGAAGAACGAAGAGATGAAACTAACATGGAACAAGAAGAAAATGCACACCTAGAGGATGCAAAATCCATGGAAAATGAAGGAAATGCATTCCAAGAGGAAGATGGTGAAATAAATGGTAATTTAATTGACTTTTAATCAGTCTTATGTATTTTTTGTTATTGATATATATATTTGTTTTATGTTAAAATAGGGACAAGTAAGAAAAGAACACGGGGATTGACACAATGCATGAAATTACATTCAAGAAATGTTCAAACTTGTGAAGAGGTGCTCTTAGATGATGATGGAGAGCCAATTGGACTCAGTGGTAAAACTGTATCTGACTTGAGTTATTTCATGGGCACTATAGCAAGGAATGATGATTTTTTCCCCTGATATATACAAACTTCAAAGTCCTAATGAAAAATCACAACAAGGATATATGAGATTATGTGAATGTATGAAAAAAATAGTTTCATATACATAATATATATATATATATATATATATATATATATATTAAAGGTTTAGATATTATCACACATTGACATAATACTTTCTTTTTGTAGGAAAAGTACAATATTCCTGATAAAGGAAATAAAGTTATGTTTTATCGTATAAATGAATCTTGGAGATGTTACGCAAGTTACATCAAGAAGAAGCATTTTGAGAAATATTCTACTTTGAAGGAAAGGTTAACGAACTGGGACTATACCTGAAGCTCATTTTAGGCAATTGATGACTGATTGGAGAAATAGTATCATTCAAGTAAGATAATTATATGATTTACTAATTTTAATTTTAAATTTTATTATCTAAATTTATTTTATTTATCCATGATGTTGGAGGTCAGCAAGAAAAATGTTATGAATAGAGTTAAGCAAAAGTATTTGTATCAGACAGGACCTACAAATTTTGCAATAATTCGTGCAAGATTGGTAATGGACCTATAAATATGTTTTCCTTGCGTTATGATTAATTTCATGAAACTTTTGTGTCATTTTTCTAGTATAGAAAATAGAGATGATGGAGATTCTCCTATATAAAAATTGAGAATTGACAAAACTCTCCAAGATTCTTAATTCTAAATGTAAAGTGTTCACCGATCTTTTGGTTTTTTATTTTACATATAGGTAGCCACTGATTTAGTTTATACTATGTTTGAAATTTCATTCACCACAAATATTGGATATATGCACATGAATCTGAGATGTTTTTGTTTTGCATAGTAAATTAGTAATTTATAATATTCAAGTTGGATGTTTCTGGACAATGTACATCTTCAAACTTATCTTTGGGATGTAGCGTCCAAAGAAGAATGAAGGAGAGGAAGTCACTCAAGTGGAAATGTTTATTGAGACCCACAAAGCCCAACCAAAAGGAAAAGAAGTGGATGAAGAAACACAAGTTGCTATTGTAAGTTCATCATTACTCATAAAATATATGTTTAGTGTTGATTATATCTGACATTGATATTTTTTTATAATTAGGAAAAGCTTCAAGATTCAAGTACTTTTGTTGAACAAACATTTAAATTGTTTCTTGGAAAAGAAAAATCTATTAGAGTGTGTTGCTTTGGAAGAACTATCACACCATCACAATTAAAAAGAAATGAAGAAATTTCTGATCTTAAGAAGGAGCATGCAAATGAGTTGAATAATTGGGCTAGGAGGTTTGGGATTGGAAGCACTTCTAAGATGTTTTATGAAGCAAAACAACCCAAATTTGGATGATGAAGCTTTGGATGACATGATAAGAAATGTTGTAGCTAATGAAAATAGTAATGCATCAATGTGATCCTCTGCATCAACTAATGTTCCTAATTTTGAAAAGGTATAATTCTCATTAAATTAGTGTCTTATTCACATTTCAAAATGAATGACTTCTAAATATATGATTTGATTTATATGTATACATAAAACAATTACTAAATTATTAAATATATTTGTAGGTTGGAGACCAAGAAGATCATGTTCAAGATATGGAAGATTGATGTTCATACACAAAAACTTGATTTTATTTTTGGATGTATACTTTTGATCAGAGATGACTTTATCTCTTACAAATTAGTTGGTATTACATTTTTAATATATACTTTAATGTTTTAGAAATGTCAAAGTGCTTTATGCACACTTGTGTATTGACTTCAATATATATGAAGTAATTCGACATTGACTGTTATTATATAAATAGATAAGATTCTATATTTGATGTGTTATATTTTTTATTATTTATATTTAGTATTTTGTGTATGTATACATGTTTTTTTTATAAATTGTAGATTCATTTTCATTCCTTATTTTATTCATCTTCTATAAAAATATTGTGTACTAATAATAATTCAATTGTTTTATTTGTTAAACATTTTTAATTATTTATAACTTAAATAATTAAGTCTTAATACTAATTAAATTTTATATATATATATATATATATATATATATATATTAGGAATAAAATAAATGTTTGCTTATGACAATACTAAACCAAAACTAAATAAATAAATAAAATACTAAAATTAAAGAAGAAAAAAAACATAATCTATACCTTTAGACCATGATTAAATAATCATTTACACTATATTTGTTTAGAATAGAAAATGCGTTCTTTAAAATACATGTCCACATTTTTATAACCGTTGCTTAAACATATGATATGTAAGGTGACACTCCAAAAATCATGGTCCAAACGTTTAGACAATGATTATAGACACACATATTTAATAATATAGGTGTTGCTTATTGTTTTTTGCCACAGCTAAAAATATGTGCTTTATATGTATGATTACATCTGGACTTTTCATTATTTTAAGTCACGATCACATAAATTGTGGTCTATTGGCAAAAATCACAGTCATTTAGAGTATGTCTACAAAACTGTGATCAATCTGTGGCTTAAAATTTAGGCCACGATTTTTACACATCTAACAACATTTTTTTTTGTCTAAAGCCAAAAATATTGTAATGCATAGTCTAAATGATTTTTTTCAATCTCTCGCATCTAATTTCGTGCACCACCAACGTTGTATCCCTCCTTAAATATTGTAGGCAACTTATTCCTTTAGAACTTATCTAGCTTGTGGAACTCAACAACTCCACCCTCTTTATTATGATCCCCCATAGGACGTGTTAAGGCTTGGAGTGCATCCACAATAGAAATAGTTGTTCCTACTAACGATCATTTACTTCTTGTACACACCAGAATTCAATACTGGGTACAATAAAGTAAAACAATATAACCAAAGTTCAACCAATGATAGCTAAAACAAGTCTAACAATTGTTTAGAGCATGCACGGAAACACAACACATAAGACACTTGTCAAAATAACTTGTGTACTCTGATACCACTGTGACACCATTTACTCAAAACTTAATTATTAAATAAATGTTTTGGAAATAGGATATATATTACGTTTGCAAAATAAAATATTAAATTTAAAACATTTCTTTCCACACGGTAAAAGACATCATATATATACTAGTAACAAATAATACTCTATAAAAGGTTTCAATAATTTAAAACCAAATGTATAAAACAGTAATTTAACCAAATCCTTGATGTCACAATCTTATCATAGCTTACAATCCTAACTGTGAACATAAAGAAGTAGCTAATAAGGTCTTTGCCTCGACTTCAACTCATTCCTCGAAAGGTTCTGCTATGTGTGACTTGTCATCACACCTTACAAAGAAACACAGAGAAAGATCACTCTCAAAGCCAGGGTCCAATAACCCTTCGTGACCTCCACCAACCAAGCTCCTAATGTAATTTCAAGAAGAAAGTATTTGTTATGTCATGATGCATGATTCATACAAGATGCACGTGGTCTTACTTAAATTATCATATGGCAGATCCTACCTCTCATGGATTAATTAGGTTCTCATATTAATCTCATTAAAATATCTAAATACTTTTATATAAAGGATGAACATTTATTAGGAAACGAAATTCTGAAGAAAAAAAATATAACGTGTCTCTGCATCAGAGATATACATAGCTAATTATTAATTAGGAAAATAAAAAAAAAAACTAAAATGAATGATACAACAAAAATGGCAATCAGTAATTCAAGTATTGTAACAGGAGGCCATAAATGATGGAATGGGGCAAGTGATGTAGTGTGAACAAAGTAGAAGAAGAATGATTGGAGTGTAAACTTCTCTAGAAGCACTTTTAGAAGAAGAAGTAAGAAAAAAATGAAATGAACTTCTTTATAAGCTAAAATGAGTTTTCAATTAACTAATTTGTAGATGTCATCTCATCTTTTAAAGAAGCTATATTGGTGAACTTCTAAAAATTAGCTAATGGAGAGCTTATTTTTACTTATGAAAAAACTCATCATTTTTTTCTTCTTTTGGAAATGTTTCTAGAGAAGTTTACCCAAACAGGCTTTAAGTGTTGTGCAGTGGCATGAAACAAATTGACGAGACACTTGTGTAATTCAATTTTTTTTTTATTTTTTTTATTTAAGAAGTATACATGGGTATCCATGAATATTCGTGGATGTAAAAAATTCGCGGGTAATTTTTAAACAAATACCTAATAAGTAACAAAGTGGATTTTATCTAACAAGGTGTAACGCCTCGTTTTACTCTCTCGTGTTTGGTTGATTTTAGGTAAAATCTTGTGACTACTTTGGATTAGGATTATCTTAGTTATAAATTTTATGGAAAATTTTTCGCTTTGCTTGCAAGTTCTCCTATTCGTCTTTATCATAAACGAATTCTCTCTCCCCACGGTATTAATTTTAAGATTAAAGCACAGTCTAGTAATACAGTCCAAAGTATAATTCAATATACAATCCAAATACATGTCAGCATAGAATACAACCAATTTAAAGCTAGTACAACTCATCAATGCATCTTCATCAGCTTTTCTTCATAGTCAGTTACTGCTTTACTGTTTCTCTGCTCGCCCAAATGAATTGGGGTCATCACAGGTGTCAACCACAGACACAAAATAGGGTAAGTCTATGACAAACAAAATTTAAATAAAATATACATAACAAAATACATACGTAGATATTTATAAAATAACAACACAGAGGATTTGCCCACAAATTAATTTAGCACACAAATTAAGTCATACAGTTTACTTATCAACAGATATTCCACATACTTATCATGTAATGTATAGAATGCATGCTTATCTTTTTATATGATGCATGACTGAGTTCTCAGGTTTTTAAATCATCAACAGTGGCCACAGTCAAGATAGCTCAACATGGAATTAGATCGATCGAGTCGGGATATGGCAGTGTTGCAATAGGATGAACACCCACTCTACATGTGATCATCATGGGTAGGTGGTCTCCCCACTGGCATTATCCCCCAGTTCATAGAACGCTCGTCTCAATTCAGCTATTTGACAACAACAACAACAACAACAACAACACGGTCTAGCCCCCGCCAGGCATATGCATATGAAAATGCATGAATGATTCATCTTATCAAGTCTTTAAACATCTTTACAACTTATGGCATATGCTTTTTAAAACAACACATAAAGCTTCTTTCAATCAACACATGAAGCTTGTACAACACTTAAGCTTATAGCCATGGTTCAACTTCACCATTTACTCCAAGAGTAGTCTTACATCTTAGCCACTTATTAAATCGTACAACTTTTAATCATCAACATAATACACCATTCAACTCATTGCTTATGCATCATAATTCATACAACACTTAAAGTTCATCACAATTCATTGATCATCAAGCAACACATGATAAACAAACTTTATTTCCTAAAATCTTTTAAAGAAAGCTTTGTTTAACATTAATCTTTATATTGTCTCACATGATAAAAACTTGTTTTTAATGAAGTTCTTAAAGGAAAATTATATCTATTTTATTATTTCTAATAGAATTTTATATAATAAACATGATTCTAGCCTAATGAGAACAATAAAATAAATATACAATTCCAAGGGACCATGGTATAATTTCGGCCAACATACACTTGTAGCAAAGATAGTTCATTAAAAATTATAAGCCTAAACCATTATTCTTCTCTAAATAAGTATAGGATGAGTAGGTGTTAGTTTCTTGAAAGTTCATTGATTAAGTTAAATTTAAGGTATTTATTTCCTAATTATTTATAAAACTAGAATAAATATCATTTAGTCACATAGTCATTCATGTAGCAAAGCTTGATTCCCTTGAGTTATTTCTACAAACACCTAATGAACAAGGTTTATATCTACACAAGAACAAGTATTAATCTTAATAAAGCTAATATTTAAACTTTGTTTATCAAAAGACTTCCCCATACCTTGGTTTCTTTCTTCAAGATTGAATAACCTTGCTCCTTGTTCTCCTAATACTTCACGTGGACTTCCAAAGGTGTAGGCCTTTGTTTTGCTTTAGGTAAAAAGTGAAATTTGAAAGGAATGAAATGGACATGTTTTGGAGTGGGTTTTGGCACGTTGGCTTCCCTTTGGGCAGCCAAATTTTCGGTTCTCACACCCTTTTATATGCTTGTTTGAATCAAATATTTCCAAGGCTTATGATTTCCTAGCTTTCCATTTGTTTTCCTTTCATTGGTTAGTATTTCCTAATCCTACAAGTGTCCATTTTTCAAGAAAATTCTACATCCTCCTTCTTGTCTTTCATTCTCACGTGGATTAGCAAGGCTTTAAAAGATATTCCTTTTGTTTTTCTTCTTTCACGTGAGATAGCTAGCTTGATCATAAAAAACTTCTTTTAAAGTCATGATAACTTAGCTTTCCATTTGCTTGAATTTTATTGGCTAGTAACTCTTGACCCTACATGTGTCTTGTTTCTTGAAAATTCCACTTCATTCTCCCTTCCCCTCATGTTGCACGTTCACTTTGCTAGCTTGTAGAGAAATCTTGATTTGTTTGATTCATGAAAATATCTTTAGGTTATTATTGCTTTCTTTCCACTAGCTTTGTTCTTATTGGCTATTCATTTTTCTCCATACAAGTGTCCATCTTCTTGATCATTCCACCCCTTTCTACCCTTCTCTCATCTTGTACGTGGAGTTTCAATGTTTGGAGGCAAGTCTTCATTTTCCTTTTACATGGAATGCTAGCTTAGTCACACAAAATCTCTTCTAAAATCCCGTTTTATTCAAATACTCATCCTAGATTTGTTAACCGTTAGATCTCTTTAAAATTTTAAGGGTGTATTACTATCTCATATATATAACTTTTGACCGTTGGGATTATTAAAACAATGCCTAGAAATGGCTACGTGCTTCAAGGAGTCAAGAGGAAGTTTTTCTTCAAAAAAAATCTTCTTATCTCATGATTACCTTCCTTTACATTTGGACCAATAGCAAAATTCCAAGCTTCTTAACCATCCATGTGTCCTTCTTCTTAATAATTTTTCACTATTTTTATTTTCTCTTAATTTGTACATGAGAACCTAAGCTTGTAGGACAAGTTTTTCTTTCTTTTCTTTTATATCCTTCAAGATATTATTAAAATGACTTATATTAATTCCTATTGGTCCATCTTTCCTTGAATTATTAAAATTACTAAACTAGCTCATTAAAAACATCTTTTCCTCTTATAATTAAGAGAAAACTCCATAGATTTTATCTATCCTTTTCTTACTACTTTTCTGATGCCCAAGGTAGTCTAGATTGAGCTCTTTTCAAAATATCTTTCAAAATTCCTAGAAATTTCAATTTAAAGTTTCTGGTCTCCAACTATATTGATAATTTGTTATCCAAGAGTATTTTATCTATTCCTCAGGTCTCCATACAGTTTCTAAGGTTATCTGATCATTTCTGGCTTAAAGGGCATTTTGGTAATTTTACCCTTCACCTAAGGGCATAATCGTCATTTCCCTCCTGAAAATATCTATTCAACATATCTAAGGATATTCTTTGTCATTTCCAAAATATCCATGGCTATTCATAAAATTTTCCTCCTTAAAATATCTAGGGGTATTTTTGTCATTATGAAAATGTCAAGGGGCATTCTCGTCATTTTGTCCTAAATCTTTTGCACTGCCTCTAATTAACATTTCACTCTAGTAATAGTCTGAAGTTCTAAAATTTTGGGATGTTACACAAGGCAAAAAGAGGATAGCTACTATCCATGTCTATTTGCACCCATTGTCATTCCTACTCAATCAGAATACTACCCAAGCCCATTCTTGTCATCTCATAGATTAGGTCACCCGTCAAAATGGTATCCAACAACATCTCCTATGCCATACTTATACATTTTGCATTCTCAGTTCATAGGTTCATATCTGATAAACGTAAAATTACCATATTTTCATATGCAATTTGAAATGTTTATTTGATACTTTATTATACTTTAGGCCTCGTTTTGAATCAAATTCGTTATGTTTTTAGTTTTTAATATATTTAAGATAGGAATTACGATTTTAGAAATTTTTAATATATTTTTTGAGTTTTTACAGATAAATAGGACAATTTTACAAGGTAGCCTCGCTTAAGCGAGGTATAGGCCGCTCAAGCCACCCTTCACTAAAAAAAAACTCTTCTCTTCTCTGTTCTTATATTTCATGAGTAACTAGTTTCTTTCTTAGCTAGGAGAGGAAATGATTGAGCCCTATTTGATGTAATTTTCTCACATCAATATATTATTTGAGTTCTTTATTCACCTTCTATACTTAATGCTTTGTGAGCCTGCGTACCTCAGATGATTTCAAGAATTGATGTGTACTTTGGTGAATCTCGTTGAAACCTGAACTGAATCGGATATTTAATTGGGGTTATGTCTAGGGATATAATAATCTTGGTTAAGCATCGCTAATTCCCAAACGATAATGTTGTTTGCTTGTGTTTGTTTGCCAAGAAATTGGGAATCAAGACATGTGTGATTTAGGGTCTATCACCTAAGGGATTAGGGATATATTACATTAGTGAATTGGAGATGAACATTATAACGACATATAAGTGTGAGGAATTGCAACAAATAGAGAGATTTCAGGTACAATCTTAGCATCTCAACGTTATTGTTTCCGTCTACAATTATTATCACTTCAACAAGTAACTTCTTACCTTTTCTTTTGATTCCTGTTATTAAATTTTCAATACATTAATCTCTCTAGAAAAATATATATTTTATTTTATGTTTTGATTAGTTTTAGTTTAAGATAGTTTAAAATATATAAACATAAAAATATCTTTATCCAAAAGGTTTTAATTTGAATATTCATCCTTGCATTATTCCCTTGGGAGACGGCCTGAGCTTCTGTTCAGTACTACAATTGGGATTGAGTTACACTTAGCCAATGTAAATCCTAACGTAATTAAAACGTTAACAAGTTTTTGGGCGTTGTTACCAGAGAATAGTTGTTTGAAATTCAAATTAAAATCTTTTAGATTTTATTTTATATTATTTTTTAGGGAATTATATTCATAGATTAGGTAGTTATCTTTAAATTTATTAGGAAAATATCATAACTATTATCTTTCTAGATTTTATTTTTTAGCTTGTTATTTATATTACCTTTTATCTTTACATTATTAGATATAATTGATTTATCCTTTCAATTTATTTTTTAAAATTTTCAACATTTGATTTTGTTTCCTTTTTAACTTAAAATTCTTGAAATATACATATAGATAAAGATATAATTCAGTTTTCTTATTATATCATAGATTTATATTTTGAATTTATCTTTCTAATTTATCTTTTAGAATTTCATAATTTAGTTTTTCTTACTTTTATATTCCCTTTTTGATAAATAAAGTTTGAAAAAAAATAGACAAATGTATTTCAATTTTCCTTTTTGATAAAATTTTCAAAAATAAATAAAATAAATAATTATATTTTTCAGTTTTTAATATAGATTTTTTTATCTTTTTAGATTTATTTTCCTATTTTTATCTTTTAATTTTCAGCAAAAGTTTTCTCTTCCCATTTTAAATATTCAAATTCTCGAAAAATATATCTATAACCCCTCCTATTGATTTTTGAAAAAAAAAAATTGTCTATTTTTAATAGTTTAATATTAACTCTTATCTCTTAATTGTTTTCTAAAAATATATATACTTACTCGTTTTAATTAGAAGAAAAAAATACAATCGAAAAATTTAGGTTAAATACTTTATTCTTTAGATAAACTTTCTATTTAATTATTATCTGGTATTGTCCAAAAATACCACCTACCCTTTAGAAAGAAATAATAAATATTTTTTTCTTTAGTACCACATAATTATAAAAATGGCCGAAGACCCAACCATGGACAAATTATAAGCCCAAGGCATATATATAAGACACACGAGAACAACAAGTAAATCTTCATAGCTGGATCATTAATACTCTCCATAACACTCAATTTATGGGATCCAACACTAAAGAACCGCATACCCACCTTACGGGATTCTAACAAATATGTACATTAGTAACACAATCACATCAAGATGCTACTTTTTCCCTTTTCATTAAGGGGAAGTGCACTTGAATGGCTCAATTCTCAACCACAACATAATCTAACCTCATGGGAGCAAATCAAAGATGAGATCTTCACACAATTCTTTCCAAAATAAAAATCGAATCTATCAAGGAAAGGATAACTAGCTTCTAACAAATGGCATTTGAGTCTCTCTTCGATGCATGAGAGTGGTATAAAGCTTTACTTAGGAGTTGTCCTTGCCACGATTACTCCGATTACACCCAAAACTCCATGTTTATAAAAGGAACAACTAATGAATATAGAGGAATGATAAACAGTTTAGTAGGAGGATACTATGTTAATGGAACCACGACCAAAGTAAAGAAAATTATAGAAGATGCAACAGCTAGTGAACGAGGCCATGATTGCAACCCACCTCTCCAAAGGACATTCCCAAAGAAGACACCAAAGATGAACCCCTCAAACAACAAACACAAATGAAAGCTATGATGGAGGCTATGTGGAGAACGTAACCAAAAGCATAATAAAAAAAAAACTTCAACCGTTGATACCGTCAAAACAATCAATTCTCTCATGTGAAGAGTGTGGAGGTAACCACCATACCTCTTACTGTATGGAGGAAGTAGCCAAGGAAGTCAAATTCTCTCATGTGAAAGACTATGGTGTAGTGACTCTTGAAGAGGATTGCAATGCCATATTGGAGAATCCAAAAAAGCTAGGTGATACCGGTAGTCTTACTATTCCTATATCAATTAGGAATATATCAGTAGAAAGAGCATTCCTTGATCTTGGATCTATCATCAACCTAATGCCATTATCTCTGCTAAACAAAATTGGAAAGGTAGCGATGAAACCAACATGCATGATGATAAAACTTGCAGACTGTTCCATTAAAATTTCTCTTGGAATAATGGAGAACATGCTTGTACGAGTTGGGAGGTTCACCATTCGTGAATACTGCTAATGTCGTCATCAGTGTTGCGGAAGGAAAATGCATTACACGAGTGGATGATGAGGAGATCACATTTGATGTGCACCATTCATGAATACCGCTAATGTCATTATCAGTGAAGCTATGAAGCACCCCAAGGAAAAATGAGCTTGCTTCAAGGTGGATATAATTGATGAAGTAATAGAAGAGAAAACCCCACAAATCGTAACACAAACACCATTAGAGCTTACTTTAACCTATGTCATGGAAGACCTCACACCGGAGCATAATGAAGAGCTGAGGGAATGCATCCAACACCTATATTCATCAAAGGAAGTGCTGGAAAATAAAATGGAATATCCAGGAATCCTGATTAAAGAAAAACCTATCTTGGAAACAAAGCCCTTGCCTCCTCACGTTAAATATGTCTTTTTAGAGGGCGAGAATGAGAAATCGGTCATCATTAGTAGCACATTGTGTAACGCCCCATATGTATCCGGTGCATTAACATTGATTTATGGTCATTAAGCGCAGCAATTATCACAGATACTCAATTCGGAAGCGATAAACAAAATGACATCATCAATCGTCATCAACAACACCCATTGTACATCATATATGGTGAATTCTCATAATATACAAAGTATATTTCAAAACTATACAAATCCCTATCAGGGTACAAAACAATAGGCATATATCAAAATGTAGAGCTAACATGCTCTCAACCCTATGCCTAAGGTTCTCACAGAACCTGTCCCTACTCGGGCCTCTTGCCCTGGGATCTCTCAACAGCTCCCTCAGTATCACTTGCAAAACATAACCCCCAACAGGGGTGAGATAACTATCTCAGTAAACTCAGGGTCCTTGGAGGTCTTTCCTCCCCCTGGTTCACTTCCATGCATATAATATCAAAATTGGCATTACAACTAGCCATCACAGCTCTCAAGCCATAATAACACATATACATATGTCTCAAGGGTTTATCAGTACCCTTTTTATAAAACACATCAATATCATTTAGCCATCACGGCCCTCAGCAGTTCACAACATATCACATGTATATGTCAACTCAGATACAAAACATACAAAGATAGATATATTATATTCCTTGAGAAATATCATCTGCAATAGGTACATTCTCAAAGGATTTACTCACATATATAAATATATCTATACCGTATTGCCTGGGAAAAGATCATCTGCGACATGTATCTTATTCCAGGACGCACTCAGACATATATGGCACTTCCGAGAGAAGCTCATCTGCGACAGGTGCATTCTCTCAGGTTTTATCACATACACAATATTGACCACTTAGAGTTGTTCCACATAACTTTGGCTCTAATGGAAGTCCATATTTAGTCCATTCTACTGGCCAGAGAATCTCAATAACCCACAACACACATAGCCTCAATCCGTGTATATCAAGTACATGTTTTCAATAAAAAGCAGTAACACACAATTTCAATATACATGCATCAATTCATACAATAACCATCACTCCCTCTGGAGTATGGTGGAACAAAATCAAGGGGAAACACTCCCAAGAACAAAGAGCTTACCTGCTCTCAGCACTACACCGGCTCTCCCGGCTTCGTGGTCACAACCACCAGCAATGTCTATATCACGTCCTACACAAGGCATACAAACAATCAATCAATAACGGCCCTCAATCGTTAGAATGAAAGGAAACGCTATTCCTTTCCATTACAACCTCTCTGTTCTCTATCTTAGGGTTATCAGAGCTAACTACCTTATAGGCGATTCACAGGCCCTCAACAGGATCTATCTCTACCTAACCAAGGTACTAGAGTCCCTCTAAGACTCTGCATAAGCTAATTCAAAGCATACCATTGCTTAACCCTTCTATATCCCAAGAATAACCAAGTTATTCAAAATAATCATTTCAACATAGAATCACCTTCTATACAGTCTCATGAACATTTTTAGTAAAAGCACACATGCTCATACATGTCATGATATCCTCCATTTAGCCAGCACTCTTCCTACTCATACATATATCAGAGTCAAAACTAAACTTCATCAATAGTCAAGATTCAAAGCTTATTATTCATCAAAACAACCTCCTGAGCATACTTTTCTAAAGAACCCAAGCCTAATTCCAACCCTATCACAAATGGGTCACTATTCATCCCAAGAACCATTTTCACAAATCAATCGATAAAACTCGAGTTTCTTACCTCTAAACAATAGAGGAAGGATGAAGGATCACTTCTCCAAGCTCTGGCGTCCTTTAATCGCCTCATTTCCCTTCCAAACTCAGTTTTACAAAGTTTCCTAGAGAACGGGATTTCTCCGATTAATGGTTCTCTCGAGAAACTGAAGCTGGAAGGAATCTAGCTCATGGAGGAGTTCTAATCAACTTTCTAGTTGGGTAGGAAATGTTTAGATGAAGAATGGAGAAGATATGAAGCTTCTCTAAGTCTTCAATGGCAAAAAGGCTCAAGGAAGAAGAGGAAACTGATTTTTGGCATGAAATTCATAAAAATGGCCTTTTATAGGCCCCCAGCCCGTGTTCCCACGCTAATAGCATCATCCCCACGCTAATCGCACCAAGAATGTGAAAGAAATGGCTTTCTGGAGCATTCTGGCGCTAACCGCGCTAGATATTTGAACCCGGGGGTCTCCAGGGCCATTCTGGCGCTACTGGCGCCACTTCTAGTGCTAACCGCGCCACTCTGGCGCACCTCCCACGCTAACAGCGCCACTCTCTGGCCGTCGCAAAATCCGTCGCTAACGCTTTTTGTGACAGAATATAGTAAATTTAAACTTTTCTTTCTTTTTCTTTTATTTATTTAGCCTTGGTTATTATATTCAACCCCCTTTTTTAAGAATTTTGACCGCAAAATTTGAGTTCATACCTGGTAATCAACTCGGGATATAGCTGCAAAAGCTCCTGCTCTCGCTCCCAAATCGCCTCCTCAGGTGTCCTTCCATCCCACTGGACTTTGACTATGGGAATGATTCTACTCCTAATCTGCTTCTCCATCCTGTCAAGAATCCGCACTGGTCGTGTAGGACAAGTCAAATTTTCCCTAATCTGAATAGTGTCAGGCTCCACCACGTGCGAAGGATCTGGCACATACTTCCTCAACTGAGACACGTGGAAAACATCATGCAGTCCTGATAATTGGGGAGGCAAAGCTAGCCTGTAAGCCACTGGCCCTACCCTCTGGAGAATCTGGTAAGGACCAATGAACCTAGGACTGAGCTTCCTCACACCCAATTCCCGTCCAACACCAGTGACTGGAGAGAGCCTCAGAAACACATGGTCGCCCTCATCAAACTGCAGCGGCCTGTGTTTATGATCACAATAACTCTTCTGCCGGCTCTGAGCTTTCAACAACTTATCTCTGATCAAACGAATCTGCTCAGTAGTCTCCTGAACCATCTCAGGTCCAAGAATTTGTCTCTCACCCACCTTAGTCCAACAAACAGGAGTCCTGCACCTCCGGCCATACAATGCCTCATACGGTGCCATGCCCAAACTAACATGAAAACTATTATTGTACGAGAACTCCACCAGAGGTAGATACCTATCCCACCTAGTACCCTGCTCCAAAGCATAAGCTCTCAACATATCCTCCAGGGTCTGGATAGTCCTCTTTGTCTGACCATCCGTCTATGGGTGGTAAGCTGTACTAAGCCTCAGTTGGGTCCCAAAAGTCTCTTGAAGTGCACTCCAAAATCTAGAAGTGAACTTCGGATCTCTATCACTAACAATACTCTCAGGGACACCATGTAGTCTGACAATCTCTTTGACATATAGCTGAGCCAACCTCTCTGTAGTATAATCAGTCCGAACAGGTAAGAAATGAGCAGACTTGGTCAGCCTATCTACAATCACCCAGATGGAATCACATCCAGTCTAAGTCCTCGGCAATCCAACTACAAAATCCATGGAAATGCTATCCCATTTCCACTCAGGAATCTATAAAGGCTGTAGTAGTCCTGACGGTCTCTGGTGCTCAATCTTCACCTTCTGACATACCAGGCACTTAGACACATACTCAACTATGTCTCTCTTCATCCCTGGCCACCAGAATCTCCTCCTAAGGTCCTGATACATTTTGGTAGCACCTGGATGAATGCTAAACTGGCCCTTGTGAGCCTCAGACAGGATTGCATCCACCAACTCGCCCTTAGGCACAATGATCCGATCTTGGTACAACACCAAGTCATGAGTCTCCCAAGAAACATCCTGCTGACCAATCATGGCCCTCACA
>CM023944.1:27182572-27194660 GCA_013407115.1 Glycine latifolia | reverse complement strand
CATGAGTCTCCCAAGAAACATCCTGCTGACCAATCATGGCCCTCACAGTATCATCTTGCTTCTAAGCCTCTCGGATCCTCCGTATCAAATCATTATCAACTTTGATCTCTCTTAACTCAAGACCACTAGCACCCTCTGTCACAGTCAAGTGCATATCTCTAAACTGCTCTATCAACTCACAGTCTGAGATCATCATGCAGGCAACACTCACATGCTTCCTACTCAAGGAATCAACAACAACATTCGCCTTGCCTGGATGGTATCTCAACTCAAAGTCATAATCTTTGAGGAACTCCATCCACCGTCTCTGTCTCATATTCAACTCCTTCTGATCAAAGAGATACTTGAGACTCTTGTGGTCACTGAATACCACCAACTTGGCACAATACAAGTAATGCCTCCAAACCTTTAGAGCAAAGACAATAGCTGCAAGCTCTAAATCATGTGTAGGATAATTCTCCTCATGAGGCTTCAACTGCCTGGATGCATAGGCAACTACCCTCTTCTCCTACATCAACACACATCCAAGTCCCTGCTTGGAAGCATCGCTATAAACCTCAAAACATCCCTCAGGATCAGGAAGAGTCAACACTGGAGCTGTGGTCAACTTTTCCTTCAATCTCAGGAAACATTCCTCACACTCATGAGTCCAAACAAATGGGCTACCCTTCCTGGTAAGGTGGGTCAAAGGTAACACCATCTGTGAGAACCCCTGAATGAACCTCCGGTAGTAACCTGCTAAACCAAGGAAACTACGGATCTCTGAAACATTCTTGGGCTTCTCCCAAGACATCACAGCCTCTATCTTACTGGGATCAACTGCTACCCCAGCTGCGGAAATCACATGGCCAAGAAATTTCACCTCTGATGGCCAAGAAATCTAGCTCATGGAGGAGTTCTAATCAACTTTCTAGTTGGGTAGGACGTGTTTAGATGAAGAATGGAGAAGATATGAAGCTTCTCTAAGTCTTCAATGGCAGAAAGGCTCAAGGAAGAAGAGGAAACTGATTTTTGGCCTGAAATTCGTAAAAATGGCCTTTTATAGGCCCCTAGCCCGTGTTCCCACCCTAATAGTGTCATCCCCATGCTAATCGCGCCAAAAATACGAAAGAAATGGCTTTCTGGAGCATTCTGGTGCTAACCGCGCCATATCTGGTGCTAATCGCGCCAGATATTCGAACCTGGGGGTCTCCAGGGCCATTCTAGCGCTACTGGCGTCACTTCTGGCGCACCTCCCACGCTAACAGCGCCAGTTCCCACGCTAACGGCGTCACTCTCTGGCCGTCACTAAATCCGTCACAAAATTCGTCACTAATTCTGTCGCTAGCGCTTTTTGTTATGGAATATAGTAAATTTAAACTTTTCTTTCTTTTTCTTTTATTTATTTAGCCTTGGTTATTATACATTGCGCAAAGAGGAAGAAAGGAGACTAGTGTAGGTACTAAAGAAGCACAAGTAAGACTTAGTATGACAAATCTCCAACCTCAAAGGAATAATCCCATCCATCTGCATGCACAACATCAACCTTGAAGAGGACTTCAAACAAGTAGCACAACCACAAAGGAGACTCAACCTGGTGATGAAAGAGGAAGTTCAAAAAAAAGTACTGAAGATTCTTAAAGCTAGAATGATATATGTCATTTTCGATAGTTCATGGGTAAGCCCCGTGCAAGTAGTCCCCAAAAAGGGTAGAATAACAGTGATAAAGAATGACAAGAATGAGCTGATTTTCACAAAGACTATGACAAGTTGGAGAATGTGTATCGATTACTACTTTCTCAACGAGACAACAAGGAAAGACCATTTTCCTCTTTCCTGGATGGATCAAATGCTTAAGAGGTTATCTGATCAGGCCTTCTATTGATTTTTGGATGGATACTCGGGGTATAATCAAATTCCTATTAATCTGGAGGATCAAGAGAAAACAACCTTCACTTACCTCATTTGGAGTCTTTGCCTATCAGAGAATGCCCTTTGGACTTTGCAATGCACCAACCACATTCCAAAGGTGTATGAATGCCATCTTTTCTGACATGGTAGAAAAATGCATAAAGGTATTTATGGATGATTTCTCTATATTCAGAGATTCATTCATGCCATGCCTCAACAACTTGGAAAGAGCCCTAGAAAGATGCATTGAAAAGAACCTTTTGCTTAATTGGAAAAAATCACACTTTTATGTTCTTCACATTCTACCCAAAGATTATGTTTACATTTTTCAAGGTCCTCGTAATCTTTGTGTGCTTGTGCACATTCTTTCCTTAAATCATGTATCTCTTCACTTTTATGATCGTGAAGTTCATTTAATTGCTTCAGATCCTTTTGTAGATCTTTCAGTTTGTTTTCCAACTCCTGGAAGTTCTCCAATAAAGTAGATTTTTCTTTGGCAATTGTCTCATTCTTAAGACATAGCTTAGAATTTTTTTTCCTTAAAAGTTTCATAAGCATTACATATCGGAGTGGACACATCCAGAGAAACATTTGTTTTTATCTTGAAGAGCTTTTTCAAGTTCCTTATGATCTTTGGACAACTTTTTAAAATATTTTTTTAAGTTTTTTAAAGAATGAATGAGTTTGATAACAGTTCATGATAAGCTTGTTTAAAAGATTCAAGATCATTAAGATTTACCTCATCCTCTTGGTCTAATTTGAATTCTTCAGAGATTGTATCTGCCATCAAACTTAGGTTGGCTTCTTCTTCATCTTCATCAGACGAGGTGTGGTCCAAATCCTCCAAGGTGCTCATGAGGCATTTCTTTTCCTTGGACTTGTATTACTTCTTCTTGTCTTAAGACTTCTCTATTTTTTGGCATTCATATTTGAAGTTTTTAGGTTTCTTGAATCCATATCATATTATGGAGCTTTTGTCTTTGTCTTTTTTTTTCCTTGAACACCCTTTTGGAGGAGTTCTTCCATCTGGATCAGCCTTTGTTCTTCCACATCTTACGAATCTTTTGTGAGATTAAGGCAAGTTCATCTTCATCAGACTCTTTCTCAGATTCTTCATCAAAGGAGTTTTCAGCTTTAAGGGCTTTGGATGATGAGGCCTTCTTCATCTTCTGACTACTGAGAGCCAAAGAATTTTCTTTATTAAGTCCTTCATCCTACTGAAGAATCAAGATTCTTTAGAGCCCTTAGCGCTATTAATTGTGGTCTCTATTTTCTAGAAAAACTTCTTAAGATTTTGTCAATATGATCATAGTTATCATAAGTTATGCCTAGAGATCTTAATTCATTTAAATTTTTTTGAAAGTGTTCAAACATACTTTGTAAGTCTTCGCCTTTTTCCATAGAGAAAAGTTCATACTTACGAGTGAAGAGACTTACTTTGTTCCTCTTTACCTGTGTCATTCCTTATAAGTTATAGCTAGAGTATCCCACATCTACTTGGCACTCTTGAAGTTATGTACTTTGGTGTATTCCTCTTCTAATAAGGCACATAACCTAACGTTATGAGCCTTGGAGTTAAGCAGAAATTTGAGTTTTTGCTCATCCATCTGCTAGCTCCTTTGGATTTCCTTTATCTCATCATCATATGGAATTTGATTTCCATTTTCTACCACGTCCCATAGGTCAATATGAATGGACTCAAAATGAGCTATCATTCGTTCCTTCTAGTAATCCTACTTCAAACCTTTGAACATGGGTGGTTTGTTGGTAGAGTATCCTTCTTTCATTTCTTTCATTGATTGTTTGATCTTTTCCTCAGTATTGTTAAATACTCAAACCGTGAGGTCGAGCTCTAATGCCAACTGAAATATACACAATCACACTAGAAAGGGAGTTGAATAGTGTGTTAATCAAAGATAATAAATTTTTGGAAAATAAAGACTTTTATCACCAATTAAAAGAAAATACAATAATGTCGTCCACTAAGTACAAAGACAAGTTTTGATGCAAAACAAGCTTTAATCGTCTAGTAATAATAAAACAGGATTTCCTCAAAGGTTTTTCAAGTAAACACTTGGTGAGCAAATGTGTCAAGATAAGGTTAAAAGAATACTCAATTAAACATCTTAAGAAAGAAGTAGAAACACTTGATTTATACTGGTTCACTCAAACAAAGTTACATCCATCTTTCCTTTACACGATTGTAAAGGATTCCAATAATCAAAACTTTGATTACAAACAAGTATTTTATCTTACCACTTCTGGCTATACAAGTATTTTCTATGTCACTCCTGGCACACTCTTAGACTTTCCCTGAATCTAAGAACACCCAAGTATTGTTTAACAGTAAGTCATTCTTGGCTTTCACAAACAAAAGTTTGAAAGAATATGATGATTCAACAACACTCAAAGAGTGGATAAACAGTTTAGGCTCAAAAACAAAATATGATGAAGAGGTCAAGTGTTGAGTATGTCGTTCACTAATTTAGCAAAGTTTCGCTTCAGAAAACTTGTGCTCGTTTTTCACTTGATTATTTTTTGTTTTTTATTTATTTAGAACGAGACGCCTTTTATAGATCTCAGTGAAGGATCCGTTACGAGATCAATGCTGAGCCTTGATATGACTGTTGTCTCAACTAAAGGTGAAAAACTATGGTGCACTCTAAATGGAAATGATAGAAATAAAGGTATAGACAATTGCATGTGCTCCTCTTCTGCGACAAAAGCGACCTTTGAGTAATATTTTGTACCTTCCTTTTATCCCTTTTATTATGTCATTTCCTCAAATTTCAAATGCAAGCAATTCAAATAAAGAAAAGCAAAACTGAAATTCAGAAAGTAAGAGGGTACCCTTCCCTTTGTGGCTAACATAGTCCTGTAGTACCTTATTGGACATCACTTACGAGGATATAAAATAAGTGTATAAGTGATTTTAAGTCCAGTGGACGTAAGTAAGAACGGTTCAATGTGTAAACACTAGTTTTCATAATAAGTGGACATTAATATTTAACAGCGCATTGGACGCTGAATATATCTTAACAAAAGTGGTTTCCTCTTAAGAGTGGACATATATTTACTAGAGTTGTAGATGTTGATATAATAATAAGTAAGCTCTATTACGAAGTAAGTCTTGTTCACTTAACAACAACTAATTAGTTCATCAACAATTTATACTTTTGTAAACATCAAAATCCAAGGTATGATAGGTCGTTCAGTGGTTGATGGATCATCCAGACCTAACAATTTTAGGATGAAGTGATTGATCTTCTTGGATAGGTTTAGGTTCTTCTAATATAGGGCAAGGTGACTCAAAAATTGGAGAAATATTAGGTGGGGAGCTAGGATAGGTTCTAACTAAGGTAGATCTCCATGAAGTTGAGGTGAAACTAAGAACCTATTGATATTTTTTTGTGACAAAGTTGGGATTAGAAGCTATTAATTGGGGAGTTAGGATAGAAGTAACTTTCACAAACATTTCCATCTACATAGGGACTTGGAACCTAGTATTTGAGACCACATGTAGATTTAGGATTTTTATTTCTTTTTCTTTAGCATTTTGGTCCACCTGACCTTGCTCAACAACTTCTTTTGGTCGTGGATAAAATTTGTGTGCAATGTTTAACATCTCTCCTTCAAGAGATGTTTGCTCTTCCTTTGAGAGCTTCATTCTATCTTCTTATGCTCCTCTTTCATCATGAGGTCTCACTAACATATTTTATTCAGAAGACAATTATAAGAAACAAGATTAAGGTCAAGGAATGTGAGGTTTACCTCCTTCACTTTTCTTCCTCTGATCCTTGACTTTTGCATAGTCAAACAATTGTGAGAAACTTTTAAATTAATATTTTGGTTGAATTGACCTCCAGAGGTTGAAACTCTACAGAAAACTCTTACAATTGGCTAGGTTATACTTACAACATACTCCATAAGCACTACTCCACTATATGCACATCTAATTAGGTGTCTTTAATTAATTTTTTATAAAGGCAATCCGACGGGAATTAAAAAAAATACAATGACCCAATTAAAAAAATGTTCAACAACCTAATTTCAAATTTTGATAAAAGTAAGAGGACCCATAGAATAATTAAACCTAAAAAAATATGAAAATAACCCAACGCCATGCATATATGATCAATAGGATCAAAGCACTTTATTTTTAGATAAAATGTCATTTTTTATTTTTTGGTAGATATTTCTATTGTAGATAGAATGTCATTTTAGATAGAGTTATCTGGTAAATGTGTTTATCTTATAGTTTAGTAAAAAAAATCTTATTAGTTTATAGTAGTATTTCTTTGGATGTTATATTCCTTTCTTATTTTTATCCTCTATACTATAATAAAGGTTTACATTTATTGTCTCGTTTAATTTTACATTATTTATTTTAATGATTACACTATTTATTTTAATTTAAAAAAAATATTTGATCTCTAAGGTATGAAGTGAAGTATAAAACTTTTAAAAAAACTCTTAATTAACTCAATAAATAATTATGCATTATAAATACTCTAAGTTAAAACAATAAGAGTTTAAAATTAATTAAAAAATAAGTTATTCACCTCTCAAAGCCATAATAAAAAACCAAAATAAGGTAGTTATATTAAAAATGTTTGTTTAAGTGCTAAAATTACGGGATTAAATTATTTGGTTATTAACGATGAAATAATGTGTCGATGTTGGATTTGCAACTCTCCAAAATTTCACTCCAAGTTGATGTAAAAAAAAACTTAAAAGTTATCGCAGTTGTCCAAGTGTCTATATTTTTCAAGAGCTACGTGCTTCATTTATCTTCACTTATTTGGTCTCCATCACCATAGGTTTCTCTTTCAGTTCAAAGCTATATCACAATTTCAGCACTAAGTGCAGAAAAAGAAAAGAAAAGAAACCATAATTTACCCGGTCTTGCAAGTATCCATTTTCAGTTTTCAACTTTAATGGTTTGAAATATCCTTGCCATGTCAGTTTCGGAAACTTTAGCAAAAAAGTTAGTTATTATTCTCATAGCTTTTCTTTGTCGTTTTCCTCTAATGAACCCTGAAGGCCAAATTGGTCATTTAAATATAATAAACTGGTGTAACTGATTCTCGAAAGCAAGATGCTGGCTTTTGTATGATCAGCATTAATTCTTTGCATCAACACCACCACCTGACCCTAATTCTCTCTTTCTTTCCCATTGAATATAGGAAGGAAAAGAATATATATACTGATAATATAATTTTTTTTACATAATTATTTAATTAAAACTCATCATATATAATAAATTTATTAATTTTTAAAATAATTATATTAAAGTAATTCAAATAATAATTTATAATTAAATGATAATATAAAATTTTCGACAATTGATACATAAATATTATATATATATATATATATATATATATATATATATATATATAATATGTTTGTTTGTTAAGTTGAGAAGAACCAAAGAACATCGATGTCTTGTTGGATGATTGGTGTTGAATACTTTAAAATTCCCCAGTGGGTCATTTTGTGCGTTAATTAATCTTACACAGGACAGTGAGTTTACGAAGTAAACACTTAAGAATGTCATAATTACATGCATGGTACTTGGGCATAGTGTGTTGAGTCATAATAACAAAATTAGGGTGATAAAACTATCATTGCATAAATGTTACAGGTGTGGGCTATTAAACAAACTAAATGGGTTGCCTTAATTTCCACGTTTCTCTTTTTTTTATTTTATTTTTTCTCTTTGCTTTTTAATCCTTCTATTACCACCCTCACCCTCACCCTCAGTTACCACCACCAGCACATTTCAGTGCCATGTCTTCCCATGATTTTCACCCTTTTTCTCTCTCTCACTTTCTGTGGACTTTTCTGTGGTTTCCTTTTCAATGAAAAACCACTCTGGCTTATTACTGTCTATATAGATTCTTCTGAATCCAGTTCTTTCTAAACAAAACCCAAAAACCAAGTTGTGTTTTTTTTCTACTGTGAAAATTAAAATCGCAACCGCAATTTAAAATCTTGGGTGTATGTTCTTATATTGAAATTGAAATTCTGACTAGGGAAGCAAAAGGGTAATTGGTTTTTGAGTAAGTGGGAATGGAAAACGTTTCAGTTCTTATGTGTAATAAGGAAAAGGATCAGATGGATTTGCCTCCTGGGTTTAGGTTTCACCCAACTGATGAAGAGCTTATTAGTCATTACCTTTACAGAAAGGTCACCCACACCAACTTCTCAGCTAGGGCCATTGGAGAGGTGGACTTGAACAGGTCTGAGCCTTGGGATTTGCCATGTAAGTTCAAAACAAAATGAAAAAATTCAGCCCCACTTTGGTTTTGGTTATTTGGCTTCTAAATATGTTGTCTTACAATGAGACCATACGGACAGATTCGATCCCGATACAAAAACATTCTAAATATATTGATTGTGTAAGTTTATTATATTTATGTTGTGTGCATGTTTTTTTGGGATACAGGGAAAGCCAAAATGGGAGAGAAAGAGTGGTACTTTTTCTGTGTGAGAGACAGAAAATACCCAACTGGTTTGAGGACTAATAGAGCCACTCAATCAGGATACTGGAAGGCCACAGGGAAAGACAAAGAGATTTTCAGAGGAAAATCTCTTGTGGGTATGAAAAAAACTTTGGTTTTCTACAAAGGAAGGGCTCCCAAGGGAGAGAAAACTGATTGGGTCATGCATGAGTATAGGCTTGATGGTAAATTCTCTGTTCACAACCTCCCCAAAACTGCAAAGGTAATAATAATAACAATAACAACTAATAACATTTTTTTTATTTTGTCTTGACCTTGTTGCTTCCTTCGTACCACTTTTTATGAGAATTTTGTTTGTTGAGTTTGATTCAGTGCTATTCGTTATTGTTGTGTTGCAGAATGAGTGGGTGATTTGCAGGGTTTTTCAGAAGAGTTCAGGTGTGAAGAGGACTCATATTTCTGGGATGATGATGTTGGATTCTTATGGAAACGAATTGGGTTATTCTTCTTCTGCTTTGCCACCTCTCACTGATTCCTCACCTTCCATTGACAACACCAAAGCACTGAGTGTTACTGATACGGCTTACGTGCCCTGCTTCTCCAATCCAATTGATGCTCCAAGAGGGATCTTCGATTCCTTGAACAACATCAACATCACCACCACCAGCAACAACAACACCCTTTATGGAGTTTCTTCAAACCATTCATTTTACAATACTCAACTTCATGCTCCACCAACTTTGCCATTACCTAGTTCTTCAAACCATTACCTTAGAGCCTTTCTTGAAAACCAAGGAAATGGATCAAACATGAGGAATAATGCTTTTGAACCAGAGAGGGAAATGGTCAGTGTCTCACAGGAAACAACTATTTCTACTGATGTGAACGCTGAAATCTCTTCATTGGGTAAAAGGCAATTTGAGAATCAGCAGAATCCAACTGCTTCATCAGCTGTTGTTCCAATGGACGTTGCTAGCTTGTGGAACTACTGAATACTGATCTCAAATAAAAGAATTGCCATTGGAAAGATATCCAACTTTTTCAGCTGAAAAAGAATAGCCTCATGATTTACAATTATTCTCTGGGTTTGATTTTTATGTTGTCCTTCTTGTTATTGTTGTTTGATTGTTTGTCTGTATATATTTTCAACTAAAAGATTTGCTGAATATATTTTGTACTGTTAAGTTATGCTGTTTTGGTCTTTTGATACTCTAGGCTTGTTATTGATATGGTTTGATTTGTATGAATTATGGACATGATTACTGTGCATCAGCTTTTAATCAAATTAATACTAGAATGAGACATGGTTGGTCTTTATTTTTTTATTTATCTGGATTCTATCGCCAAATCTTTAGAGAATGACCTTTATCCTCGTAATATTTGAATTGCATAATTAATTCTTGATTGTGGGGACTGAATCAAGTACTGGAGCCATTAAAAAAATGAAAATCTCTCTCTTGGAAACTCGTGCACGCGGTTCCTTTGACATGGACAAATTATTAGTATTAACAAACTTATCTGCATTTGCTTTCTGTGATGCTCCTTGGAGAATTCAGGAACCTGAAGGTTTCCTCCCACCCCTTTCTCCTTCTGTTCATGTTCGCGTGTGTGGATGGCATGACTGAATGTACAAGTCAAACTCGTGTATGGATTGTGTGCTGTTAAGCTGGCTATGCAGCAGTGATTTTGGCCATTAGATTTAAATATATTGATTATTAAAAATAAGAATACAAAAAATATATTTATGTTTAATTATGAAAAATTAATACGCTGCTGTAGGGATAGTAGGGGGTGTAGGACTGTAGAGAATCTAAGTCCGCGAAACTTAGATTCAAACATTTTTACGTAATCAATTTGATGACATTCTCTATCATACACTTTCTCCAGTAAAGAGGAAGAAAATACTATTAAGCGCATAGATTAATTAATATAAGTTTATTTCGATTTAGCTAAATAGTCTTGAATTTGAGTTATGAATATTTAGTTGTGTTAAATAGTTAGATAAAAAAATTTGTTGTTTATAATGATCTTATTCGACTCAAACATAATTATTTAATGAAGAATACTAGTAGTCTATAAGGTGTTATTTAATTTTTTGGTATAAGTGTTAAAAAAAAAAAGAACCAAAAACAAAAACAATTCTACAAATGAATACTAGTAATGATCGGAAAAATTAGTAATACTATGTATCAATAAAATATAAAAAAATATAAGATTATAGATAAATAAACCGAATACCAATACATCTGCTATCAATATAAAAATACAGCCTTACCCAAAAAAGAAAAGAAAAAAAAATGTGTATTGATAAAAACACAACTTTACCCTTTACATGTAGCTCACACACGCTCCATATAATTAATTATACTATGAATATAATTGATTATATGGCTCCAATTCCACAAAATAAAGGAATTCAATATAACTAATCGATTATACTTGCACATAATTGATGTTGCACACATCATAATTAATTATGCACATAATCAATTATACTTGTTAAGTGTAACCCATTATGTCCAAGCATAATCAATAATTTGCACACAAAAATTCATTATTGGTTACTTTTGGTAAAGTAAGAGAAAAAAAAAACTTTATAGTATTTTATTGCATTTCATTGCTCATGATAGGGAAAATAAGAACACGTGAGTCTCACGTTTTTTTGTAAATCTCCTCTCTATTTCTTGGGTACTAAACTTGCCATCTTTGGCACCTCAACCTCGTTTCTTTGCCCTACCTCCAATTTCTTACATATTTCACTACTATCAAACACAACATTAGTTAATTTCTCAACGTACTTTTAATTATATATTTGAAAATGTTTGTTGTAATTTTAAAATGAAGCATGCGCACAACTGTCAACTGATATATCCTTTCCCTAGTTAAATCATTAGACAATAGTTTTTGGTATAACATTAACTAGTAAGTAACCCGTACCTACGCACGGGTCGCTCCGCTACGCTTTGCTATATTTTTTTTTAGGATAAATCTTAGTTGGGATGTATTAAAATTTTAATGGATATAAAACCGATAATAATTTGAACGCAAATATGTAATTTAAATATAGTTATTATTATACTTCATTGAATATAATGTTATAATATATAATCAAAAGTACAGTGAAATACGGTAGAAGTTGCATAACTTTGTGACAATAATTTGTTTATATCCAAAAGTTTATGAAGATGTTACATTTACATTAACCAATGAACGTAGCTTGTGAGAGGCAACATATGCAATATCTGAATTTTTTAGTCTCTTCTCCACAAAATAAATTACTTCAGAAACTCCTGATTGTATGAAAGAATAGCAAAATAAAGATGTCCGCAATATATACATGTAAAATGCCAAAGCTTCTACCAAATTCGTATAAATTAGACCCGTATTAAATATGATTATCAGGTAATAAAAAAATCATAAATTATGACAATTTTTATCGACTTATCACTAAAAAGTAGTTATCAATAGTAGTTGTTTTTCAATTTCATTGTCTAGAGAAAACGTATAAAAAATTGTTACTTGCTAATACCAAAACCAAATTTTGAAAAGGAGAGGAAAGGACTATCCATGGCTTTCAAATACCAAAACCAAATTTAAAAAAAAAAAATAAAGTTTGTCATAAAGGAATACAAAGTTCATTCAGGAATTTGATCAAACATATGACTTGCAAACCACAAATGAGACCAACGCAACTAAAAAAACACAATAATAGAGGATCATGCTTGTATAAT
>CM023944.1:27168373-27179712 GCA_013407115.1 Glycine latifolia | reverse complement strand
CTTATAGGGATGAAACACCTTAGGGAAGAAGATCACAGTATAATGAGGACACGACACAATTGGTGTGCAGTGTGTGCTCTGTGTGAATCGTAAAAGAGAGAGTTAGAACGTGTGTACCTTTCTTCATAGAGGATACTCCTATTTACAGCTGATGAACACTGACCTGGGTGATAGTGGAATAGTGGTTCGTGTCCATGATCTTTAGCCGAGATCCTCGGCTAACTGAGTGATGGCAGTTGTGATATTGTTATGGCTTCCACTATCTTTGAAGGTTATGACAGTGTGTTGCTGAGTGGTTGGAGTTAATTGACTTGGTCTTACTAGGCCTCTTTTCTAATTGGGCCTATATCTGTTATTCGTAACAGGGGATTTGGATGTTTTTGTCTCTATGTTGCTTGGGTTTTTCTCAGTTGGTTTAATGATGACTCATAAGATGGAAAGAGAAAAGGAAAACCTAAAACCACCAATGATAGTGCACGGTGGAGTGCAACATGTTCCCTCGTCTAGAAATTTATCTTTTCTCTCAAATTTCAACCCCAAAACACTTTCTTTATTGCACTATATGACTATGAGAAATAAAAGTTGGGTAACAGGTTCACGTTTGACGTGTAAGAGCATAGGAAATTTGGTGTTTGGAATAGGAATAACATTGTGTGATTGTGTTCATGATGCTTTGTAATTAATTCTTGCTTGGATAATCTTGTTGGCTGAAAAATTTATGCAAATTTGAAAGTGGGTTTTAAATTTTTGTATTGCTTGAATTTTTTCTTTTCTTTAACTTCATGATTCATTTCCCTCACCGCACCGTTGTGACACCATTGTTGTCCTTGTGGTTGTCGATGGTTCTTTGGAGGTGGCAGAAAACAAAAATATGAGCGCTTGGAAGTGGTGGAGGTGTTTCCTTTGACCATACCTTCGGTGTCGTCACCACATTGACGAAAGTTGGCTCTTGGTGGTTGTCATGGACGACATGGTGTGTTTGTGGTGGTGGTGTGGGATATGTGGATAGGAAAAGAAAAATTGGCCTTTGATTAAATAAAAATGGGTAAATAGCCATTTTCATCAATGAATTTGTAGAGTGTTGACGAATTTGTTCCTGAAAGATAAAAATTCAAATTTTAGTCCTCGAAAGTGAAAAAAGTGCAACAAATTCATTTATCCATTAACTTCCAACTGTTACCATTAATGAAAAAGCCTACATGGCATAGAGGGACGAAAATGTCACAAAAATGTCAGTAATTTTCCATTGGTTCAAAATGTCAATAATATTTTTTTGGACCAAAATCTCAGTTCGTTTCTATTAGACCAAAATGTCAGTAAGTTACCATTGAACCAAAATATCAGTAATTTTTCATTAGACCAAAATGTTAGTAAGTTATTTTGGGCCAAAATATATGTGTGTTTCCATTGGACTAATTTGTCAGACCCCAAATTTCATTTCATTTAAGGGTAAAATATAATTTAATCTTCATTTTTTCCTTTATTTTATCATTGCAAGCATAACATTACAATAAACATTTAAAAAATATGGAAGCAAGCATAAGTTAAAACAAACATAATAATAAGCATAATCACTCTAACAAATATTGTAAATCAAATGCAACCACAACAACACCAGTAACATATTTTATAAAATTTGATTAATTATTTTTATTGTTACTTACAAGTTATTTATGTTAAATGTTACATATTTGTAGGATGAGATTAATTGATCGCAATCTGCTCCACAAGTTGAACAACCTCCAACTAATTTTAAAAGTGCCCTAACTTCTAATACTAAAAGTGCTCCAGCTCCAACTTCAACTACCACGACTACCACTCAAAGTGCTCTAACTCCCAGTACTATGAGTGACTTTTACATATAACTGATTAGTTACTATTAAATTATGTTATGTATAACTAATCACTATTTACAATTGTTGTAGGAAACAAGCTTCATGTCTGTGTTTAGACCACCTCCAGTTAGGCATTTAGCACCAATTCGAATTATATTCCAAGATGTATCATCTCTTAAGATGAACCAACTAAATTACATGACCTTCATACCCAAACCAAGGTTTCCCTGTCGCCAAGATTTGAAGAAGTGAAATATGGGACATGTTTGTCTATTGTTTATAGTAGATTTTGACTAATTATTATAATTTGGATAAATTTGTAATGATTGGTATACTATTACAATGTTTATTTTTGTACATTGGTAGAATGTTTATTTTGGAAAATTTATGGCGATATTTATCATGCACTTATGGGACCTAAGACTCTTGAAGAATTTTTTCCATTCTTCAGTTATGTATGGAAAGATAGAAATAAAATGACTACAAAAATCAAGTTGAGTCTCATTCTTTGTAAGGATTAACTTAATGGTTGTGCATTTTTGTTTGAGTCTTACATTTTGGGTAAAGTATTGTCACGTTAGAAATTTCATAGCTAAAAACATATTATGCTTATTATTATGCTTGTTATAACTTATGTTTGCTTCCCTATTTTTTTAATTGTTTATTTTAATATTATGGTTGCAATGATAAAAAGGGGGGGGGGGAGATGAAGATTAAATTATATTTTATCCTTAAATGAAATGAAATTTGGGGTATGACAAATTAGTCCAATGGAAACGTACTAACATTTTGGTCCAAAGAAATTACTGACATTTTGGTCCAACGGTAACTTACTGACATTTTGATTCAATGGAAACATATTGACATTTTGGTCTAAAAAAAATATTACTGACATTTTGGTCCAATTATTTAGTAATCATGTTGACAATCATTTTTGTGACATTTTTGTCTCTCTATGCCATGTAGGTTCTTTCATTAACGGTAACGGATGAAAGTTAACATAGATGAATTTATCGCACTTTTTCACTTTCGATGACTAAAATTTGAATTTCCATCTTTCGAGGATGAATTTGTCAATATTCTACACATTTAGGAATAAAATGGCTATTTACTCATTAAAAATAGTAACATATCCAATGGTTAAAGAAAAATTTTAATTTCATACAGTGCGGAAAACAAATTTTAGAATTCGTTTTGTAAAGTATCTACATTTCCTTTTATTTCTACGGCTTAGTGGGGAACTCTACATATTTAGGGACAAAATGACTATTTACTCATTCAAAATAGTAACATATCCAATGGTTAAAGAAAATTTTTAATTTCATACAGTGCGGAAAACAAATTATTTTCACACTTCAGAATTTGTTTTGTAAAGTATATGCATTGCCTGTTAATCATAATCAATTTTTATGATTATTAGCACTAACTTAATCGATTAATTGTCTATCATAATTGATTACTTATACATTTTAATTAATTATTTGTGAATCATAATCGATTTTTGTGTTTATTTATTACTCTCTCTCTTATTTCATTCGTATTAAATAAATTTATAATATTATTTGTATTCTATTCTTTGCTCATTTCTCATAAAAGAAACATCACAACATATTTCTTTATTTCTATTTTATTCGTCCTTTTTCAAATTATCTTATATTTTCATCTATCTTGTTTTTTCCTTCTAAACCAAGCAGTGGTTAATGTTGAGACCGAATTCATAGGGTAATGGCTACTGAGTTGCACAACAAGATGCCGTATTTCTAGGCGATTTTGATTTGAATAAATGAGTTCCATGATAATTTGTGCAAAATTTTGTCGTGTTGACGATGAACCTTGCACTATATGTTGAATCCATGGAATGGTGTTATCATATCATTACGGATGCTGAATCAAATTGATCAAATATTGTGTAGTGTTTTTTTATGTAAAAAAAACATAATATTGTGTAGTGTTAAAAGAAGAAAAATTAGACTATTGACTATAGGGGTTCCGAAGCTTGATGGTCTGAGAGCGAAAATTGATCAAATACAGTTTTTTTTTTTTATCGAATCAAATACATTTTATTTTATTATATAATAACACAATGACAGAAAATTGATAGGTAAAGTTTTTAGAAAAAAACAAAACAGGCTAAGGAGATGATTGGGAAGTGACAAGGATTTAAAGCATGTATATATAGTTTCATTATATTATATTATTAGTGCATTTAATTTATTGATGATTAATTTCTATTTAAAAAAATTATTCAACATTTTTAATGAAGTGTACCCTTTCAACCTTGATATACTTTGTAACCTTGTTATATTAGACCTATATTTACTTTCTATCCATGGCTGGAATACTTAGCCTTACTTTTGAACAATTCACACCTTTCTATACTGTGTGCCATATTTGAATTGAACTCCCTCCTCCATCTTAGTTCCCATTTATATTGCATATTAATATAAACTCTCAATTAGGTACCTGAGGAGTTTATATGTTGTGAATATAATGGCATTCTACCAATTTAGCTTTATCCTATATTTGATTATAAGGTACCTAACCTAGTCACTGTTGCTAATTATGATTTTATTATGCTTGCATATCATGAGACAAACTTATTTGAGACACATCCTATTAGTTTTCCTGCGTGATTAAAACTTTTACCTATACTATGATATATACCTCATAAACTTTTTAACCAAATTGGGAAATAATTCACATAATTTTCTTTCATCTTCAAATAAAACCTTCAGCGGGTTAAGTTTTATTTTGACCCTTCGCGGTTCCTGACAGAGTACAACATATCTGATTTTTAGCAAAAAAAAAATACTTTTCTAACACTTAATAAAAATGTTGTTAAAAATCTTTAATTACATTAAAAAAATATTGTCAAATTATAAATAAATATTACTAATATATTTTTATGACATGTATATAATCGATGTTGCTAAAACTTAAAAATGTCACAAAAAACTTTAATAACATTAACTATATGCAACATTTGATAAATATCATAAAAACATATTCATAATTTTGTGACATTATTTAATGCCGAAAAAAAAATAGTAACATTTTTATTAAATGTTGGTAAAAATCACATTTGTAGTAATGTATAGCAATCCCTAAAGTCTAGGTCAATTGTTCTAAGGAGTCCAGAGATTATGTCCTAGATGTATGTGAATTGCTTGTTTGTGATTGTCTTTATTATGATTAGATGCATATATTTGAGATTGCCTGCCTTGATTGATAAGCTTGTGGAGGAAATTAGTCCATCCTTCTCGAGCTGTGTTTTATTTAAAGTTTATTAATTTATATATATATATTAGGTAATAGGTATGTCCCACATTAACAAAGCCATGGTTGTAGCTCTCCGGCGACTAGCTAAAGTCTTGGAGAGAAATGCACGAAGAGTTTCAAGGACTGGATAGGTTTTTGAAATGCAAGGCATCCTAGTTTAAGGGAGGTTAACTATGACCCCAATGGTGCATATCTCTAGATACATGAGATGGAAATCGTTGGAGCATTGCAGTGCACTGAGGCACAAAAGGTACTCTGCTTATTTGCTACTGGAGGAAGTTGAAAATTGGTGGAAGCACGCTTGCGCTAGCATAGAGAATCTTGGCTAGCCGCTTGTTTGGGAGAACTTCAAGGCGAGACTTCTGGAAAAGTACTTTCAAGCTAACATCAAGAACCAGAAGGAATTGGAATTTTTGGAGCTGAAGCAAGGTAACATGCCTATTTGGCAAGTATGCCGTGAAGTTTGGGGAATTTTCTCTCTTCTACCAACAAAACCCAAATGAGGAATCTAAATTCATTAAGTTTAAGAATGGACTAAGGCCATATATTGATGTTCATGAAGGGATACATGCTTGGCCTCTTATCATATGCATTCCTATCTACATGGAAAAAGGAAAATCCTTCCGAGATCCACCAATAGCAATGGATTAGGGATGTTCTAGTCATGACTAACTTAGGGAGTGAATTTTGTAAAGAAATCCACCCCACCCTGATGGAGTGTCTTTAGTTAAATATTTTTATATCATTCTTAGCCTATTTGACTTCTCTTGTACCTTTATTTTTCTATTCTAATTCAGTTTTTGTCTTAAGCTAGTAAGTGGGCTTAATTGCTATTTGTTGCGCATTTTCGGATTTTTGCTCACTTTACGTATCTGGCTTGTTCAGGACCTGCAGAGCTCTACAGAACTCCGAATGGAGCGTTCTAGAAGTCCCTGGAAAGATAACAAAAAGATCTACAAGTTTGCCAGAAATAGCCCGAGGCCAATTCTGTCATTTGGAGGGTCATTTTAAGCTTTGAAATCAGAACCTCTGCACTTGTAATTTTAGGCTGCGAATTTGATTTTATGGTTGTAAATAGCAAATAATTAGAATTGATGGGTTTTGTTCATGGCCCATTCTTATCTTCAGACTTAGTCACTATATATTAGTGACTTTAGTGAAACTTGGACAATACTTTACATTTTGCACAAACAAGTTTATTATTTCTTTTCTTTAGTTTTTAGAATCAAAAGCTTGTTCTTCATTTTCTCTCATTTGTTCTTCATTGTTCTTCATCTTCTTCATTTCCACTTTGCTATTTTTCCATTTTTCTGCACTTATTTCATGGGGCTTTCCTTGGTGATCATCATGGAAGGCTAAATAATCACTCAATCCAAGGATCCAATCCAAGCAAGAGGAGAATTTGAGTTCTGGTTTAGTATTTCAAATTCTGTGTGAATATTCACTTTCTTCTTCAATTGCTATTCTGTTTTCATGATTATGAATGCGTTTAGAATTGAAAGCGGATTAGGTTATGGATTCATGTCCTAATTTCGAATATAAAACACAGATTAATTGGATGATATTTCAATTAGGGTTTGTGGTTTCAATTAATTTAGGAGTAGAATCGATTGAACTGCTTCTATTGAGATTGAATGAATGTTCATGATAGAATCAACTTATGAGAATGATGATGATTCGAATAGCTTGGGTTGGTGAATTGGATTGATGCTTTCTAATCTGTTTTACTTTACTCCTTGATAATCTTATTAATTTCTGCATTGTTCTTTAATTTTAGTTTGTGTTCTTGCATGTTTTACTTTGCGCATACCAACTGTTTGACAAAATTCTCCCTTATTATTATCAATGATTTGAAGCTAGAACCATATTGATTGTGTCTCTGAGTCGACCTAAGTTAACCCTGTGCTGCAGAATTAGCTTAGTTAAATTGTTTTGAAGCCACACGACAAACGCATATCACACCCCCTACCCCAATTGTTGCACTTTGAAACATTACTGAATTATTTGTATTGTTATTTATTGGCAAGTGCACCGACCAATGTAGTATTTTTGAAATGAGTACAAGGTCATCTCCACAAGGACTTGCTTGTACTAGTGAATTTGTGCAAATTTTATATCTAGACACTAATAAAATTGGTTTTCAAAGTCATAGTGCAAAATAGTAAAATTAAATTGTAAGCAATTAAATGTAGACTTAAGCTAATGAAAAATAATGACAATAAATATCAAATAGCTGGTGTGCAGAACTTGGATTCAATAATGTAATGAACTAGTTGGGATTTTTTGTGATACTAAGTCAACATCTTAGTAATATAAATAATTTTTCTCTATTCGATGGTAATCCTAGTGTTATCTCAACCTTCTAAAGTTCTATAACATTGATTCCTCAAGTGAAAAAGGCTAAATCATTTTACTAATTAGCTCCTAATTCCATAGCAAGCTAAACCAAATTATTTGATTAATAGAACAAGGGTTACAAAGAGACTAACAAAAATTACTCTAATCCTAGATGTAATGTTCATTAGACATTATTCTCAAATCTTAGTTTTAAAAGCATTTTCTAATGATAACAAAACATATAAATCATGTAGTTAGGTGATAAAACCAAAGACAAGCATTAAAAACAAAGAATAAGCATTAACACAAAATTAACATTGAATAAATAGTAAGAATAATTACATGAGTGTTGCTAGTACATCAAATCTCCAACTAAAAATGAGATTTGTTCCTTATAGACATGAGAAGCATTAAAAATTACAAAGGAATTCACAACAATGGAAGAAAATGAAGTTTTAGAGTGTTTGGAGGTGCGACACCAAACCCTAGGATAATGTTGGAAGTTGAAATTGATTGGGTGTCTCCAAATGCACACAAAACCTTTATTTTATCTTTTCTACATATAGGTACTCTCATTTAGTGAATTGGTCAATTCGGTAAGCAAATTTTACTTGAGATCCTATTTCTTCTTTCGGTGGACTTAATTTGCTTAGCGAACAGGTCCTTGTTAAGTGACTTTTGTGATGATGATGTGGCCTCTTCACTACTAGAAAAAAGGGTTTTAACATTGCTAAGTTAACATCAGTTTTATTAAAAATCGATGTTAACCAAAATGCGGTGGCAAATTCGCAAATAAGTGGATGTAATTAACATCGGTTTTCTTAAAAACCGATGTTAACAGAACACGTTAACATCGGTTTTTAAGGTTATTTTGGAAAACCGATGTTAACAGATAGACAATAACATCAATTTTTAAGGTTATTTTGGAAAACCGATGTTGTTCAGGAGATAGTCAACATCGGTTTTTCTTTGAAAACTGATGTTGTTATTGTTACTATAAAAGCGCTGGCCCCCAAAATTAAAACCCTTCACTCTGGCGCCTTCACTACTGTCGCGTTCTCTCAACCTTCACTGGTTGCATTCCTCATTGCTCGTGTTCTTCGCTGCTCGTGTTCTTCACTCCCATTGTCACTCAAATGGTGGTCTCGACGCTTCCATGCTCACTCTTGGTCTGCTCGCAACGTACATTTCACTTTCACTCTCACTCGCGCTCAGGTACTCTCTCTTTTGCTTTGTTCTCTCTCAGGTACTCTCACAACTCACATTTCGAACTCAGTGGTTGCTATTCACTGTTTATGTTACCGCCATGGATTTCCAAAGTAGGAGGCTTCATTTGCTTGAGACCGTGGTTGCCATCGTTGGTGTTAGCTTCACAGGTACTTGACTTTATTTCATGCTTATTGGTGTTGCTTATTCATGTCTATGAGACAATGGCTATCTGTTGATATATTTTTATTAAAAAAATGTTGGATAGTTATCTGGTCATTTGCTGGAATTGGTTTTGTTGGGTGATAATTGTATGTGGTAGGGTACTATGTGGTTTTAAGATTAAATGTTGGATAACTCAGATGTACATTTGTAGCATGAATGGATCTATATGCCTTTGATGGATTGATGAGAACTAATAATGGTCAGCCAAGCAAATGAGCATAGGACTTGGAGATTTACACTAGGAGAAACAAGAAAGAAAAAAAAAAGAATACATGTTGGTTGGTTTGCTTTGGTTTCTGTTTTGGCTTGTGGGATACACCAATAGTGGGGATAGTTATAACCTTATAGATGTTTAATTTATTGATGTTGTTATTATACTAAATTAAGTTTTTATGGGTTGATTTTTTGGGAAAACTTAGTAGCTGATAGTGCAAGTTCCATTTTGCCTATATATACAGTCCCCAATTATGCATAAGAGATTATTTATCTCATAGTTTAGTGTCACCAAGCTGAGTAGTGAGAACAAAATACTACTTAATTTAAGTAATAGTCAGATGTTGTATATTATAGTGCAACCTTATCATTCCCTCACTAACATAGTACCAACCTTACCTACCAGTCACCACTAAGTTGTATAAACTTTGAATTGTGCAGAAAAGTGGTATCTAGTACCATACGTTGATTACAGAAAGATACACTCAGTCCCTGTGGTTTTTGTTTACACTTCCTAATATCTAACCATGCCATACTCACCCTAAATGACTGCATTATTTATAAGTTAAGTATCCTTTTTTTAAATTGTTATGTCCTTTTGAACCTATTCATTAAGTAATAATTGTCACACTTTGTGGACATATTGTTGGACTACTAGCTCCTTTGGTATAAGATTAGGCTTTAGCTAGGAGGTGAGCAATTTGACTTGTTTGTCTTCTTACTAAAATCATAGCTGAGTTATGAATTAAACTAAGAGAGTTTGTTTACATTTTTCCACTAAAAGACCAAACTTTTGAGTGAAGGCAAAAATTGTTGGAGTGAATGCAATCATGAAGTTGTTTGCAGTCACCTCAAAAACAGTATTATGAAGATTCAATTCTTGTCATGAACCCAGTTACATTTGACAATTCCCAACGTGGGATTTTTCCAGCGATGGATAGAATCAACATGAAGGAGCTAAAATCTCAGTGCATCATATTTAAAACTCCTAAACCTAGCATTTCTCGATTAAACTATCTTAAGCACATCACCAATGTTCTTGTTTTTTATTTCTTTGCTAAAAGAACAACTAAGTGAGCCTACAACCCCAGTTGCACCGCCACCATCAGTAGAACACAAGCCACAACCAGCCTCTGCTCATTCAAGGTAAGCCTTGTGTTAAAGTTAAATGTAAACCAATTAAATATGTTCTCACTATTAAATATAGTCTAATGTTCTATGTTCATTGTAGGTTGTAGGAGAGTGAACCGTTTTCCCATTTGCCTCATCGTCATGACCTTCACTGTTGGACATTTCACATAGATCATCATCATAGGTACGAATATGTTTCATATTTTTGTTGTAAAATTTGTCTTATGACTGGTTTTAAAATATTTTGTATGTCAAGTATGCATGTTGCCTTTTCTATACAATTAATGTTCATTATGAGTGAACCTTAGTTTCCCGTTTGAGATTCATTATAGTGATTCTTCCAGACATTTTGGATTAATCGTTGTATTGATTCTTGAATTGTCCATTTGGATAGTTTGGGAAGACTTATATTTTTTTAGTATATTCATATGTATAGGTTGTGATTATTTTCTTAAATATGATGAAATTTCGGTACAATGCATTTCACTTTGTTCTCTGGGTGCATACTTGACTGTGGTGGAACTCATGTCACCACTTTCATGTCGTGTGCTTGGAGACCAAAGCAAAATAATGCCGAAATTTGGTCAAATTTAAGATAAGAAACTCAACCTATACATATGAATATACTATAAAAATATGTCTTCTTGAATGGGATAGGGCCACACCTTGAATGAAAAAAGTGAGTGATAAGCGTTTGTCGTGTGGCTTCAAAACAATTAAACTACACTAATTCTGTAGCACAGGATTAACCTAGGTCAACTCAGAGACACAATCAATATGGTTCCAACTTCAATTCACTAGTAAATAATGGGGGGATTTTTATCAAACAGTTTGTATGCGCTAAATGAAAATTGCAAAAACACAAACTAAAATTACAAGTGCAGAGGTTCTAATTTCGAAGCTTAAAATAACCCTCCAAATGACAGAATTGGCCTTGGGATATTTCTAACAAACTTGTAGATCCTTTTGTTATCTTTCCAGGGACTCCTAGAACGCTCCATTCGGAGTTCCGTAGAGCTCTGTAGGTCCTGTACAAGCCAGATACGTCAAGTGAGCTTAAAATCCAAAAATACGCAACAATTAGCAATTAAGCCCACTAACTTGCCTTAGACA
>CM023944.1:27141918-27153373 GCA_013407115.1 Glycine latifolia | reverse complement strand
AATCAAAAGGTAGAGGTAGTATAGTTGACTTTAAGAAAAAAAAAAGTTGTGTATTTACTAGAATATGTTGTTATTATTTGATGAGGATTAGAATTCTTCCATGTTTCTATGTTGGATTTGAGGAATAGAAGTTAGTTAAAAAAAAAATATGTTTATTTATTCTTAAAAGTATGCTAAATTTGATTAGGTTAATTCACCCTCCAATCTCTTAGGATTAAAGCCATGTTCTTCCTTGTTTAATAAAATTTAAAATTGGCATACCATGTGTTTGTTGAAAGTCCTCAATGAACTAGGATAGCAAATAGTCCATAATTTGATTACTCAATAAACAAGTGGCTGCCCAAAATAATTAATCTTACTTCTTAGCCATAAGAATCTTTGTCTGTATTTAAATTTAAGGTTGCTGTATTTAATTAAGATTATATGTTGTTGTTGCTGTATTTAACTGAGTTGTTGACGTAAGCTGGATGACGTATGCTGTTATGTTGCTGTTGTATATGTGGCTGTATATCTAGCTGCTGTATATTTTAGTTAGTTGCTGAGCATTTTAATTAATGCTGTATATTTTAATGGGTTGCTGTCTGTTTTTATGATGCTGTTTAAATTTTATTTTGCTGTCTGTAAAGATATTAATTGTTGTCTGTTTTGATGTTGTTGTCTGTTATTTTGGCTGTCTGTTAAGATATTAATTGTTGATTGCGTGGCTGCATGTTGTGGTGCTGTATCTAAGATGCTGTATTTAATTGGGTCGCTGATTTAACTGTATGATATGTGAACATTCACTTGATGATGGGCTTTGTTGAGATGCTGTAACAAAAATGATTTAAGAATAAACTACGGATTATTTTGTGTTCCACTGGAGTGGGTGGGACTATCTGATAAGTATTCCACTGGAGTGGGTGGAATTAGTTGATATAAAATTGGAATAAATGATAAAGAAGAATAATTAAACCATTCATGCATGTTTCATATGCATATGCCTGGCGGGGGTTAATCCGCGGTGTTATGCCTGGCGGGGGTTAATCCGTGGAGTTAAGTGTCAGATAGTTAGAGGAACTGAGTATGAGCGTTCAGACAGTGAGAAGTCTGAGCTGGGGGATGCTTCGGCAGTGGGGAACTCACGCCACCCATGATGATCACATGTAGTGTGGGTGACTTTCCTGTGCACCACTGTGACATCCTGACTGATCATGCAAGTTCTGGACCAGTGATTGGGGCTATCTGACTGTGGCCACTGATGTTGATTTTATGAAGCTGAGATCTCAGTCATGCATCATGTTAAAAGATGAGCATGCATTCCATGCACCACATGATGTGTATGTGAAATGATTATTTATTGATAAATAAGTGGTGGACTAAATATTTAATCTGTGTGCTGTGAAATATTTAATCTATGTGCTGTGAAATAATCTGTGAATCAATTGGTCTTTTACATATATCTTATTCAAACTTTGTTTGTCATAAACTTACCCGAGTTGTGTCTGTGGTTGACACCTGTGATGACCCCAATTCATTTGGGCGAGCAGAGGAACAGTAGTAGCTGAACATGGATGAGGGAATGAAGATGTGCATGGATGATTGGAAGATGTGATGTCGATGTTGTGATGCTTGTTATTTATGGTTTTCATGTATTTTGGACATGTATTATAGACTGTAGTATGAATTGTATAATGGACTGTATCATGGACTGTACTCTTACTTATAAATGAACCGTGGTGAGGAAAATCGTTTACGCTATTTACATAAAATTAGCAAATAAGGTGAAAAGAATTTTTGTGAAAAATTTACAACTAAGATCATTTTAATACAAAGTGGACACGAATTTTTAATTAAAACCAATCAAGCATGAGAGAGTCAAGAGAGGCGTTACACTGGTCGTTATATGTCCTAAGGCCAATGTTGTCGTGTGATTCTGTTCGTTGCACCACAAGCCTGATAACTACCTCAAAGGAATTATTAACAGGTAGGTTGTAATTTGTCAGACATTTCAGTTTTTATTTGTAACACATGAATATGTTAATTGTATAATATGCATGCATGTTTCTCTTTAAGTAGTGCTTTGAAGGGACTCCATGACACTCAAGGAAATAAATCAAAGGCTACTACTAAATGGATTGCGCTTAAAGTAAGTCTTTTAATAAATCATGGTTTATGTATTCAAAATAACTTTTATTACCATTTACACTAATTTCCGTTTAACTTTGACCATGTTATTGAATTTAGTGTAATAAGCAAAAAGGAAGCACTAAGTGTGGCTATTATGTCATGCATTGGATGTCCACGATAGTCCAAGGAGGCTTCAGGGATAGCTGGGACATGGTAATTGTCTAATCTAATTTTTAATTTTTTTACTTGTTTTTATTTATACTTATTAAATTATGTTTTATTATGTCATGTAGTATTTCACTTATGAAAGACCACTGCAAGCCGACAGATTGAAGGGTATTAGGGTTCAGTGAGCTGCATTTTATCTTAAAGTTAGAGATGAAATATCAGATTAGGTGGTTAAGGGATTTTTAAACAATTGTATATAAACATTTGGTTAGGAAATCACTTTATGTACATTGACACTATTGAATTTTATTTGTTATTGAAATAATATTTTATTGTATTGTATTCTAAAATTGGTTGAATGTCTGGTATTTAATTTATAGGTTGAAGAACTGATAAAATTAAAAAAACACACAAAACATTTAAAAAAAAATAAAAAAACAACATCGATTTTCTTAAGAAAACCAATGTTAACTTAGACTATAACATCGATTTTCTTAAGAAAATCGATGTTGAAGTTCCAGCTTTCACATTTTTTAACGTTTTTATTTATTAGATAGCGACATCGATTTTTTCCGATGTTGTTTACTTTTCGTTAACATCGGTTTTCAAAACCGATATTAACTTTCACACTTTCAATATTGTCTGATTCAACATCGATTCAAAACCGATGTGGAATGTCAAAAATAACCGATGTTGAATCCTGTTTTTCTAGTAGTGCTTCAATTAAAATCCGCTAAGTGAACAAAATTTCTCGCTTAACCACTTTATTTGTCACATGTGACATGTCCTCTTCTAGATCTTCTCACTCGTTAAGTGACTTCAACACCTCGCTAAGTAAAGATGATTGCTTCAACTCTTCCTCTTGGGACTCCAAACTCATGCAAAACAACCATAAGACTAATAAGTTTCATGAGATTTTAACTAAGTAAAGTTACTCCTAAACGTATGAATATTCTAACTATAATAAGACAAACATAGCAATAAATGAGAAAAAAGTTGTATAATTGTTGTGAATTGTGATTGGAAATATAAGTAATCATAGCAATTATCATGTATCCTAATGATTGAACATACTATGAGATATCTTATGACATTATATTTCTTTACTACTTGATCTAGAAATATTGTTTCAAAATATATCTTATGCTCAATGTTTAAGTTAAAATGAGATTCTTTTTTCATATAAAAGAAAAATTAACTCATTTTCATAACGAAGCTAATAAGAGTTTTTTTTTTTATTACAATTGAAGTAATCCAAAAGAATTATCAATAAATGTTAGTTTCTCATAGTATTAGTTTTGTTAGCCTAAGATTCATTTAGTTAATGTAATGTAGTAGCAACAAGTAGATGCATCTAAACATCCTCTCTTTCCTTCATCTACAAAGACGCCTCTTAAGAACAAAACCATAATACCCACACCACACAACTATAGTCAAAACAATCATTACTTTGGATACAGGAACTCTCTTAATGTAGAAAAATTACAATAACTCAGTATAATTATTCAGGTCTCACCAACGTACTATATACCTTAAACAATAATAAATTAACATGAAACTAATCGCATATCTGTGTCCTCGTGTACCTGTGTCTCATACTCCACAAGACAGAAAACCAGCATTTATCGGTAATAGTAATATCACCAAGATCAACGTAACTCATTGAGCGATGTGGATAATTTAATTAAGACGTTTCATTATCTATTAATGCGTCAAATACGAGGAGCAAGCTAGGAACCAATTAACCGTACTCACTTACATGGTACAAAATTACAAGATCATATATAATCCAATAGCTATTACATACGTCACAGTTTAAATTTATTGTCCATGACCACCTTTGGTCCCCATTTAGAAAGGATGTGTGTATATATGTGTGTATTTTATAATCTATAATAAGATAATATAAGATATATGATTGCAATTGTTTATGATCTAAATTTCTCATGGACTAAATGGTCAAACTCCAATCCACCGCGAGGTAAGCGTGGGTGAACTTAAGGACCATTCTTAACTATACTTGTACTATTCGTCTCATAGTGAATTATCGTATCTCCATAAGTCCAGCCATATTTTCGCCCCCACATGCCATCAATGTTCAAAGTGGTCGTACCAAAGAGGCTTAAATTGAACACATGCAGCAGCTAGAGCCACAATTTCAATGCCCCAGATCGCTTTGTCTGTCCATCACAGTACACACATAGTATAATCATAATTACCCTTTTTTCTCACCGAGGCAGTGTCACTACTACACTTTTTTTTCTTTCTCACCATTGTTTTGGCAAGTCCTCAACCACCTCCCCCAACATAGAGAGGCATAATATCCTTCTTAGGCACGATATGGCTTTGTAAAATGGGAAGGACTCCTTGCTGCAGTCACGAGGAATTGAGGAAAGGGGCATGGACGGTTCAAGAAGACCAGAAACTAATTACTTACATTCAGAAACATGGCACAGGAAGCTGGCGTACCTTGCCACAGAAAGCAGGTTAAATTCTTTTTTTAATTGAACTCTTCATATATTATCTTAGTCTTGAATGGTTCAGATTTAGGTAGTACTTCATTAGTCTAATTTGATTATCTCTTTCTAGAATATTTATATTTGTCAATCTCATTTAGTAGGATCTCATTTAGTAGGATAAGACTGTTATAGTTTTGTTGTTTGTTTTAGATTATGTATTTGGGTAAATAATTTACATCTTTATATTATAATCAAGAGTTTATCATCATGGCTCATTTCCTTTGATTGCTACAGGTTAGAAATTAGGTTGCTAACATCTTTGAGTAGCTATGCTCTTGGATATGGCTAAATTAACTAGTAATTAAGTGGGGAATAACATTTGCCATTACAATAAAATGAGGACAATTTTTTTAGTTCTTCTTGTGTATTGTGCAGGTCTTCAAAGATGTGGAAAGAGTTGCAGGCTGAGATGGTTTAACTACCTTAGACCTGACATTAAGAGAGGGAAATTAAGCCAAGAAGAAGAGCAGAAAATTATTAAACTTCGGGCGGTTCTTGGCAACAGGTGAAAGATCTAGCTGCTAGTAGCTGGAATGTATAGTTATGAATGTTTGTGATTAGGTACCCTGCAGAAATTATGCATTTAATTTGGTTTTTATGATTTAGGAAACTTTTGTTAGAATAACACTAGTTCCCATCAATCATATTTTGGTCTTTCCAATGGATAATACTATAATGTAGCTCTGAAGCTTAACTAAGCTACTTGTTTTACTTAGGCCTTGTATGAATAAACTTCCAGGTAAACATTTCTAAATGAAGAAAATAAGAAAGTAAAACAAAAGGTAATACTTGAGAGCTTTTACAAATTAGTTTATACATAATTTAATTTTAACTCACAAAAAAGCTTATTTCATTTTTGCTTTTTATTTTCTTCTCCTTTTAATGTTTACCGGAAAGTTTATCCAAACAAGTCTTGCTAGGTAAAAATGGTGGACAAATTTTTAACACATTGAATTGCTTTCTTATTCTTTTCCTGCTAGGTGGTCAAGTATTGCAAAGCAATTACCCATGCGAACTGATAACGAAATCAAGAACTATTGGAACTCATATCTGAAAAAGCAGTTCGGAAAGAATGCTGTGGATCCCTCAAGTCCAAAACCAAATAGCACTGATAGTTCCACAGAATCAAAATCCAATGACGCGTGCATGGTTCCATCAGAGAAAACTGATTGCCATGAACCAAACACCAGCCAATCTAATCCGCACAACTTATCAAAGTCAATCTCATCTTCAACTCATCTTCTTAACAAAGTTGCTAGTAAAATTCTGGCATCAGGGTACCTAGAAGCAATCAAATCATGCCAACCTGTTGTTGCTGGGAACAGCAAAAGTGAAAGTGTGGTTAAATCTGGTATTGGGTTAGAAAGGGACAATATTAGAGACCCCCTTGTGCCTAATTTGACCTCACCAAGTCATTCTATAACTTCTGCAACGTTACTGAACAAGATGGCTACTTCCCTCCCTCATAAAGTTCATGGCCTTGAAGCTGCAAAAGCTGTGTTCTCAAAACTGATGGAAAGCAGTGAAAAAGGTGACTCTGCTAGTGATGATAGCTTTGTTGGCAGTGATCAAGTTGGAGGTTGTTTAAATGCTTTAAGCCCTTTTGAGGATGGACCACACATAACAAAAACAATTGACTCCCCTTCTTGTCCTACACCAATGTTCAACCATGTGACCACACCCTCATGCTTTTCAGAAGATAATGAAGATAACCGGCAATGCGTTTCATCTAACTATGTTTCCTTCAAAATTTGTGCTGCGAGTGGTGGTGACTGCAGTGTCTCTGAGATCAACTTGGGTGAGTCTTCCAGTTACACATCCTGCTTCCTGTTTGAGAATGCTGACCTTGGAACGTGTGATGATGAGATAAGCAAGTACATTCAGTATTTGTAGCAAAAAAAAAAAAACAATAGTGGGCATCCAATGCTAATAAGAGAGAAATGTAGGTATTACAAAGAGCATATGATGTAAGAGGAGGAAGATATTTAAAGAGAAATAATATATACTAATAGAGTGTTTGATATATCACCATGTTTATATAGAGGTGTTTGACAGAAGAATCTATATGTATCATCACTCTATTTTGTAATAAGAAATTACATTCTTCCTTTTGCAAATATCTGACTCAATTACAATTTAAATCTTGTGTTATTTTAGTCCTTTTTTATTCACGATTTTAGTAAATTTGTAATTTTAATTTAATTCTTGATTTTGCAAATATTGATGGTTTAATTTTATAGTTAACTAATGATGTGTTAGTATTATGATGAAATGAAAATTATTATTTAACCATTAAAATCTTTTAATAATTAAAATATAAAAGTAAAAGAAATACAACAGCACGAATTAGACTAAAATTATATATTTTTAAAATTTTAGGATTAAAGTCGTGAAAAAAATCAAAATTTTAAATAAAAATTAAAGGAGATGAAACTTATAATATAGCCTAAATTTGTATACAATGTGAGAGAGATAAGAAAAAAAAAATATAGAATAAACAAGCAGATACGACAAAAAAGGGTGAGAAGATTTATAATATAAAAATAAAGTATTATAGCGAATTAGGACCCACTATACCTCAGTGAATATAGCGACCTGTGAATATAGCGACCTCACATCTCTTAAATTATTATTTATGTGCAGGAATAGTGGACGCCAAATAATAATGTATATATAAAATGATTGATGTCACACCATATTAACTAAAGAGGAAAATAGGAAAATAATAATAAAAAATGTAAATATAATAAACACTAAGAAAAAAAAATTTAAGAGATAATAACTCTTAGGGTCTTTTTGTTGGAGATAAACAAAATGAAAAATAAAATGAAATATCAATGAAATGAGGTGTGATTTATATTTTTACAATTTATTTTAATTTTATTTTTTTATTTTAATTCATCTTCATTTCATTTGGTTTTATTCCAGCGATTGGACCTTTAATGAAGTATTTATATTGTTGATGTGTCTATCTTATAAAAAAAAACGTGACATTTTAGTTCACTTATTGCGACGTTGCTCAAATTATCTTCTGTGCTGTTTTTTTATTCAGCAATAAAATAAATAGTCGGAAATGAAAGATGGAGGTGTCATATTTCGCCATCTGATGGCTACACGTAACACATGGGTCTATTTTAATATGAAATATATCATATCTTTTATTTATTCAGGAACTATCATATCTCTTGAAGCACCGGTACACTACAAAATCATTAATATAATAATAAAATAAGTTGAATGATTCAGATTAATACTTACATTTTAAAAAAAAAATTATGGATTAACCTTACTCGAATTAAAAGGCATTTTTATCCTTGTTCAAAGATTTAGCCTTGTAATTCTTTTTTTTTTCTTCCTCGTCTTTTTTTTCTTTATGAACCCATAATTAAATTTCACTCTTAATAAAACAAATAATTTTGTCACTTTTAAGTTTCATTAACTCACACTGATCTTTTATGAATATAGTGTTGATAATTAGTGATGATAGAGATGCAATCAGTTTGTGTAATGATCCTTTATATGTGATTGGAGGTCTTATGACAATATCCAAAATTAAGAGGATGAAACAAATATTGTAAGGTCTCATTATAAAGATCAAAGAAAAAGAACACCATTGTGAATTAAGGGTTGCATCTAACTGAGTCACTGTCCTACAAATTGATGATATGCTTTGTGGCCAACTTGAAGAATCACCTTAGAAAGCCCAATTTACAAGACAAGAAGCATTCATGGACTAAATTGATCAGTTTTTGTGGACTATTAATATTAAGCTGATTGGATAATAACTAAGTCCAATTTCTGTCATTTTATTTGTAATTTTCATACTATTTTTTTGACTGAATTTTCTGGTGATTTTTCATTTTGTCTTAGCCTTAGTAAATGTTTTCTAGAATGCTCCAGGTCATTTAATGACTAGTGAAAATTTATTTTCATGTTTATTGTCATTTATTTTTATTTAGTGTTATGCAATTATCAATGCATTTGGTAAATGCATATTAGTGAGAATATATTACAATATTTCAAGATTAGCCTATAAATAGGGAACTCTTGTACTCTCCAATGGTAGAATTTGAAGATTAATGAAATTTGAGAGTTTCGCTAATTTGTGAGACCTTTTCCTTTGTTAGGATCATACTCCTTTTGATAACTTTGGTTCTACCGACAGGTCATGGTTAGGGTCAAGTTTTTTTTTATACTTGTTTTCAAGACGATCCTAAGTGTTCTCTTATAATTTGGTATCAGAGCTTCAACTCTTGAAATCAGGTGATATCTATCCTTTGTGTTTTCTTTCTTCTTGTGTGTTTCTTCCTTTGTTTGTTCTTTTCTTTTTGTTTAACTTTATATTATTGTTTCATCTTCCTTTGTTCTGTTTCTTTGAGTTTGTCTTTCTTTTCTCAATTCTATCTAGTATCAATATCTTTTTTGTCTTCTCCTTTTATATATATTATAAAATAAATCGTGCGAAAAAAAGATAAAGTGAAAATAAATGACAATAAACATGAAAATAAATTTCTACTAACCACTAAATGACCTGGAGCATTCTAGAAAACATTTACTAGGCTAAGAGAAAATAAAAAGTCACCTGAAAATTCAGCCAAAAAAATAGTACGAAAATTACAAATAAAATGATAGAAATTGGACATAGTTATTATCTAATTAGCCCAATATTAATAGTCCAGCAAAATTGATCAACTCAGCCCATGAATGCTTCTTGTCTTGTAAATTGGGCTTCCGAAGGTGATTCTTCAAGTTGGCCACAATGCATCTTCATCAATTTGTAGGAAAGTGACCCAATTAGTGCAACCCTTAATTCACAATGGTGTTATTTCTCTTTGATCTATAATCAGACCTTGCAATGCTTGTTTCATCCTCTTAGTCTTGGATCTTGTCATAGGACTTCTAATCCCATGTAAAGGATCATTAGATAGGCTGGTTGCATCTCTATCATCCTGGGCAGTTTTACATTTGTTTCCAATTTGAAAAAAAAAAATCCAAAAAAAAAGTGTGACTATTTGTCTTATTTTCTTCTTATTCTATTCGTCTTCCTTTAGTTTTATTCTCCTTAAAAAAACACTTTCCTTAAATCCCTTGTTCCTTGTCCTCTGTTTATTCTTATTCACTAAAGTTCTCATTGATCCCTTGTTGTGTCTTGTCGTGTATAGTCAACCCCAAAGGTAATTACTTAAGAGCTCATAAGGAGAAGTTGAGTGGTAAAAGGCAAGAGTGGTTAGACTATTAGAGGGAAAGAGCCAAAAAGAGTGAAACACGAGTGCAAAAAAATATTGAGTGTAAACACGTGAAAGAGTGTTTTTGTGAGAATATTTATTTGTCCATTTACGATTACTTCTAACACAATTCTTGCAACAATTTTAATCATGACTGGAGAAGAAGAAGGAGTGGATCTCAAGTTGTTTGTTAAATCTATTAATGAGCAATTTCAAGCTTTAAATTTGAGATTGGATAGTTTACAATCTCCGTCCAGATCTAGAAGTCATAGACAGTCAACTTCAGAAGAAGAAGAGAAGGAGGAGTATTCAGATACAAGAAGTCATGGAAGAAGGCGAAGAGGTAAGAGGTGAACCAAGAAGTGATAACCATTTAGGGAGCATTAAGATGACAATCCCTACATTTCAAGGTAAAAATGATCCTGAGTTGTATTTGGAGTGGGGGAGAAAGGTTGAACATGTGTTTGATTGTCATAATTATTCTAAGGAAAAAAAGGTTAAACTAGATGTTGTTGAATTCATCGATTATGCTATTATTTGGTGAGATCAACTTATGACTAGTAGGCACATGAATGGTGAAAGGCCTATTAGTAGATATGAGGAGATGAAGACTGTCATGAGAAGGAGATTTGTACCTAGCCACTATCATAGGGATTTGCATAGAAAATTGCAAACTCTAACTCAAGGTTCCATGAGTGTGGAGGACTACTACAAGGAGATTGAAATAGCCATGATTAGAGCCAATGTTGAATAAGACTGTGAGGCAACTATGACCAGATTCATTGGAGGTCTAAAAAGGGAGATAGCTGATGTCGTAGAACTGCAGCATTATGTGGAGATAGAGGACTTGCTGCACAAATTTATTCAAGCAGAGAGGCAATTGAAAGCTAAGAGTACTTCCAAATTTGTTTCCACTTCTTCATGGAAGTCAAATTGGAAAAACAACAAATCTATGACAAATTCAAAAGATGAAGCTAAGTCTAAAAATTAATATGCTGCACCTAAAGATAAAATGAAAATTAATTCATCTTCTAGATCTTGTGATATCAAATGTTTCAGAAGTTAAGAAGTTGGACACATTGCTTCTCAATGTTTAAATAAAAGAGCCATGATATTGCTGGATTATAGAGATAGAGAGTGGGAGCTCAAGTGATGATGAAATGCCACCATTGGAGGATTGCAGTGATGTTGATGTCGCTGAACCTGTAAATGGAGATGATTTTGTTACTAGGCGTGCTATTAACATGCAGCCTAAGGAGGAAGGTGATGAGGAGCAACATGAGCATATTTTTCATACACGATGCCACATAAAGACAAGGTATGTAATTTGATCATTGGTGGTGGAAGTTGTAATAATGTTGCTAGTATAACGACTCCGTTTATTTTACTATTTTAGATTAATACGTTGTTCGTATTTAATCGTTTACATTATTATGT
>CM023944.1:27083453-27110533 GCA_013407115.1 Glycine latifolia | reverse complement strand
TTAACCTTAAGTAACAATAAAAATAAGTAAATATTTAGGTCGTTACATTAATCAAATTTGAGAGTTTCTCTAATTTGTGACAACTTTTCCTTTGTTCTTGGTTAAGAACTTGATAGTGTTGGTTCTACCGGCAAGTCACGGTTAGGGTCAAGCTCCTTTTGATAAATTTGGTTCTACCGACAAGTCATGGTTATGATCAAGTTCTTTTTTTTATACCTATTTTCAAGATGATCCTAAGTGTTCTATTATCAAGTGGTCCTTGCCAACCTATAAAAATCATTTTTTAACAAGTCCTTTATTGATTCATGATTAAGTGTTTAGTTTAATATTTTTCTGTTCTTCTTAGCTTATTTGATTTCTGTTAGACTTTTTTCTCACTCTAATTCAGTTTTTGTCTTAGGAAACCAATTGGGCTTAATTGATAAATGTTGCTTATTTTCATTTTTTTATGCTTACTTGACCTATCTTCCTTGTACAGGACCTAGATGATTCTATAAAACTCCAAATAGAGCATATGAGTAGTCACTGGAAGGATAAGGAAAAGAGCTACAATTTTGTCAGACATAAATTGAGGCCAATTCTGTCATTTTGAGGGTCATTTTAGGCTTGGAAGTCAGAACCTTTGCACTTGATTTTTTGGCTACAAGTTGGGCTTTGATTGGTGTAATTAGCACAATTAATTAGATTAGATGAGGTTAATTAAGACTCATCCTTTCCTATTGACTCAGTCACTATATATTAGTGTAATTACTTACTTAGAGGGAGTTACTTCATTTGGTCCAAATAGAAATTATAGATTTTTTTTACAAGTTTTCAGAATAAAAACTTTTCTCTCTTTTTCTCTTAACTGTGATTCATTTTTCTTCTTCATTTCATTACTATTATTCTATTTTCTTGCACAAATCTCATGGCTCTTCCAATGATGATGATCATGAAAGGTTAAATAATCAATCAATCCAAGAATCTAGTCCAAGCAAGGATAATTTGAGTTCTGGTTTGGTATTTCAATTTCTGTGTGATGTTCATTTTCTTTTTCAATCCTCTCTTTGATTTTCATGATTATGAATGTGTTTAGGATTGGAAACGGATTAGGTTATGGATTCATTTTCTAATCTCAAATTTTACACAGATTGTTTGGATGATATTTCAATCTGGTTTGTGATTTCAATTAATTTAGGAATTAATTCGATTGAACTGCTTCTAATGACATTGAATGAACTTTCATAATAAGATTATTATCTGAGAACTATGATAATTCACATTGCTTGGTTTGGTGAATTGGATTGATATTCTTTAATCTGTTTTAAAATATTTTTTATTAATTATGTCAATTTCTACATTTTTCTTCAATTTTAGTTTGTATTTTCACAATTTTTGTTCATTGTCTGTAAATTGTTCGATTAAAATCCCCCTACTGTTTATCAGTGAATTGAAGTTGGAACCAAATTGATCGTATATCTGAGTCGAACTAGGTTAATCCTGTGCTACTGAATTAACATAGTTTTATTTGTTTTGAAGTGATGTGACATTAGTTATCAAAACTGGCGTCGTTGCTGGTGATACAGTTCATTGTGTGCTAACTTTAATTCACTCATAATTAGGTAATAGTATAGGTACAAATTGACATTAGTATAAAAAAACATTTTATTGCATAAATGCATTTTGTTGCATAATTGCACTTTGCTGCATATTTTTATTGTTGTTGTTGTTGTTGTTTGTTATGTAGTGTGTGAATTAATGGTGCAAAAACAAAAAAAAAGAAGATAAAAAAACACAGTAGTAGAGAGAGGAGTGGTATAGTGTTGTTGTGTTGTGTGTTCCAAAAGTGATCTGTCTTGTGGATTTTGGTTGCACAACTTGGTGTCCAAAGTTTATCCCCCATTCTGAGCAAAAGTAACTCCTTTGGGGTTGGGTTTGGATCAAAATTTGCAAATTCGGCCTCTAAGTAGGAGTTTTAGCGTAGGGACATTTTAGTCATTTCACAGTCAACTAGCTCAGAATTGGCTGAAAATTTATCAGAATGTAGAAACAATTAATACATCATGTTGACCGTGTGAGTAACAAACACGGTCACTGCAGATCCAAATTGCCAAATTCAATGATCTAGGCCATTTTTGAATTAATTTTATGTTTTCATGATTTTGAAAAATCACAAAAAAAATTACAAAAATCAAACATGATTTTTAGAAATTTATTGTGGTGTTTTTGATTTTTTTTCGCATTATTTGGGGCAATTTTTCATTTTTTGTATTATTTCAGCAAATATTGTGAATAGTATCCTGGTAAAATAGTTGTCTATTATTTCTGTCATTGATGAGTTAAATTGTGCATGACTAGGTCCAAATCAAGTGACTTGCATTCATATGATCCTAAGATAGATAGGATATTTCACAGTTTGAGCATAAATAATAGAAGTATAGTGCATGATAGTATAGTTCTAGATAGAAGTATAGTGTATTCTGAGTCTTCTATTTCTGAACCTTGTTCTAATTCTGAACATTTTGATTCTGAAATTTTTGTTGATACAATGACTGATAACAACCTAACTCTTATGGAATTGGCTACACCTGATGTTGTTTACCAGAATTGGTGTATTCAATATCTTGAGACTGAGGTTAGTTATGAGCTAAAATCTGGACTAATGCATTTTCTTCCAAAGTTTCATGGTCTTGCAGGTGAAGATCCACACAAGCATCTTAAGGAGGTTCATGTAGTGTGTTCCACCATGTGCCCACATGACATTCATGAGGACTATGTGAAGATGAAGGCATTTCCATTCTCTTTGGATGGTGTGGCTAAGGACTGGTTGTACCTTCAACCATATCCTATCAACACTTGAACAAATATAAAGAGAAGATTTTTGGAGAAATTCTTCCCTACATCCAGAACAACACCCATCCGGAAAGAAATTTGAGGTATAAGGAAGCTACCTAGAGAGACATTATATGAGTACTATGAGAGATTCAACAAGCTATGTGCTACCTGTCCTCACCATCAAATCTGTGAGCAATTATTGATTCAATATTTTTATGAAGGATTGATGTTGATGGAAATGAGCATGATAGATGCAACCAGTGGAGGTGCTTTAATGGACAAGACATCTTTTGCTACAAAACAATTGATTTCTAACATGGTAGCTAACTATTAGCAATTTGGTACTAGAGTCGCTGAAAATGAAGTTTCTGTTTCTATGGTTGCTGATAACCAGAGGTTGGAGAATAAACTAAAAGAATTAACATCCCTTGTGAGACAACTTGTCATTGGTCAACAACAAAATGTGATGGCAGTCAATCAACAAAGGCTATGTGGTATCTGTTGTGCACCTAATCATCCAACAGATACATGTCCCACTCTCCAAGAAACAGGACAAGCTGCTGAAGTTTCTACCATACAACCTGGACAGCCATTTAGACCTCAACAACAACAATATAATCCTTACTCCAACACTTATAATCCTGGTTGGAGAGATCACCCAAATTTGAGGTATGGTCCTGGTCCACAACAACAACATCCATTCAGACCTCAACAACAAGAATATCAACCCTCCACCAGCAAATACCAAGCTCCTTCATTCAGACAACAGCCACAATTCCAGTAGCCTGCACCTACACCTGCACAACCTTTGCAGAGCAGTTTTGGACCTTCCTTGGAGGACCTAATGAAGTAAATGGCAACCAGCAACATTCAGTTTCAACAAAATGTCAGTGCCACCATCCAAGACCTGTAGACTCATATTGGACAGTTAGCTACAACTATCAACCAGATGCAGCAGCAAGGTTTTTGCAACATTGCAACACAACTAATTATTAATCCAAAGAATGTGAGTGCTATTACCTTGAGGAGTGGCATAGAACTTCCAAATTCAACAAATGTTTGTGCCAAAATTGATGTTGGTGCAAAAATTGATGATGGTGCCAAAACAGATTCTGCACCAAAATAGATTCCTCTACCTTTTCCTTCTAGATCCGTTTCTGCAAAGAAAGTGGAGCTTGATTTTGATCTTCTTGAGACTTTCAAGAGGGTGGAAGTCAACATTCCCCTATTAGATGCCATCAAACAGATTCCAAAATATGAAAAGTTTTTGAAGGATTTGTGCACCCATAAGAGGAAGCTGAAGGGAAATGAGCAAGTGAAGATGGGCAGAAATGTTTATGCACTTATACAGGGAAAAACTATTGTTGTTATTCCACCATCCACCTTGCCACAAAAGTGTAAAGATCTTGGCATTTTCATTGTCCCTTGCACCATTGGAGATTGTACTTTTACAGATGCCATGCTTGACCTTGGAGCCTCAATTAATGTCATGCCAACATCAATTTACAGATCATTACATCTTGGTGATTTGAAACCCACTGTGTTGTCATTCACTTAGCAAATAGGAGTGTTGCACTTCCACTTGGAGTTATTGAAGATGTGTTGGTGCAAGTTAATGATTTGATTTTTCCAACAGATTTTTACATTTTGGATATGGAGAATAAGTCTTCCAGCCATGGTTCCACATTAATACTAAGGAGACCATTCTTGATAATAGCCAGGATCAAAATTGATGTGCATGCAATAACTTTTTCCATGGATTTCGGTGATGACGTTTTCCATTTCAACATTTTTTAGGCCATGAGACATCTTGTAGAGGAACATTTTGTCTTTCTTGTTGATATCATTGATGTTGCAGTAGATAGTGTTGAAAACACAATGAATATACTGCAAATAAACCAAGAGGGGGTGAATTGGTTTAAAACTGATATTTAAAATTTTGTAAAACAAATTGTGGAATTAAAATCTTGGATCGTATCACTAGTTCACCTTTTGAAAATACAAAACTCTTTCTTCAATCAAGATCAATTCTTGATATGCATGCAATGACAGAAATAGTTTCTTTGATGATAATATTTTGATTTTACAAAGACAAGCAATGAAAAATACAGAATTTAAGACAAGAGACAAGAAAATTTATATTGGTTCACCTCACAACCATGGAGGCTACATCTAGTTACTTCTAACCAACACTAGGTTAGAGTTTTCACTATATCAAATAATCTTTACAAGAAGTTTACAAAGATCACCTTTATCCACACTAGACAAAGAAACATAAATCTAAACCCTATAGACTTCAAGTGATCAAGACCCAGAGAGCTCTACTCTGTTCTTCCCTCTAGAGAACCCTACTCTAGAAAAACAACTTTAAAGAATCAAAGATATACATCAACAAAATTTTAATACACAGAAAAATTCTAACGAAAGATTCAAGAGATACAACCTGTGATCCTTCAAATGTATGATATTACCAATCAGTTAGGTTGAATGCAATTCAGAACTCTTGAAATCTCTTTTTATCTTTAAAACCTCATCTCAAAGACTCAACTTTCTTGATCTCATGAGAGATTTTTCACTCTTAGAACAAATCAGTATTTGTACTCTTGAAAAAGCTTTCTAACTTTTTAGTGATTCACACATATGCTAATTGTCGCAGAATAATTCACTCCAAGTCTATTTATAAAGATAAATTTATACAAAGCTGTTAAAAAAACTGATTTAACTAACAATAATCGATTAAAACGACAAGGTAATTGATTATTTAATCATATGTAATCGATTAATATATTCTTGAACTTCTTGGAAATGTTTTCATGAACAAAATAATCGATTAAATCAACACGTAATCGATTAAAGCAGTCTTAGTGTTTATGAGGCATGAAGAAATAATCGATTACATAAGACTGGTAATCGATTAAACCAGTAAAGCTCAAAACACGAAAATGGTCTATGTAATCGATTACTAAAAATGGTAATCAATTATACCAGTAATGCATCAAGACTAATGAATTAAAATAATCGATTATTCTAGTGATGCATGATTTTTCATATAACACAATGTAATCGATTACAAGAAGTTGGTAATCAATCAAACTGTTCTTCAAGGCTTTTCCATAAATAGTATGAATGTCTTTAATCGATTAAAAAGCTTGTGTAATTGATTAAAGCAGTAAGTTTTCCTTTTTAAAAGACTTAGCGATGAGAATTGGATTGCTTTGAGATTTTATCCAAAAACATGTATGCATGAGAATAAGAATGCAAATGTAAATAAAAGATCACAAGGCCATGCACTTGAACCACTTAGACAAATTATAAATGCCTTCAAATGATTGGGCATGTAAAAAGCTAAAACATCAAGCCTTCATCCTTGCTTCAATCTTCTTGCAGCTTCCCTTAAAATCAACAATCTCCCCCTTGGCTTTGAGCATGCCAAATCAATTGTCCATTTGTCCAATCTTTTAATTGCTTTAGAGAGATGAATGATTCCTGAAATCTAAGTCAGCTTTTTGCAAGAACAAGCATAAGCATCTCTAACTTGGGTAATTTTACAAAATTACAGCATACATGCACTACATGTAACATACAATTATTTCAATTATTTCTCCCCCTGAGTTTATTACAATTATTTTTGCCCCTATTTGGCTTATGAAAGACAAAAAAAAAACAATGATTATTGTATGAACAAGGAGAATAAAAAGAGGAGAAAAAGATAATACTTGTATTAATGGAAATGCAAACATTACATTAATCAAAATAAAACTTAAAACAATAAAAACAGTAAACAAACCATAAAACTAGCAATGATTGACAGAATACATCAATAGCATAATGAAGCAGCAACTAGAAAGATAAACACAAGCAACCTAAGCTAATTTATCAAAGTCATCAAGGACAAGCCTAGCCTCTATGTTCTCCAATCTAGATTTCATCTCTTCCAAAGATGAATTTGTCTCAACTCTGTGCTCATGATGAAGAAACAATAAAGCATCCATCTTTTAAATCATGAGAGATTCAAAAGAACTGTAGGATGGTAGAGTAGAGCCTTCAGCCTCTTCTTCTTCTTCACCTTCCTCTTCAGCACCAGCAGGGGGAAGTTGTTGCCCAACCATCTGTCATCCATAAGGGGTCTTAACCATTCCAAGCTTGGTAAGATGTTTCTCCTTAATGAGGCTATTGCTGGAATTTGTGTTGTCCACAACCTCATTAGTGACATCTATCTTGAAATAATCAATAAATCTGGAAACTAGCACAGCATATGGAAAATGATAATTCATTAATCTTTTGGCTTTAAGCATAACCTCCTCAATAATGAGGATCCAGTTCATCTGAATACCATTCTTCATACCATACACAATCTGAATATCATCATTTGTGGCTTGTGCATGATTTGTGGACCTAGGAGTCAAGATGTAGGTGATGATATAATGAGTCATAGGACCAGTGCTAAGCCTCAGCTTCAGCCTCATTTGAAGGTCAAGAAGCATCCTTCTATAGGTCTCCACTCTATTATACTCTTCAGCCTCCTCCTCAAATTTTCTTTCTACTTCAAAGGAAATGCCTGCCACCTCTTGCCATACTTCAGGAGTGATTTCCATGGCTACTCCATTAACTTGAGACAAGATAGTCCCATCCATGGAAAATTTAGAACAGGTGTAAAACACCTTCACTAACTCAGGGTAGAAAGTACCTTCATCTCAACAAATTTCTTCAAACCCTGGGTTTCAAGCATAGCAGGGAATTAAAAACCTTCTCTAGTGAACCAGGCAAGGTCAAGATGTTTAGGTGGACATATCAGTTTAGTGGCATTAAACTGCAGGTAGTTCATTTTCTCTCTCACACTAGGAAACCAATGATCTAACCTATTTGCTACAGGGTTAGAGGTTTCGACACTCTTTCTCTTAGAGGTTTTGGTTCTTTTAGGAGCAGACATAATGAATATGTGAGGAAAGACTATTTGGACAAAGTAACTAGACTCAGAAGAAGAAAAACACAACAAAGCTTAAGGTTGAAGATGAGAATGGTGTGAGTATTTCCTTCAACATAGGTTGTATTTATAGATGCTTTTGGGCTCCAAAATTGAAATTTGAAATGAATATCAGTTATTTCATATTAACTCACTAATTTTAAAGCACAGAAGATTCAAAATTTGAATTTGGTGGCAGTTGGGTAGTTACAATTTCCAAGAAAATCTTGCAGATTCTGCAGTAACTCCATGAATAATTGATTATATTCTTATGTAGTCGATTAATTTGTAAGCAAAATTAGTTCCTGCAGAGGTTGTAATCAATTATCTCGAAGAGTAATCGATTATTCTAGTGAAAATTTGAGCTTTCAAACAATTTTCAAACAGTGTAATCGATTACTATTCACCATAATCGATTATTCCAGTGAATTGAATTTTTTAAAAAAAAAATTTAGCTTATGTAATCGATTAATTCAATGGCATGATCTATTATTCCAGTGAAGTTCATTTTCTAGAAACATTTTCGTATGAAGAATAATCAATTATCCTGCTAATGTAATCGATTACATAAGCAAAAACTTCATTCTTAAAAGGTTTTCAAGTCAATATAATCGATTATTTCGAGTCTTAATCAATTATTACAGTAAATCCATCAGTATGAGCAGTAATTATGCAGGATTTAGAATTTGTGTAATGTGAGATGAATGGCCAATAAATGATGCAATTTCATGTAGATGAGCATATAAACATCATGCTAACACACACTAGATTCATCTAGAATTCCTAGCATGTTTCTAAGTGTGTAGAATCTATCTCTATCCAAAGGTTTAGTGAAAATATCAGCTAATTGATGGTTTGTTTCAACAAACTCAATTTTGATGTTACCCTTTTGGATATAATCTCTGATAAAATGATGTCTGATCTCAATGTGTTTGGTCCTTGAGTGCATAATAGGATTTTTGGATATATTGATGGCACTAGTGTTATCACACAACAATGGTATCCCCTGTTTCTCAACACCAAAGTCTTGAAGTTGTTGCTTCAACCAAAGACTTTGTGCACAACAGCTTCCAGCAGAAATATATTCAGCTTCAACAGTGGATAAGGCAACACATGATTGCTTCTTGCAGTGCCAAGAAATCAAAGAGCTTCCTAACAAGTGGCATGTTCCACTGGTACTCTTTCTATCGATTTGCACCCTGCAAAGTCAGAATCAGAATATCCAATCAAGCTGATAGATGTACCTTTTGGATACTAAAGTCCTACTCTTGGTGTGGACTTGAGATATTTGAGGTTCCTTTTTACTGCAATTAAATGAGACTCCTTTGGATTTGCTTGGTATCTAGCACACAAGCAAACACTTGACATAATATCATGTCTACTAGCAGTTAAATATAATAAAGATCCAATCATTCCCCTGTATTTGGACTCATCAACACTTTTTCCATGGTCATCTGAATCAAGATAGGTAGATGTTGCCATTGGTGTTGCAGTATCCTTGCAATTTTCATTTCAAACTTCTTGATCATTTCCATATAGTACTTGGCTTGACTAAGGAAGGTTCCATTCTTCAATTGTTTGACTTGTAGTCCTAGAAAGAATGTAAACTCCCCTATCATTGACATCTCAAATTCATTCTGCATTGCTACTGAAAATTCTCTGCACATATTGATTAGTTGAACCAAATATAATGTTATCTACATAGATTTGAACCAACAAGATATCATTTCCTCTTTTCTTGATGAACAAAGTTTTGTCAACTTCACCTCTTGTGAAAGATTGTTCAAGCATAAATTTACTTAATCTTTCATACCAAGATCTTGGTGCTTGTTTCAAATAATATAAAGCTTTTTTTAATTTGAAAACATGGTTAGGATGCTTAAAATCAATAAATCTAGGGGGCTGGTTGTAACACCCCGGGTTTTAAGTGGCTAATCTAGACGTTTTATGTGTGATTAATTACATGTTTTATTGTATGATTCGTATGATTATTGTTGTTGAGTGCCTCACCTTGATATGCGTGTTAGTGGTTGATAGCTGTCTGTGTTGACCGGCAGTTACTACGTTTGCACGAAGGGCAAACCAGCCTTGACAGTTGAGTACTTAAGGGCAGGAGTGCGCAATGGAAGCGTGTTCTTCCTTCTTCTACCTTTGCGTTTTCTCTCTTCTCTCTCTTGAAAGCTCACCCAGAAAGCCTATCGTTCTCAACCTCCTTTATGTTACTTTCAGCCCATGAGAACCATCACTGAATCCTGACGTCGAGATGGACCTCGTGGCCAGAACGAATGCTTGGGACAAACCGTTGTAAAGCTCATGAACGAACCTCTGGTTAGGTAAGGGGAGCTTATCATGTTTGATAATAGTTTCAGGTAGCATGCTTGAGAACCAGAGAGTATGATCAAGGCAATGGTTGCATGTCCCATGTGTGTATAGTTTTCCAGAAAGTTATGTCTTTAAATGAATGGAATGGATTATGCTCTATGTTTACTGATTAGTGTTTTGTGATGGTATTTAATGATGTTCTGGTGTGGTTTTTGATGGTATTCTGGGAAAGGGGGAGTTGATGTTGTAAGAACTCCCCTTGCATGTGTGTGGAGTTGGCATTTTGATGCTAAAAAGCTCCCAAGACACTTCGCAGAAGTGTTTATGAAGGTGCTGAGTATCGGGTAGGGTTCAGCCGAGTTAAATATATATTTGTGCTTGTGATGTCGGCTACCGAGATGGGTTGGTCGAGTCATATATATATGTGCTTGTGATGTCGGCTATCGAGATGGGTCTAGCCGAATTATATATATCTGGGCTTATGATGTCGGCTGCTGAGATGGGTTGACCGAGTCGTATATATATATGCTTGTGATGTCAACTGCTCGAGATGGTATAGCCGAGTTATATATATATATATATATATATATATATATATATATATATATATGCTTGTAATGTCAGCTACCGAGATGGGTTGGCCGAGTTGTATATATATGTGCTTGTGATGTCGGCTGCCAAGATGGGTTGGCCAAGTTATATATATATATGTAGTGTTTGTGGATGACATATGTGAATTACGTTGAGGTTAGCCAATGTGATGGCTTGAGATGTTTTGTACCTTGATAGAGTCATGGTGAGAGGCTATGTATAGACACGTGAGATGTCGGGATTGAGTGGTGAACCTTGCAAGGGCCACGGTCAGTGTATCAATGAGCCCATGTTGGGGCGGCCCTTGTTTGGGGTAGTATGTATGTAACATTGGAGGGTATGGAGATCCTAGCCATAATGGGATGTTCCTGTGTCGGATCATACGTTGATGGTGCCCATGAGAGGCATACGTGTTTGTGGCCCGTGTTGGGGTGGCCCTCGTTTTGGGCAGTATGTATGTATCATGGAAGGGTATGGAGATCCTAGCCAGAGCGAGAAGTTCCTGTGCCGGAGCATATGTTGATGGCGCCCATGAGAGATATACTTCATTTGCATGACGGAAATAGGATGATTGACTGTAATAGTACGACAAGTACTGGGGGGCCACGTCTGTAAGGAGATCCTTATGACACCCATTTGGCTGATCACCATGGGGGGTGAGTCCTGTGCACAACAGAGGAACCCCTACATCAACTACAGCTGTCATTTGGACCATGGATTTGGCTTATTTCCGGGATGGTACCACATTGAATGTTGAGAGTTGAGACACGAGTATGCATCATGCTAGACATTTTTAAGTCGGCTTGTGGAGTATTCCTGGATGCTTGGTGACGCTTGGATCATTTTTTTTCCTTGATTGATATTACCCTTTTGCCTATTAATTTACATGATGGACTCACCCTTGCTTTGTTGTGCCATATGGTTTGGTACCTGTGATGATTGCGAACCCTGTTCGTGTGAGCAGATGGACAACAATAGGTGATCTGGAAAGATGACAACTATTTAGTTGGAGCCGCTAAGTTATCGGGATGTCGATGTGACGGATCCTGGGCAGGGGTTACATTTTGCTGATTACACCCCTGGTTTTGATAGTCACATATATGTTTTGCTAGTTGCACCCCTGATGTCTAATCCCTTACTTCACTTGTAAAGCACTTCTACGTTTCAAACAGGGATAACTGTACTTACAATTAAAACACGTTTCATATATGCAGATATATGTATGCATTTGGAATGTTTCATACGTGCCTTCTTTATGTTTATAATCGTCATGTGATTGCGAAAAAAAAATTTACCACAGTTTTCATTGGACAATAAAAAGGGGTGTTCTTTTTATCAAAAACTATTTTGATGTTGTGGTTAAGAGTTAGAAATACAGTAGCGACGTGGCGGGTTGTTACATTTGTCTACATATATTTCTTCTTCAATGTAACCATTTAAAAATGCACTTTTAACTTCCATTTGAAACAATTTAAAGTTCATCAAGCATGCATATGCAAGTAAAAACCTAATGGTTTTTAATCTAGCTACTGGAGCATAAGTTTCATCATAGTCTATGCCTTCCTCTTAGTTGTATCCTTTAGCAACCAATCTAGCCTTGTCTCTTACTATGATGCCACTTTCATCTAGCTTGTTTCGAAAAACCCATTTTGTGCCAATAGGTTTATGAGTTGATGGTCTAGGGACTAACTCCCAAACTTCATTTCTTTTAAATTGGTTTAACTCATCATGCATAGCCATTAACCAATGTTCATCTAACAAAGCTTGATCAATACTTTTTGGTTCAATTTGTGAAACAAAAGCCATGGTACAACAAATATTTCTTAAAGAGGATCTAGTAGAAACTCCCTTGGATACTTCCCCAATTATATTGTCAAGGGAAAGATCTTTAGTTGTCCTCCATTCCTTGTGCTTTTGTAAAGGAGTTGACTGTTCCAGTCCATCATTTGGTTCATCTTTTTCTTTCTCATTCAGATCATTAATTTGCAGAAATTCTTCCATTTCTCCTGTATCAACATCACACTCCAAATCCTCCTTGGAGGGGTGAGACTCATCACATATGACATGGACAGATTCCTCAACACACAAAGTTCTTTTATTAAAGATTCTATAAGGTTTACTTTGCAAAGAGTAACCAAGAAAAATTGCTTCATCAGCTTTAGAATCAAATTTGCCAATAGAATTTTTTCCATTGTTTAACACAAAACACTTGCAACCAAAGGTTCTCAAAGGAGATATGTTTGGTTTCCTTCCTTTGTATAGTTTTCTTCAAAATGGGCTTTATGAGAATCCTATTCAAAGTATAACAAACTGTACTAACAGCATCAACCCAAAAGTGCTTAGGCAAGTTTGTTTCATTTAGAAGTGTTCTTGCACCTTCCTCAAGTGATCTGTTTTTCCTCTCTACAACATCATTTTGTTGGGGTGTTCTTGGAGCTGAAAAATTGTGATTAATTCCAAATTCTTTACAAAACTTTTCAAAGTATTCATTTTGGAATTCTCCACCATGATCACTTCTAATTGAAACAATATTGCAAGCTTTTTCATTTTGAATTATCTTGGCCAATTTTCTAAATGTTGTGAATGCATCACTCTTGGATCTTATGAATAAAGTCCATGTGTATCTTGAGTATCTACAATGACAAGTCCATAGAAATTACCTCCCAAGCTCATGGTTCTTGAAGGACCAAATAAATCAATATGAAGCAACTCAAGAGGTCTAGAAGTAGAAACAAGATTTTTACTTCGAAAAGAATTATTTGTTTGTTTCCCTCGTTGACAAACTTCATATATTTTATCCTTCTCAAACTTAAGCTTAGGCAAGCCTATGACCAAATCCTTTTTCACAAGTTTGTTCATATGATGCATATTTATATGACTTTCTCTTCTATGCCATAACCATGTTTCATTAGTTTTGCTTACAAGACAACTAGTGTTATGAATGAATGCATGGTCAATGGACAAAACATAAATGTTACCCTTTCTCTTGCCAACATGGATAACCTCACCACTTTGACTGTCACAAATCAAACAGCAATTGTCATTGAATGACACTTTAAACCCTTTGTCACATAGTTGGCTTATGCTTAGGAGATTATGTTTTAAGCCTTCAACATATAAGACATTTCTGATAATGGTTTTGAGGTTGTCTCCTATGTTCCCTTCTCTAATTATCTTCCTTTTGTTATTATCAGCGTAGATGACAAATCCTCCATCTTTTAGTATGACATTTGTAAGCATGGATATGTCACCTGTCATGTGCCTAGAGCATCCACTATCAAGATACCATAGTGATGATTTTGCTCTTAGACACACCTGCAAAATTCAAATCAAGTAACAAGGAAAGGTACCCAATTGAGGTTGGGTCCATAGGGGTTAGCTATTTTCTTTTTCTTTTGCACCCAAACACATTCTCCATTAGGCACATAATATTTCCTAGCATAGCATTTAAAAGATGTATGTCCTTTCTACATGCAATAGTTACAAGTTACAGTTCTTGATGATCTTTCAAAGTACGAATTTTGATTAAACTTTGATTTATAAAAGCTCCTTTGATGCTTCTGTTTTGGTGGTGCAAATTTGGTTTTACAACATTTTGAACCATATTTGCAACCCAAACTAGAAGTATCTCCAGCATATTTTTGCACACTTAACATTTCAGCCAAGTTGCACGTTCCTCTATAAAGCTTTTCAAAAGATCAACCAAATAGCTATTTTCTAAAAGTAGTAACATATACTTTTCTCCTTGACTTCTTTTGAAAGCATTGATAAGTGTCATATTTCAGTTAAAATCATGTTTCAAATACTGGCACTTATCTTTCGATTTCAATAACTTTGTCTATAAATTTGCCCTAAAACCTAGTTACATAGTATTTATTACTTGTATGAATGTTGTTTTTATATTTCGGAAGATTAATCCAATCATGTTTTGTATTTTGATAGGTTCTGAGGCTTTTGAAAAAGCAAAGCACGCGAAAGGGGCATAAAAATCAAATTTAGGAGGTGTAAGAAGCAAAATGGCCCAGAACTCGTCCAGGCCCATGATCTTTCTTCACCATTAAGCTTTTAACTCGCCCAGGCGAGCATCCTTAGTGTAATTTAGTCACCCAGGCGAGTGGAGGTTTCCAGAAAGATCTTTTAACTCACCCAGGCAAGTGAAAATAGGCTAAAATGGTTGCCTGGGCGAGTGGCATCAGCAAGTGGATCAACAAGTGGCATTAAACTCGCCCAAGCGAGTGAAAATAGGCAAAAACACTCGCATGGGCGAGTGAACACGAGCAGCCATCCCTTCCTATAAATAGGCATGCAAGGGTGAAGGCAAAACGTGATTTTGGAGGGAGAGAATGAGAGGAGCATCCTAAGAGGCTTAGAGAGAGGTGAGAGAAGAGAGAAAAAAAAGTGAAAACTCTACAGGAACGGGCCGAGGATCGCTACCTTCATCATGTTTTATGTTGATCTCTTGCTCTACACCATGATTGGTTAGTTTCTCTTAAGGATTAGATGTAATCTTCTTATCCTTATGTATCTCTTTTAATATTTATTTATGCATAAGTCTTTTCTATTTATTTTTGGTAATTTCATTCTATTCTTAATGCTTGATTCTACTTGATCACTAGTTTCATGAAATTGGATTCTAAGTTTAACTGGAAAGTACTCTTAGAATTTGAACTGAATGATTTTACTCTTTACGTTACGTTGCTAGGAATAGAGCATAATGTTTAGATTACAAATAACATGCGATTAGGATTGTAATGCTGGGTTATTTACTTCGTATGCGAGGGATCAATATTTGATAAATATCCTTAGAGTTCTCGATTGCGAGGGATCGATTCATGGTGAATTAATGTATGCATCAGTAATGATGGAAAATAATTTATAAATGGTAATATTAATTAAATACTGAGGGTATGAATGATGAAAACCAAATCCTACATTCTCTTCAATTAATATCATTTTATTAGTTTTCGTACTTTTTAGTTATTTTCTGTTATTTTCACAAAATACATAAAATTTCGCTCATACTCGTTGTACATAACTATTAAACTGTTACTTTTATTTAAATTAACTGAGTAACTCAAGTCCCTGTGGAGAGGAACTTTTATAAATTTTGTAACTTACAACGGCAATTGGTATGCTTGCCAAGAGTCTAACAAGTTTCTGGCGCCGTTGCCGGGGATTTGAGTCGCTTACTCAGTTCTTTTAGATTTAATTTCAGTTTAGTAGGACTTTTTATTTACTTTATTTTGATTTTGTATAAATTCTCTTTTATTTTATTTTATTTTCACTAACCTCGGTACTTACAAGTTAATGCAAGTTTGTTCTTTTTCCTTTTTGAGGTAAATTTCTTGTAGATAAATTGTCATTTAAATTCAGAAATTACCAAGATCATAAAAGAAGAACATAAAGGAAAAGAAACAAACAACTAAAAAGCCACTGAGTGAATCTTCTTCTATTTTTATTCTCATTCACTAGTAAAGCCACTTGTAATTTATATTATGGCTAATAAAGGAGGGGGAGAAGGAAATATACCACCAAGGAGGACTCTTGGTGACTATGCTTACCTACAAGGACCAAAGCATTACGATAGCATAGTCATCCCTCCTTTCAGTAACAAGGTTGTGGAACTGAAGCCAGCATTACTCAGTCTAATTGGCTCACATCCCTTTGCAGGGATGGACTATGAGGATCCATACACTCACTTGTCCACATTCATGGAGTTATGCAGTACTATGGGAGCTTTTGATGAAGATGCTGAAGCTGTTTACCTTAGAGCTTTTCCATTTTCTTTAACAGGTAAAACAAAGACGTGGCTTCAATCCTAACCAAACAAGAGTCTGAGAACTTGGGAAGAAGTGGAGGAAAAATTCATTGCTAGATTCTTTCCTCCATCTAGATTCATAAGCACAAAATCAGCAATTGCTACTTTTTCCCAAGGGTTTGATGAACCTCTCTGTGAAACATGGGAGAGATTCAAATCTTTACTGCAGAGGTGCCCAAACCACAACTTTGATGATGCTGCATAACTACATATTTTCTATAGTGGTTTGAGACCTCAAACAAAGATGATTCTTGATGCCTCAGCTGGAGGTACGATGATGTCAAAGAGCCCGGAGGAAGCAATTCTAATCATTGATTCCATAGCAACCTGTAACACCCCGTAGGCCTCCGGTGCGTTAACATTAATAATATCAGTTTAGCGCTCAATTATCAGAAAATAGTATTCAGCGGAAGAGCAGAATCGTTTTTCTTGATTCATTATGTATGGAATATCAACCTGTGAAATCATAATTATACAAAACACAATACAATCCTATGCTGATCCAGTTTCCCCATTCATATATCAACCAGACATCTTAATAATACAGACAGATAACAGATATAAGACAATTATACTCAGGGTAAAGCACATATCATATACATAACCAGGTTCTGTACATGTACATATCAAAGTCCATAGTCCACACCACACATACCGTGGTGGTACAAAAGAATAACAGCCCTCCATGAGGGAGTACAGAACTCTACATCATAATAAAACAAAAGAGCCATCCAACTCCTAGCCTAGTCTCAACTGGGCCTCCTGCCCTGAGACTGCTCTTCTCTTCCAGAAATATCACCTGAAATCATATAAACCCCCACACGGGGTGAGATAACATATCTCAGTAAGCTCAGGGTCCTTGGGAAATCATTCCCACCCTGGCCCACAGATTCACAACACATAAACAGGTATATAGGTCATATATGGCTCACTGGCCTCAACATAACATAAACATCATCACAAACAAATCTATGACAGGAGGCAGAGCTCCTCGATGCCTGGCGGAGCTCCTCAACGCCCACTGACAGAGCTCCTCAACGTCAGTGCCTGTCATAGTGTGGCAGAGCTCCTCAATGCCACGGGCGGAGCTCCTCAACGCCCAATAATACCCGGCGGAGCTCCTCAACGCCGGTATGTATCTGTTGGCCAACAGTTCTGGCAGAGCTCCTCGATGCCAGGGACGGAGCTCCTCAACGTCCAGAATACCCGACGGAGCTCCTCAACGTCGGTATTCTTCTATTGGCCAACAGATGTCTCAAGCACATCACAAACATCAAATGCCAATGCATACAATCTCAATACAAGTAATGCCATAGCCAATGCATGCATCATGAATCATGACCAACACTCCCCAGGAGTGTGGTGTGCAACCAAAGCGGGAATTCATCCCCAAGAAACACTGAACTTACCTGGTGAGGTCTCAGCTCGTAATTCCTTCCCAGGTCTGTGGCTTCCACCGCCAACAGTCTCAGAATCAATGCCTAATCAAGGCATAAGTAATTTCATATCAAAATAAGCCCTCAGGCATACAACTCACAATACATAACATTTCAGAAATCCCTTATCCTAGGGTTTAATCAATATCTGCCCACACAAGGCTTTTTCTCAGGCTTCACATAAGCATAACTAAGGCTCTGGCATCTCAACAGATAATCACAAGTGACCATTACACAGGTCACACAGATAACACAGAGCCAAAATTCAAAGTCATCAGAATCAAAAACTGAAAGCTATTCCTTCATCATTAAGCAATTCTAAACAAGTTTCCCAACAGAACTCTGGGCTAATTCTAGCCCCAGAGCAACATAATTCACAAAATCCAAGGATTTCTCAATATCAAAAACAACCGAATAAACTCATGTTTCTTACCTCAGTGGCAACCCAAAAGGCTAGAGAACAGCTTTCCTAAGCTCTGTCGTCCCTTCTATGCCTCTGGTTCTTGCCAACACTCAGGTTTTTGAGGTTTCTCTGAGAAATGGGATTTTGCTTAAATCTAAGGAATTGATGAAGGATTTTAGCTTTCAATCAGTTAAAACACGTTTCTAGGTCACAGGGAAGTGTTTAGGCTAGTATATAAGGCACTAGGGAGCTTGGAACGTCCATTAATGGAGGCTGGAGGTCCAGGGAAGAAGAAAACCCTTTTCCCCTCTCCATTTTCGCGTTCTGCCCTTTATATACTCAACCTGCCCGAGCTCCCGCGCGATCCGCGCCGTCTCCCACGCTATCCGCGCCACAATGGCGGTGCTTCTGGCGCTATCAGCGCCATCTCCGCGCCATCAGCGTCAGCTTCCAGAACCTGTGGCGCCATCCGCGCCACACCTGGCGCTGACCGCGTGGAATTCCAGTGAGAATTGGTTTTCCAGGCCACTTGCCGCGCGGTCCGCGCCACCCATGGCGCTATCCGCGTGGGCTGGAAAACTTTGGCGCCATCAGCGCCAGACCTGGCGCCATCCGCGCCACACCCTTAACAGGGTTTTCTGATGCGAATCCCCGCGCTATCGCGCGGGGAGGTATGACACCAACCATGCCATAACTCAGGGTTATCACACAACCAGTGATTACTAGTCTCGTCATGATAAATCTCCGATTCAAAGGAAAGGTATAACTGAGCTAGATACTCAGAATGCAATTCTAGCTCAAAATAAACTCTTGACTCAACAATTAGTGGCCTTAACAAAAGAGATAGGCCAACTTCCTTAACAATTTCAGCAAGCACCTGATGAATGCCAACAAGAGGAGGCCCATTATTTGCATAATCAAACTAGACCTCAACAAAACTTTCAAGGAAATTACCAAGGCTACATAGGTGGTTTAGGTTCAAATCAGCCTTATGGCTGGAGGCAGCAAAATGATAATGCATATTATGGTCCCACTAACTCTTCTTTTGCAGGTCCCTCTAACAATTCTTATGTAGGTTCTTCAAATAGGTTTCCACCACAACAACAACAAGAAGCTCAGCCTGTAGAATATCAAAAATGGAAGATACTCTAACTCAGTTTATGCAGATGTCCATTTCAAATCAAAAGAACACTGAGGCTTCCATCAAAAATCTTGAAGTTCAGGTTGAACAACTTGCAAAACAACTATATGAGAATGGAGGTGGATCTTTTTCAGCAAACATACATGAAAATCCAAAAGAACCAAGGGAGTGTTTTAGAGTGGATGTCCTGAATGGAGGAATTTCTGACTCCAAGAAGTTAGTTCAAGGAAAAGATCGTTAAGAGAAAATATCAACTGAAGCATTGAAGGAGATGAGTGAATCTAAAGAAGAACATAGTTTAGATCATCTCCAACAACCATATGCTTTTAAGGAAATTCCTTACCAGCAAACTCTCTTTGAGGAATTGTTAGAGGAAGTGAAAAATCAAGAATCAAAAACAAAGGTAAATGCAGTACCTCCACATGCTAAAAATGTTTTCCTTGCAAGAAATTCAAAGAAACCAGTTATTAATAAATCAATGCTCTCTTAAAAAGAAAAGAAACTGGTGAAAATATTGGAGGAAAATACAAAAGCCAAAGGCTCATCATTATTGTCCAATTGTTGGGACCCAGAGCCATAACAAAGGCGTCCAGCTAATATGACGTTAAAGAAGCGCTCCTAAGAGGCAACCCAATGTTTTTAAATTTTGTCTTTAAATTGTGTTATTTTAATTTATATGTCTTTACATTTTATGTCTGAACTTTACTTTTTGAATTTTATGTCTTTTTGGAAAGTATCATCCATTTTGCTAGAACTGGGATATAGGTCCATTGGTTAGGGGGAGTAGCAAAGCAGGTGAAGAAGAAGAACGTGGCAGATCTTGTTGATTATCTAAATGGAGGACATTGAGCTCCTCAGCCACGATCTTCAAAAATCAGTGACATTGTTTTTAAATTTCTTTACTGCTTTGTAGTTTAAATTCAGTACTTTGTTTAGTTAGTTACTATGTTTGCTTGAATAGTTGTGTGCATTTATAATTCTTTTTGGTATTGCACACAGAGGTTTCTATCTTTTTGAAAAATACACATTTTGATTACTTTTTGTTTTGTTAACATAGTTGTATAAATCTTTTTGGGGCTTAACTGATATAACATGTTTTGAAAAGAATCAACAAATACAAATGTTTTGAAACTTGTTTTTTTGGATCAGACACCACAAAATGATTTTTTGGAAACTTTGAGAATGAAAAAACAAATGAATGGCTTTTCAAATACCAAATGAATGCAAGATATTTTTACATGGAATTGATAAATAACATCTTTCGAAGCATTGATTTGATTTGAACATGAAAGCATACCTTAAGCCTTAGTGAGTGTGTGCAACCACATAAATTACATTGAGTGTCCGCACTGATATGATTTATAATTGATTTTGCATGAATTTCTAATTTTCATAACATATGATGCATGGATATGATTTAGGCCTTCTTTCTTTTTGAACATCTTTTTAAGCCACTGGCCAAAAAGCTATCCCAACATAAATATAATGATTTACCATTTGCAAACCCTTTTCAGCCAAACACTTGATATTTTGTTGGAACCCTAACCTAGGATAAGAATTCCTTACCTTACCTTAGGTTAGGAGGGCAAAAAGGGAAATATTTTGTTGATGGGAACTTTTTGGGTAGCTCATGTGATGAAAAAGACTTTTAAATGTGGCTATATGTTATTCATGTGATAAGTAAAAGAAAAGAAAGAAAGAAAGAAAAAGAAAAAGGAAACAAATTCCTTGTGTTTTAAAGTATTGTACAACGTATTTGGGTGAAATGGAAAAATTGATAAACATGGATATCTTGGAACAAAAAGGAAGAAATAGGAAGTGATAATCTAATTGTTTTATCTTTACTTGCTCTCTTATTCTCGAGGTCTTTTTGAATATCCAAAAAAACCAAGATTCCTTTCTAAGCCAGGCCCAACCACAAAAGCCCTAACGATCCATGATAAGTATGTACTTTGATTTGATGGGAAATGAATTTCAAAATTAATCTATAAGGTATCAGTGTTTGGAATTGAGAATAAACACTCACTTGTGAGAATTAAACACCTTCGAGAGGTTTTCCTCTATTTGAATCGAGCACATGTTTCCTCTGATGTTCTTTAGAAATGAAATGTGAATTGATCTTAATCTCATTTGGTTTTGTGAATTCCATCTTTTGTTTCACATTCTCAAGGTTGACTATTTGAAAATATGTTTTGATCACTCTGGAAAGTTGATTCTTTACAAAGCATGTTCATAAATATTTACTATAGTCCTAATGTTAATTTACTTTGCTTGAGGACAAGCAAGATTCTAGGTTGGGGGGAGTGATAAGTGCCATATTTTAGTTAAAATCATGTTTCAAATACTGGCACTTATCTTTCGATTTCAATAACTTTGTCTATAAACTTTCCCTAAAACCTAGTTACATAGTATTTATTACTTGTATGAATGCTGTTTTTATATTTCGGAAGATTAATCTAATCATGTTTTGTATTTTGATAGGTCCCGAGGCTTTCGAAAAAGCAAAGCAATCAAAAGGGGCATAAAAATCAAATTTGGGAGGTGTAAGAAGCAAAATGGCCCAGAACTCATCCAGGCCCATGACCTTTCTTCACCATTAAGCTTTTAACTCGCCCAGGCGAGCATCCTCAGTGTAATTTGGTCGCCTAGGCGAGTGGAGGTTTCCAAAAAGATCTTTTAACTTGCCCAGGCGAGTGAAAATAGACTAAAATGGTCGCCTGGGCGAGTGGCATCAGCAAGTGGATCAACAAGTGGCATTAAACTCGCCCAGGCGAGTGAAAATAGGCAAAAACACTCGCCTGGGCGAGTGGACACGAGCAGCCATCCCCTCCTATAAATAGGCATGCAAGGGTGAAGGCAAAACATGATTTTGGAGGGAGAGAATGAGAAGAGCAGCCCAAGAGGCTTAGAGAGAGGTGAGAGAAGAGAGAAAAAAGAGTGGAAACTCTACAGGAACGGGCCGAGGATCGCTACCTTCGTCATGTTTTATGTTTATCTCTTGCTCTACACCATGATTGGTTAGTTTCTCTGAAGGATTGGATGTAATCTTCTTATCCCTATGTATCCCTTTTAATATTTATTTATGCATAAGTCTTTTCTATTTATTGTTGGTAATTTCATTATGTTCTTAATGCTTGATTCTACTTGCTCACTAGTTTCATGAAATTGGATTCTAAGTTTAACTGGAAAGTACTCTTAGAATTTGAACTGAATGATTTTACTATTTACGTTACGTTGCTAGGAATAGAGCATAACGTTTAGATTGCAAATAGCACGTGATTGTGATTGTAATGCTGGGTTATTTACTTCATATGCGAGGGATTGATATTTGATAAATATCCTTAGAATTCTCGATTGCGAGGGATCGATTCAGGGTGAATTAATGTGTGCATCAGTAATGATGGAAAATGATTTATACATGGTAATATTAATTGAATACTGAGGGTATGAATGATGAAACCAAATCCTACGTTCTCTTCAATTAATTTCATTTTATTAGTGTCCGTACTTTTTAGTTATTTTCTGTTATTTTCACAAAACACATAAAGTTTCGCTCATACTCATTGTACATAACTATTAAACTGTTACTTTTATTTAAATTAACTGAGTAAATCAAGTCCCTGTGGAGACGAACTTTTATAAATTTTGTAACTTACAATGACAATTGGTACGCTTGCCAAGAGTCTAACAAGCATCAAACTCATCTTGTAACAATTTGCATTTTTCTACCTTAGAAGAGGAAGGGGGACATATACAACCATTGGCCTTGTAACTTGAAAGAAATTTTTCATTCTCTTCTTTCAACTTACAAAGTTCACTTTGCATTTCTGCAAGTTTGGTAATGTGCCATCTTAGATCTCCTTTCAACTTATTATTTGCCTTTGCTAGCCTTTGAGCCTCATCATGCATTTCATGCAAAGCATCAACAATGTTATCATATTCTGAAGGTTGAAGTGAAGCATACATTTGCTTCTTCTTCATTCTCACTGCTTGATCCAGAACTTGTTGATTCATTATCTTCCCATGCAATGTAGGCTTTCTTTGGCTTTCCTTCCTTCTTTATCTTCCTCTCACCTTGTTGCTTCTTCAAGAATATTGGACATTCAAATTTGATGTGTTCAGGCTTTCCACATTCAAAACAAGTAAAGTTGGTAGAGGTGTTGTTGTTGCTATTATTGTCATTTCTCTTGTTGAACTTTGTGAACTTTCTGTTTTTGTTCCTTCTCATGAATTTACTGAACTTTTTGACAATTAGATTCATGTTGTCATCTTCATCTTCTTCAATTGAGTCTTCTTCTATTTCAACCTTAGATGATGCAGCTTTCAAAGCTATGCTTTTGTGCTTTTTTTCTGCATCTTCTGCATTGGTTAGTTGTGACATTTCAAGTTCATACTCAAGAAGCTTACCAAATACTGCAGTCATGGACATCTTAGACAAATCTTTGGATTCCTTTATTGCTGTAACTTTTGGTTGCCATGGTCTTGTGAGATACTTTAATTTTGATGTTCAATTCTTCAGCATCAAAAGTATTTCCAAAACCAAGAAGATGGTTGACAATATGAGTTAATCTTGTTTGCAGCTGTAATATGTTTTCAGTATTGCTCATCTTGAACATCTCATATTCATGAATCAAGGCATGCTTCCTTGATCTCCTTACTTCATCTGTTCCTTCATGAGTTACCTCCAACATTTTCCACATTTCTTTTGCACTTCTGCACCTCATAGTTCTAAAAAATTCATCAAAAGACAAAGCAGATGTAATCATGTTTTTAGCTTTAAAATCATATTGCACAACTCTTTTTTTAGCTTATGTCATTTCATCTCATTCTTTGGGAATCAAATTATTATCAATATTTTTCATAGGAACCAAAGGACCTTTTTCAATAGCATTCCATGCACTGGGATCATTGGATTGAATAAAGATCTACATGCGATTTTTCCAAAAACTAAAATGTTCACCCTTAAACATTGGTGGACGATTAAGAAAAGCTCCCTCTCTAAAAGTTACTTGAGTAGTATTCATTTTCTTGAAAAAATAAAGTGATCTTGAATAACTTTCAAGAACCAGCTCTGATACCAATTGAAAACACAATGAATATACTGCAAATAAACCAAGAGGGGGGTGAATTGGTTTAAAACTGGTATTTAAAATTTTCTAAAACAAATTGCAGAATTAAAATCTTGGATCGTATCACTAGTTCACCTTTTGAAAATACAGAACTCTTTCTTCAATCAAGATCAATCCTTGATATGCATGCAATGACAAAAATAGTTTCTTTGATGATAATATTTTGATTTCACAAAGATAAGCAATGAAAAATATAGAATTTAAGACAAGAGACAAGGCAATTTATACTGGTTCACCTCATAACCATGGAGGCTACATCCAGTTACTTCTAACCAACATTAGGTTAAAGTTTTCACTATATCAAAGAATATTTACAAACAGTTTACAAAGATCACCTTTATCCACACTAGACAAAGAAATAGAAATCTAAACCCTATAAACTTCAAGTGATCAAGACCCAGAGAACTCTACTTTGTTCTTCCCTCTAGAGAACACTACTCTAAAAAACAGCTTTAAAGAATCAAAGATATACACCAACAAAATTTTAATACACAGAAAAATTCTAACGAAAGATTCAAGAGATACAACCTGTGATCCTTCAAATGTATGAATGAATGAATGATATCACCAATCAGTCAGGTTGAATGCAATTTAGAACTCTTGAAATCTCTTCTTTTCTTTAAAACCTCATCTCAAAGACTCAACTTTCTTGATCTCATGAGAGATTTTTCACTCTTAGAACAAATCAGTATTTGGACTCTTGAAAAAGCTTTCTAACTTTTTAGTGATTCACACATATGCTCATTGTCGCAGAACAATTCGCTCCAAAAGTCTATTTATAAAGACAAGTTTATACAAAGCTGTTAAAAAACTGATTTAACTGACAATAATCAATTAAAATGACAAGGTAATCGATTATTTAATCATATGTAATCGATTAAAATATCACATAATTGATTAATATGTTCTTGAGCTTCTTGGAAATGTTTTCATGAACAAAATAATCGATTAAATTGACACGTAATCGATTAAAGTAATCTTAGTTTTTATGAAGCATGATAAATAATCGATTACATAAGACTAGTAATCGATTAAATTAGTAAAGCTCAAAACACAAAAATATCCTCTGTAATTGATTACTAAAAATGGTAATCGATTATACCAGTAATGCATCATGACTAATGAATTAAAATAATCGATTACATAACAAGATAATTGATTATTCCAGTGATGCATGATTTTTCATATAACACAATGTAATCAATTACAAGAAGCTGGTAATCGATTAAACTGTTCTTCAAGGCTTTTCCATAAATAGTATGAATGTCTTTAATGATTAAAGTAGTAAGTTTTCCTTTTTAAAAGACATAGCCATGAGAACTTAACTTTTTATGAACTCATTGGATTGCTTTGAGATTTTATCCAAAAACATGTATGCATGAGAATGAGGATGCAAATGCAAATAAAAGATCACAAGGCGATGCACTTGAACCACTTAGACAAATTACAAATGCCTTCAAATGATTGGGCATGTAAAAAGCTAAAACATCAAGCCTTCATCCTTGCTTCAATCTTCTTGCAGCTTCCCTTAAAATCAACAAGTGTAGATATTTGTACATATTTACTTTCTGATTTTTCTGACTTTTCTGGTTTTGATCTTGTTTCTTGTAATTTTACCTGTGATGATTCTGCTATTGTGTGTAGTATTTGTGTGGATATTTCCTCTACACTTCACTCTGATTGTGTTGTAGGTACAGGTGTACGTGTTGATTCTCCTATCTCTCTTCCATCAGCCACCAACCTTTCATTTCCTTCCACCATTCAGCCACCTTCCTTGGAGCTAAAGACATTACCTAAGCACCTTAAATATGCATATTTAAATGATGCTCAGAAGCTTCCAGTCATCATATCTAGTAGCCTATCACTTGAGCATGAAGAAAAGTTGTTGCATGTTTTGAGTGTTAGTATATGGATGTCCTAGAGACAATCTTTTCATTAGATTAGGACGTACATGTACTTTTTGATATGCTGTTAGCATATATAGTTTTTAGGATAGTTTTATTAGGAAAATAGGAAGAATAAAGTGAATAAATGTGAGAATAAGTGTAGAATTCATTACTTTTATGTTTATCATTGATTATATGCTATTTTGATGTTTAGAGTCAAGAAAAACAAGAAAAGAAGCAAAAGAAAGAGTCAACTGAGACTGGGACTTCACGCTAACTGCGCCAGGGCCACGCCATTCACACCAGAAGCACTGGAGTCTAGCGCTAGTCGCGCCAGATCACGCGCCAGTCGCGTGAACGCTACGGGATTTCAGAATTAGCTTAAAGATAACATAAGAATGATAGGTTTTTGGGGTTTATTAACCTAGGTATAAATAGAACCTAGGTAGGACACATTAGGGAGGAATTAGACACTGAAAAATAGAGAAAGGAAGGCAAGATCAAAAGAAAGAAGATTCAAGGCCAAGAAGAAGCAAGAAGAACAAGAAGGAGGCAAGATTGAGGGGTTTGTGACTCT
>CM023944.1:27020464-27049992 GCA_013407115.1 Glycine latifolia | reverse complement strand
TTTCCGGCAGAGTCTCCACACTAAATCTCACTTCTCTCACTTTCCTAGTCTACCTAATACTAATATTTAAGAGCCTAAGGCTCAAAACAAGCTAAGAAGAAGCAAGAGAAGAAAAAATGGAGTTGAAGAAGTGTGTATGGCCTTGGGGGGGTGCTTGGGTATTTATAGGGGCTGGCCTGGTCGAGTTTGGTCGCCCAAGCGACCAATTTCTTCATTTTCCACTCGCTTGGGCGAGTTAAAGGCCCAACTTGGACGCCCACTTGGCCATTTGAAGGCCCACTTGATAACTCCACTCGCCCAGGCGACCAGATTGCACTTGTTTCACTCGCCTGGGCGAGTTAAAGGATGGTTCTGGGACATGTTTTTGGGCCTTGATGGATATTGGGCCTGTTTTGCTTGTTGCACGTCCTAAGTTTGCTTTATGATCCATTTTTGCTTGCTTTGTTTGATCGGAAGCTTTGGAAGTCCACCAAATCTATCAAAATACAAAGCATGATTGGATTAATCTTCCAAAATATGAACAACAACTTTTATACAAGAATTAGGCGCTATTTAACTAGGTTTAGGGAAAATTTATAATCAAATCTTATGAAATCAAAAGATAAGTGTCTGCATTTGGAACATGAATTTAACTGAATTAGGGCACTTATCAGTAACAACAAAACCAATTAGAAACATTCATTGCTGTGCACTCAAAAACCACCCCATATATGCTTATAAATCTAAAAACACAGATATATATCAAACTAAAGCATGGTACCCTTTCAAAAAGCAACTTCATGTTTGCTTGTCCAAGAAAAAAAATCCATGGTTTTTGCTAACTTCTGCAGTTTCTTTTCCATTTCTTGTCTTTCCCAGAGTTGTTCAGCCAAAGTTAATAAAAAAGGAAGAAACTTTGGACATGCACCTCTTAATATCTAAAGCTTTTGGGATGAATTGGTGTTTGACATGGTACTAGAGCCTACACGATCATGTCACTGTAAATTTAATCCTAGTCTCTCTCATTCTTCATAATTAAATTTAAATTTTAACACAAATATGATGGCCTAAAATCTTATAATTTTTTCTTAGAAGCATAAAAGACTTCAACATAATAAGGTGTGCTAAAGAAATGAACCATTCCTTATTACTACATCTCAAAATCCCTCCCCCTCTCTTTAAAGGGAAAACCTGGCTAGAAAGAACCACCAGAAACAAAAAAAAAAAATTAAAAAAAGGAAAGTACAACTGGAAACTAACCTCTTCTTTGAGTTTCTTGATTACTTCATTTTCATTGCTTGTAACTTTACATTCTTACTTAGCCACTAGCATGTTTGAATTTCTAGTAAATGACAAAGGAATATGTACAAATATTTGAATTGGTGAAGAGAGATAATTAGTGAAACATTAATTACTTACCTAATTTGCTTATTTTTTTCTAGCAGCAGGTCATTCAAGAGCTTGACATCTTCGAACTCTCCATTGTAACTTGAACCTAAGATTGCAACAACACAAATAGTGTTTTCATCAATCAGTTCAACAACTTCGGCAGGGTCCAACACTTACTAACCTTAATTAAATTGCTCCTTTAAATGATATTTTACTTGACTAATATACTTTAGTCAAAGAACTGTGAAAGCTTTTGCCACTGGAACTCCTCATTTTGGTTTAGAAACACCTGAACAGGAGTAAACAAAGTTTTGAGAAGAAAAAAAAGTGAATAATACTATTTGATACCTCAGATAGCAATATAAGTTTAATGATTGAGTAATCTTGATAGTTTAAAGAACCTACATTGATTAAATATTAGTTTTGATTACAACATTATGTAAGTCAGTCCCTAATATAATTAGTTCATGTGCATACATGAGCAGTTTTCAGTTCTCCACTATCACAACCCGTAGGGAAACCTGTGAACAGAAAAACCAGCTATACTTTTCTTGGTAAGGAAACTTTGGCTACATGGGAATTGGCTTAAAATATTATCTATGTGACGTGTGTAACCCCTTCTCACTTTCAGTTGTAAGGTTAAGTAATAACTAAATAAGAGCTAGTCCTCATGAAAAGGAATGATGCAAAAAGGTTATGAAGAACCCTTTAGTCCTTTTGTCAAGCAAAAATTAAGAAAATTTTATCAAACTAAAAGCCATTACACCCTACAACTACCTCATAAACGGTGAGTAGTTCTTATAAATTACTATTTATAACAAGACCAGCCTGATGCTCTATACATGATTTCACTGTAATAAAAACAAGGAGCGAACAAAAATTATAAGGTTGAATATAGATAGAACATAGCAGTTGAGATGGAAAGCATATAATTAATAAGAGTATGATACAAGCCATGGGGGTAACACAAATATAGAAGTCACAAAAAATCAGAAAATATCAGCATTCAATTTATGTTTCAATCACTATATCTGTGAGAAGTTTTCAATATTACCAGTGGACCTTCCTATATATTATAAGTTTAGAAGGTACATATTAACAACTGCCAAATATTTAATGGTTTACTTTATATTCAAGACAGGATTGAGACCATTAAAATAATTAGGGGTATAATGAATATTCGTTTTAGTTGTGTTATTCCTAGCATCGTGTCTTTCATATATTTTACTATCATAGGCAAGACTAGGCCGCTTCTACTATTCTGTAATAGCTGCACCAAAAGAAATTACTAGAAGTATAAGTAGTCAAACAAGGCACACATGCAACACATCACAAATAAGTATTCATTGAGTAAACCTCACTATTAGTATCTAATATGCTTTTGTCATTTTAGTCCCTTCACTAAAACTTCAATTTAGTTCCAATATTTGGAACACAAAATTCAACTTAATTCTTGTCCATGAAAATGTAAGGTCCAATGTGAATGTGTTTCCCAAATATAGAAACTAAAGTTAAGTTTTAGTAAAGTTAGACTAAAATAATCAACAGATACAATATCATATTAAAAAGAGAGTTTACTCATTAATCATCAGAAACTTATAAGTTATAACATAAAAGTAACACTTCTAACAATACTTTCAGGTTCAAAAATCAGTCAAAAAGAAGACAAGCATGGCTAAAAAAGAACATTTAATCCCTGCTTCCTATGATACTCTTAAACAGAACACCCAAACACACCATCATACATTGATAGAGTTCACTCACTTTAACCCAAGTACACAACCATCCACCAAGTCGAAGAATCAAAGACCAAACCTAAGGGTGCCCCAAATGCATCTGGTGGCAACGAATCAAACTCCACTCCAAGAATAGGTCCATGTTCCTTCAAAGGCTCCCCCAACTGAGCCTCGCAACAAGCAATTGCCCTAAGCTCCATTATAATCATTAGTTATAACTCATAGTACCCCCGAGGCATGACATTCCTCAACTTCTAGTTGGTAAACGAGCTGGATCCAAAACCTGCCTCAGATCCATATTCCATGCACACTTCAGGCCCCAACTTGGGCTCTTCCACCGGAGAATCCGGCAACACTGCCGTCTTATGTGGCTTCTTTGACGACAAATCCTTCTTAAACAAAAAAATAGTATACAATAAAAAACCCTAAAAATTGAACAAGAAAAAAAAGGTTAACGATAACAAACCAGCAAAAACTTTCTCGAGCGTTTCAAGTTGAAACGACATCTTCATCTAATGCTTGGGCTTGTTAGGACCCTCACTCGAAACAGCGTCTTCATCCGTCTTGTCAAATTCTGGCAATCAGGAAACCATTTTTCGATGAGCTTCACCACCTTGTTTTCCTTCTCCATCACCAACCTCAACCCTTCTTCAATCGGTGGCAGCCTCGCGACGGCAAAACTTTAGGGTTTTAATTTAGGGCTCTCTCTCTAATCTTTATACACTGCTGTGAGTGTGAGTGAGTGAGACACGAGAGCATTTTAATTTGTTAGCTGGAACGAAAATGAAAACACAACGGGTTTTAAAAAAACTATATTTGAACACAACCTTCTAAGACAGGTCTGATAAAACCATCGTCATTGAAATCATGAATATTACAAATTTGCCACCGCACTCAAATTGAAAACGATTCTTTGCTATCGTTGAATATGCTTTTTGTAGTAGTGATTTTTAGAAAAAAAACCAGTGACTGACCCAGATTTTGTGTAATGGGAGAAAACACACAATTACATAATTGATATTTCCATAAAATGCTTGAAATTTCAATACACCGCTTCTCAATCACACCAAATTTAGAGAAACTAAGTGCACTAAATTCAGGAAATGATACATAGATATATTGTCATGTGAAGAGAGTTAATTTAGAATGTGAAAACAAGTTAGAAAAGTAAATCAGAAGAATTAAAACTGAGTGGCTACTAGCTACCTACGCACCCAAAAAACAATTTGAAATAACCCATAATTTCTTCTAGCAACAAGATGGAAGATGTTGTCTATGCACACTGCTACAAGTCCACAATGCCATTAATTTATCCATTGTAAAGCAATAGCAATACATATACACTAAATTTGGAATGGTGATGTTTACCAAGCAGTGGTACACAATGTGCAGTGTCCATAGGTTTCTGTAAATTTCAACATCAACGTCAACAGTACCTCTAACCCAAGTTAATTGGGGTCGGTGGTACATGAACCCAGTGATAAATCAGAAATGAGACAAAGAAAGAGAAAGGGAGAGGGGAATAAAAAAGTTGAAATAAGACAAAAGAGAGAAAAAATAAGCTAAAATAAAAGAAAGGTGAAAGGAAGAAGGGCGAAAAGAAGAGGAAAAGAACTAAAACAAGGGAACAAATGGAACATAGAACTACTAATGGGTTTAACCCTCCACCAAGCTTATAGCTTTTCTCCACTCCATCCTAAGACATACCATCCGTCAATCTATATCCCACTCCATTAGGTCTTGTTTAACTACATTTCCCTAGGTAAGTTTTGGTCGACCTCTACCTCTCTTTGTGTCAAGCTCTTGGTAACAAACTCTTGTTCTTACGAGAGCATCCAGTGGCCGTCTCATAACATGCTTAAACCACCTCAATCTATGCTCCCTCATCTTTTCAAATATCAGTACCACTATACCTTTTGTCGAATATCCTCATTTCTTATCTTATCCATCTTCGTATATCCACACATCCACCTTAACATCCTCATTTCTGCTACCCGTATTTTATGCTCATGTTGCCTATGTGCTGGCCAGCATTCTGCTCCATATAGCATTACCGATCTTACAGCTGTTCTATAGAATTTTACTTTTAGCTTAAGGGGAATTTTGCGGTCACACCAAAACCCCAATGCACTCCACATTTCATCCACCCTGCTCTAATTTTATGATTTACATCCTCATCAATCTCACCTCCTTTTTGCAACATTGATTCCAAGTATCTAAAAACATCTTTATTGGGTACCTCTTGACCAAGTAGATGCACTGTGTCTTGATCACCACCTCTTACCTGCAAAAACTCATACTTCATATACTCCGTTTTGCTCTTGCTTATCGTGAATCCTTTAGACTCCAAAGTGTTTCTCCACAATTCCAATTTCCTATTAACACCCTCTTTGGTCTCATCAATAAGCACAATATCATCTATAAAAAGCATACACCATGACATTTCTTCTTGAATATCTTTCGTTAGTTCATCCGTCACTAAGGCAAAGAGATAAGGACTAAGAGCTTAACCTTGGTGAACACCTATCGTGATAGGAAAATACCTTAATGTTCGATTACAAGCTTTCACACACATGGTAGCCCAATCATACATATCTTTGATTGCATTAACATACTTTAATGCTACCTTTTTCTTCTCAAGAGTCGACCATAAGACTTCTTTTGGGACTCTATCATATGCTTTCTCAAGATCTATGAACACTATATGTAAGTCTTTCTTCTTTTCCCTATACCTTTCCATTGATGTTCTCATCCAGAAAATAGCTTCCATGGTACATCTTCCTAGCATAAATCCAAATTGATTTACAGAAACCTTGGTCTCCCTTTTTAGGCGATGTTCGATAACTCTCTCCCACAACTTCATAGTATGGCTCATGAGCTTGATGTCTCTATAGTTTGAACAATTCTAGATATTTCCCTTGTTTTTGTAAATAGGCACAAACATACTTTTCCTCCATGCATTAGACATCTTATTTGTTTGAAGAATCCTATTAAAAAGATTGGTCAACCATTTTATTGCCACATCTCCCAAGCCTCTCTACACTTCAATTTGGACGTCATCATGTCCCAAAGCTTTATTATTCTTCATCCTCTTTAAAGCCTTCTTAACTTCATGTGTATTAATTCTGCACACAAATCTTCTATTCAGATCATCAAAAATGTCCTCCAAATCCTCCTCACTCTTGTCGTTATTCCCATTAAAAGGTTTGTTAAAGTAGTTTAGCCATCTTTCACTTACATCTTCATCCCTTACCAAAAGTTTTTGATTTTCATCTTTGATACATCTAACTTGGGTGGGGTCTTTACTCTTCTTATCCCATCCTTGATCCCAATATTTTTATACAAACCATCAAAAACTTTGCCTCTAGCTTTCTACACTGCTTTCTTTGCATTTTTCCTTGCTACTCTAAACTTTTGCAAATTCTCATCATTGGGACATTTATGCAAAGATCTAAAGCATTCCTTCTTCTGTTTAATAGCCTCTTGCACCTCTCCATTCCACCACCATGTTTCCTTTGTAAGAACTTTTTTTCCTTTGCTTTCACCTAGCACCCTCCTCCCTACATTTTGAACATACATAGCCATCTTATTTCATGTTTCATTTGTTTCTCCAATAAACTCCCACGGTCCTTCATGCAACATGTTTTCCTTAAACTCTATCTATTTCTCCTCCTTTAGCTTTCATCATCTTATCCTTGGGTTTTAAGTCTTCTTCCTCAAATTAAGAACTTTGTTTTGAACCTAACCTATAGAACTGCCAACTTATGTTGTGTCACCACACATTCTCCAGGGTATACCTTGCAGTCAATACACGAATTTTTATCTTCCCGTCTAGCCATAAAGAAATCGATTTGACTACAATTTTGGCCACTATGATACGTGATAAGATGAGACTTCCTTTTCCGGAAAATAGTATTCACTAATATCAAATCATAGGCTAGTGCAATGTTCAAGACATCTTCTCTAGTCTCATTTCTCGTCCCATAGCCAAAACCACCATAAATTCTATCAAAACCTCCACTATTTTTACCAACATGCCCATTTAGATCTCCTCTTAGGAAAATCTTCTCCTCTCGTGGGATCCCTCTCAAAACCTCCTCCAAGTCTTCCCAAAATTGGTTCTTTTCATCTGATAGTAGTCCAACTTGGGGTGCATACACACTAAGGATATTTAAAATTAGATCCCCCACTACAAGCTTAATCACCATAATCATATCGCCTTTCCTTTTTACATCAACGACTTTATCTCTGAAACATCTATCGGTCATAATTCCAACCCCATTGTAACTCTTGGTTGTACCTGTATGCCACAAATTGAAACCAATGCCCTCCACTTCCTTGGCCTTTTCTCCAACCCACTTAGTTTCTTGCAAGCAAACAATATTCACTTCCTTCTGGCAAAAAATATGTTGACTCCCTTAGTTTTCCCGTTAATGTTCCTATGTTCCAGCTTCTCAATTTCATCCTAAACCCCTGGGCGATGTTTTCTCGCCACGCTCGTCCATCTGCGTGTTGGGACCATTGCCTTTTTGTCACCAAATTTGGGTGAAGACCTGGCGCCTTGCCTTTCGGCATAGACCTTAGCTCACTTATCACTACATCCCAAGATTGATGTAGCACCTTGCCTTGTGGCAAGGACCCTAGCTCATTTTTCGATACACCCGAGGCCCGATGTAATGCATTGCTATGAAGGGTACGCCCCAACGTAATATCATAAAGGTTCATCACATAAAAATAGTTGGTTTTTTACGGCCGCTTCACAACGCCTGATGCCAACCTTCCTCCTTTATCCTGCCTTGGGACACGCCATGCATGCAAACACACATAAGCGAAGTCATGTTTCTGTAAATTTGAGAGAAAAAATCCTTGGCCATTGATAGAACCTTGGGAGAATCACACGAAAAATCTAGTCACTGTAGTTGCAAAGCCCAACACCTAATAAACCACACATTAGAATCGCACACTTCCAATTGGATCTTCATTGCCACTACTCACAATTCAAGAGCCATTACCTCCTAGGAGTTGTCATTGAGGGTACTTGAAAGTTGAAACTAATAAAGGAGTATACTGAATAGTGAATAATTTTTTGTTGATTAGATTGACTTGGGCAATGCTTTATCATAGACAAATACATAAATACAGAAGATAACAAAAAATCAAGAAAGAACATCCCTAAATCTAGTAGATGTATGATGTACATATCCTATTTCCTATGATACATCTAGCTTCCCTAAATTATACCTATATGATAAAATACGGAATCAATAAACCCTAAACAGTAATCAACAAAGCTTTTAGCTGCTATAAATTGGGTGTTTGTGTTTGCAGCTGAGAAGATTTTTAAAAGTGGAATTGGGATTATGGGAAGTGAGAGTCAAATTTTGGATTTCTTAAAGATTTGAATTATCTCATCAATCTTCTATTTGGGCAAAAATGTGTAATGTAGGGGTGATGGGATGTTATATCATTGTATAGTGGTAGAAATTTTTTGATGAGTTGGGCATTTTCCCTTAACACCCACCAACATAGGTACACAACTATATTATGCTAGCGAGTGTTGTTACTAGATTTGCATTATCAAAAAGGGGTGAAATTTTATAAATTGCCAGTAATTCTACTTGACTTACAAATGCTTGATTTGTGCCCTAAATGGTAGATGGCTGTTTTGAGTTTTAGGTGATTAAGATCACATTGTCTTGTATTGACCTATTGAAAAAATTTATCTAGGAATTCCATCTCTTGTTGCCATTCCCGCAGGATGTCGATCTTCTAAATGTATTAGTAGGTGAGTTTTGTCATAAAACCAATGGTTAATTTGAGGACAGACAATTAAAATTTTGTAAATCCTCTTTAACTTTATTAACAGAGGGTAATTTGCATGTAACTTGGATTATTAGGTCACTACACATTATTATCATGGGTTTAGTCTACTTGCATATAAGTCATATCCTATTACATGAAGTTATTATACATTATCTTTCAGTGTTAGGTTTGATGGTGAGCTTATCGTTGACAAGGTTACAAATTGGTTTGCAACAACTGTAGTGGCTTTACCTCAAATTAACTACTACTCTAGGGAATACTAGTAATTTGTCTAAACTCTGATGGATCATTTTCTTTTCTTTAAGTATGTGTGGTAGGGTTCTTTTATTTTTCTATAGCATTTACTTAATATAAGGAAATTCCTTGAATAATGAACATCTGTAATGATCATGGGTAAGGGATTAACATAGTATAATATTGGGTATGAGCAAGCTTGATTATATTTCCTTTTCTAGGTTTTCCCCCCTTCTTGAATGTGTGCAAAACTAACAGAATATCTTGACCATTGGATGTAGTTTTGGCTATTCAGTTTGTGGCTTGTGATAGAAAAGATAGATCATTCAATTGAGTTGGTTATGGATGGAATACAAGTCTCTAGTTCCCTGACTCTTCACCCATTGACCGCCCAAATTCAGGCAAATATGAACACCTTTCTTTTTTATTGCCATCTTCAAAGCTTCTCTAGGCAGTCAAGCATAGGCCTTTTGCAGCTCAATGAAAACCTTGTGTAGATCTTTTAATATCCTTTTACATTTCTCTGTCAAGCTCAAAAGAATGTATTGTTGATTTATTTCCATGGTTGACCTCTGAGTAATAAAACCAAATTGCTTCTCTAACATAAATCTTGTATTAATTTTTTTTATCAATTACTCTCTCCCATATATTCATAGTATGGCTGAGGTTTACGGCTTACCTTTTTGTAGTTTGTATAGTTCTGTATGTCTCCTATGATCCTATAAATATAGATCAAAGTGTTTCTCCTTTCATCTAGCCTTTCTTAAACCTTATTATCAAATTGTTCAGCATTAAACAATCACATTTGTCCATGTCATAAAGATTCAACAATTTTTTGTGTTAGAAGTTGACTGCCTAACACAACCTCCACTTCTAGGCTCAGGATCAGCTATGTAAAGATTTGCAACAATGTACAACATGGGTGGAGCAGTGATAGCCGATTACCTAAAAAGAAAGTGAATAAGTGATAACTAAATACATGCTAATAGTTTCTGGTTTTGGTTTGTGGCTTATAGAAATAGCTATATCATCAAATATTGTCCAATTTTATTATTATTCTTAGAAAGGCATAGCGAAATAATTTTTAGTATGAGGACAACTGAACAAAGGTTGTACTAGTTCATGTTATCTCTAATGAATTGACAGCTAACTTTTTATTTGGTTATCTTACTTTTGTTGTTATTGTCCAATGCATAGTTACCATAATCTTACGGTTCAGTTATCTAACGATTCATATCATAAAATTAATGTTTAATGACTTTGTATTTTATGATACATGAATGAACCAATACAATTTCGTATATTCGATACAATTCACATGATTCAATGATTCGTTATATTTGCCTTTGCTTACTTTTCTTTCATCAAATCTCATGAAGAAATTGAAAAGTCATATAAGCTTAAATTGTTAAATGAAAAGGAATTGAAGAAACACTTCTGAATAAATGTACTGTATTTTTCCTTTTCGTTCTTCTAAAATAAAGCCTTCACAAACTCAGATGAAATTAATAATATTGTTTTGTTAGACTTTTGGTTAAGTTGTTTTATCTATTTCTAGTTGAAAATCTTTATATTGAACACTATATATCATCTATGTGATATAATTAACGTACCCTGGTGTGAGAAGGATCCTTGCTATGCTATATTTGAAGTAATTTTGCATTGTTTCTGAATCTTACGATTTGATACAAATTACGATTCATGATTTAAAAATTAGTTTAAAATTCACAATTTGAATCACGATTTGATAACCTTAGTCCAATGTAATTTACTTGATTTTCTTTCAGAATATAAATTCTGAATGGTGTCGTGTGATTCATGTGGCTGATCTCATCTAGTGGGATAAGGCTTTGTTTTTTTTGTTGGTTTCAGAATATACGTTTTTTATTGTGAGTTTCTATGGTTACTAAGGGTATTTGGAACACTACAGAAATTTCAGGTGCCAAATTTTCCTGGTAAAACTAGCCTTCATAAGGTACAATTACCTTGATCTTCTATTATCTCCATATATTGCTTTCTGATGTTTTCTTCCATGATTTTCTGAGCATAAATATCATTTTTATATTTCCCACGTACTAGTAAACTCCTTGTGTATTTTCCTTATTTTTTTACTAAAGTTTCAATGTTTATTTAAGTTTGTAGCTAATTGTTTTAGAAGAATTACAATTTAGAAATTCTTGCTGAAATATTTCCAATTATGGAACTGGATAAGCAGTTAAATAAAGTCAAACTGTGGTAAACACGTTACCTACTAGGATATACAAAAGCTTATCCCTAAATGCATGTTTTTTGGTAGATGATATAGTTTTATTAGTAATCAAGGGAAAATGTTAACTCTAAACTTGAGCTTTGGAGATAGACTTCGGAGTCAATAGATTTTTGCTTGAGCAGGATAAGATAGTATATGCATTCATTTTAGTGAAAATTGGAGATGTCATATCATAGGTTTCTAAGTATTCAAGATTGATATTACAAAGTTATGGAAAAATTACACAAAGCAATCTAGGTGGTTAAAAAGGAGAACAACATGGGAGTTATTTGTAATTGCAAAGTTTTTCATTTACCAACATCAAAAGGAAGTTTTATCCTATTTTTATGACTAGTTATATTTTATGGTAGTGAATGTTAGGCTTTAAAGGGACAAGAGAAAAAAGTGGGTGTAGCAGAAATGAGAATCTTAAGATGAACACATGACCGCACATTAAAGGGCATGGTGCCTAATGATTGTATATGAGGAGATATTGGTGTGATTCCTATCAAGGAAAAATTGACAATCAGTTCAGGTGGTTAAGACATGAAAAGAAGGCAGACCACTGGAGGCACCAGTGAGAAGAGTAGATCTCATGAGTTTTAGTTTGGTGAAAGTATATAGAGGGAGACCACAAAAGTCATCGGATGGAAATTATTAATAGCTCTTATGGTGAACAATATTTCTAAGAATTCTTTTTTAACTGACACTACTATGCAGGAGGCCTACGACGACGGTTATTTAGACCATATGACGACGGTTGTTGAATCGTCGTAATTGTGCGTGCTGTTGAAAATGGGGTACTTTCGACGACGGTTTTAAAAAATCGTCTTCATTTGTATTTTATTTATTTCTTTATTTATTTTAATTAAACACAAACGAAGACGGTTATTAAGGGAAAACCGTCATCGTATGTCAATACGATGACGGTTTTCCCTTAATAACCTTCTTTGTTTGTATTTTATTTTATTTTATTTTTGTTTTTTTTTAACTAAACACCTACGAAGACGGTTATTAAGAAAAAACTGTCATCGTATGTCAACATACGAAGACGGTTTTTCCTTAATAACTGTCTTCGTAACTTTTTAATTAAATAAATAAATAAATAAATAAAATACAAACAAAGACGGTTATTAAGGAAAAACCGTCTTCGTATGTTGACATAAGATGACGATTTTTCCTTAATAACCGTCTTCGTTTCTATTTAAAAAAAACAAAAAAAAATATATACAAAGACGATTTTTAAGCAAAACCGCAAAGATGGTTTTGCTTAATAACCGTCTTTGTATCTATTTAAAAAAAAAATACATACAAAGATGGTTTTTAGGCAAAACCGTCTTTGTATGTCCGCATACAAAGACGGTTTTGTCTAAAAACCGTCTTTGTATGTTTTGTTTTTTATTTTTTTTATTTTTCAAAAAGAATTAAAAAAGACTTGAGCTAAACTATTGAAATAAATAGAATTAAAAAAAGACAAATAAGATGAATTATAGTTTATTAAAGAACCTAAATATTGTCTTACTTTTTCCAACAGTAAGATAAGATTATCCCAGGCTTTAGGAAAAGGTTCTTTATCTAACGAAATTAATGAATTTATCTAACCAAAATAAATGCATGTTTCCATCTGTAAATTTAAGTTTGGTCAAAATTAAGTTTACAAATTGAATTTGTAAAAAATATTCAATTTTTTTAGGATCAACTAACAAATGTCCTTAAGACATTGGTTTAAAATTTTTTAAAAAAATTATTTATTGTGAAGATAATAAGAGATCATAAAAAAACTATAGACAACGTAATTTTGTACATCTAAATATTTGATTTTATTTTTTAAAAAATGTCTCAAGAGCACTATTTGACATTTATCAATTTTTTATATGCGAACATACTTTTTTGGGGTAATTAAACATGTCACCAAAATTTGTTCTCCAAACTGAATTTTGAGCTTCAAAATGAAAAATCAAACACAACCTAAGATTATGTGTAGTTTTCAAGAAAATATATGTAGTTTCTAAGAAAAAAAATAAAATAAAACCATGAAAAGTCTATCTTGATCTGATGAGTCACAGGTGCATAATATATCAAACTCATCTAAACATTTAATCTAATAAATATAAGCCTAAAGTTATGAATGGATGAATTCAGAGTATCTTACCGAGTACAATATAGTGACCAATTGTAGATTCCACTCTAATCTCCAAACAGCTTTTCCGGAATCTATGCAAACACCTATGATTCCTCCTTGAATTGCTGCCAAAATGCATGCTAGCATTGTTCCCGTATACCTTAGTGGAAATACTTTAAGCAACTGGACCTGTTTATTAAATTGAAAATAGTCATTTGAGAAGGATAATAAATTAATAATCACATGAAAGCCTTTTTTCTAACAAAACTGAAGGAAATTATTAACAAAGAGAGTTATGACAGTAAACTGAAAAGGGTTAATCGATCCATTTTATACTCTTATTAGATGACTGATATTATATAAGTTAACACAATTCATCATGACTTTGTTAATTAATATATAAGTTTCCCTGTTAAGACACTCTTATACATGAAAATGATAAGAAAATTCAAGTATGTTGTAAAACAATAGAATATAGAAAGCATAGGATTCATACTTGAACAAGAAACCAAGCTGTGTATGAGAAGCAACTGCAAATAAAAAATAAAGTGCCCTAAAGCATGTGATTTTCGTGTGCCGCAATGGCAGTTTGAACATGTGACTATGATGACCAAGATAAAATTCCTTCCCTTTGTAAACACTGGTAACTAATGCCCCCCCAACACACAAAATTGCCCCTCCACACTTCGCTCTACCAGCCCAAGTGTGCAGACCCAATTTCTCCAATCTGCATTGGTTCATCAACTAGTGCTAGCTATGCAATAATGCTACGGAAATTTTTTTCAGATTTATACAAATAAACTGGTATATTCTAGATACCTGAATATGATAAAGGTAACGAAGTTGCATATAGGAACCAAGTTGAGAAAATTGACAGAGTAAGTAGCAGAAGTGTCTCTCATACCATACTAGAATAATCCTTGAGCCAGAATCATCCTGTATGAATTTGATATCATCACATTGTTAAAAAATCATAATGACAAGCCATCAATTATTATAAATATCCACTTTATAGAACAGAGTATGTGTGTGTTGACATGGTTTAAGCCTTTCAAGATAAGGAATGCCATTATGCCTATAATATATTGCAATTTTATAATTTCCTGTAATTCAAACTATTTATCAAGTATGAAACACTTTTGTCTATTTGATTATTGAATGTAAAATAAAGATAAAGTAATATGACCCTTGACAGTAGCTGCAATACTCTATTTTGGTTTCCCGCACTTGATTTAACTTTAGATTCTTAGAATGTGAATTTGAGTCTAATTCAACTCCAAAAATTAGCGTAGGAGTGAGGATTACTCATTACTTATACACTCTATTTTTAACTTTATCTTTAGTTGATATGGAACTTGAATTTTTTCCAATACAAACCTCTCATTCTCTTCTCCTCAATTGCTATTTGTGTCACTCTTTGCCTCCCTCTAAGGAAATCAAAAGAAAGAAACAAAGCAAATTAATAAGGTGCTGAACTCGCTCGATCTATAAATTATCTCTTACCACAAGAGACACAAGATTTGCTATCATTTCAAGTGCATAAGACCGAGGGGAGGGGAGAGAAGCATGGTTAACAATAACAAGGCATTAAGCAGTTTCAATTAGATGTCTATGTTTATGTTCTGTGAGTCCATTATGTTCAGGTATAGTTAGGGGAGTTGTGAGTTGAGTAATGCCTTAAATTTTAAGAAAATTATGTGACTTGAGATATTCATCACCACTACTAGTATAAGTTTTGATTTTGGTATTTAATTGATTTTCCACCAATGATGTTGAATCATCTGATTTAAATTTAATAGGACAAAGCCAAACATGTTTTGAGAAATGGTCAATTAAAATGGCATAAAAATGTTATCAATTTATTAAAGGAATTGAGGCATGGTCCCATATACCAGAAGACAATTTCTAGCAAAGTACTAGATAGAGTAGACTTATGGAATGGTAATTTATAAGTTTTATTGGACAAACAATCAGAACAAACTGAAGACAACAATTGAACTTGAATTTGACAACTTTGTAATGCATGGTAAAGAATTAGAGATGTTAGGTGACCAATGGGACAATTTCACAGGGTAGAAGAGGAACCAACATGATGAGCTTGAACGGAAGGTCCAAATGTCAATTTGTAGGCATGGTTTTCATTCTTTCCACACAGAAAGAGCAATTCAGTCATTTGGAAACTTTCTTTGTTTCTATAATGGATTTAATTATACACACCCTTCAGAAAAAGTAAAAGTCCGTGTAACATAGATTTTAAGGAATGTGCGGCAGTAGCTGCAATGCATACTATGAACCCAAATAAATAAAAAAGCTCGGCTCACCCTATAAGCAAGAAACAAAAGAAGAACAAATACATAAGTTAAGATAACTTCATTTTCCCTAGAAAGATGTGTTAATTGTACTTTCTAACCATGATTTAAATCCCATTGACAGTTCCAACTTCCCAGTGTGCCCAGAATAGAAAATAAAGGAATTAAAAAAAACATAAAAAGGTGACCCAATGTACGAGGCTCCCACCTAATGGGATCTAAGGAGGGTAGATGTACACAATGTTATACCCCAAGCAAAGAAGATTTCCAGGATTTGAACACATCACCTCCAAGTCACAAGTCACAAGGAAATAACCTTAACATTGTGCGAAGCTAGGCACACAAAATAAAGGGGGAAAAATAATTGCCAAGGAACGATGCCAAAAGAATGACTTAACCTGCTCAGAAAGGAAGTGCGATCACACAGAATAGACCATAGTGCATACCAATTTAAGGTGTAAATCATTATACAACAAATGAAGTAAGATCATACTATATATAAATCGTGTTTTCTTTCACTTGACAAATAAATTCTTCATGTTAGAGATGTAAATCACTCATGTACTACCATCTAATAGCTTAATATTTAAGGTGAGTTGGTTTTTAGCATGATATAAAATCTGTATGCATTACAAAGTAGTGATGCAATGAGTTCAGCATAAGATAAGTAGGCCTGTGTTATTTCAAGAGCATACCTTCCAAGCTTAATAATTCCATTGGCACTTTTGATGATGCTTATCTTGGAATTTTAAGATTTCAGAACTGACAATCGTGAGGGCATTCCTCCAGAAGGAAAATTTATCATAAAGCTCTGCCACTGCATAATGGAAAACAAAATTAAAATGAAAGTATGAACCTAATGTCAATTACCTAAAATGCACAGAACAACATCCATATTTTCTGAAAGCATGTCACAAGATATGTCATGAGAAAAAGTTTATCTATTCTTCAAAGTTAAGGCCATCAAAATGCAGACAATTCAACATAAAGTTCTCACTGAATCAAGTTAATAATGGCAAAAAATTGATGATATTAAAGAAAATTTTGAAGGCATGTCTTAGATACACTAGCTGACATAAAATATAGAAACATATTCTAGTGGGTAGACGTTAAAGCATATGAAAATAAACTGAAATATTCAGTGTCTAGGCTACTTGCCCATTGGCAGTGTGATATAGCCTTTAAGTGTTCATTTATGCTCATTCTCCTTATAAATTATTAAATCAAATTACATTTTAAGAAGAACATTCATATGGCGATGTTTACAATTCATTCATCCTTTAGCTTCTGCAAAGCCAAATAATGTATTCCAACCAGAACATGAGTGAAAAACACATAACTCCTTTCTAAACATTGTACCAAGTGACTCATTATACCATGTTGCATGAGAGCATACTAATATTAAAAAATGAAGAAAAGAGCAATGAAACAAACATCTAAATAAAATAGATCATATATCAATGTTAATAAGATATATGCATGTTTTTATTTATATTTATTTTAGGGTAAAAGAAAGAAAGACCATCTCTTTGCACAATTCCTTGTGTTATTTTGGCATGGAGGGTTTCCACTTTAATTATTAGAAACAATTTTTATATACATTCAGCTATATTTACCTTGCATCAACTATTGCTTTAATTGTCTTCTCTTCTTGAGGATTGAGTTCTCCATCACTACTGTTGACACTTCTTGTAACCTTAAAAGTAAACAACACACTTAGGCTAGCTATATTTGAATAAAAGTTTATACCTGGCCATCAAGAACTATAACCACAGTAGCAGTGTGTGACATGAAGATTTAAAGCAAGGTGACTTGTCAATTTTCAACTTATTCATCATTGTATCACAACAATCACTAATCACAAACAACATTCACACCAAGCATGCCAAATAACACAACCACAAATGCATAAATTATTAAATAAGATGCAAAAGTAGAAAGCATTGCAATCCACAATATCCAATAATCTCAATCATCCATTAATCGTTCCTTACCAATAAATATCAAAATCCGTTAATTCTATAACGCAGAAAATACAATCAAAAAATCTCAAATTCCAAAACCAAAAAGAGCACGTATCCTCTGGAAAATAAGATCCTGCCATCCCTTTTCCGTGTTCTCCACCACAGTAGCATTCCCATACCTGTAATCAAGATTCAAGAACAAATCACACCACCTTAACAAGCAAAAAAAAAGAAAACAAAAACAAAACCTCCCCAAACCATTCCCAAATTCCCAATCAAACACTCACCTATCTTCTTTAGGCACATCAGTATGTGTCAACTTAACAACCGAAACACCCGATTCAGGCTCCTCAAACACAATCCTCACCTACAAATAAACATAGATAATCACATTATTTTTATGACAATAATAAACAGAACAATAAAATTTGATAATAAACAGAACAAGCGTTCATAACAGGACCTCCTTTGGCCATGCTCTGCACCCAAACCCTAACCTTCTCCAAGATCAAGGGCTTCCCCTTGGAAACCATGGCGTCCTTAATCGTCTTCCCAACTGGTTCTCCGTCGTTGATAGTAACCCTAACTTCGGGATCCTCATCAGCGTTCTCGTTGGAGATGTAGTGAATCTCGACCGGTGTCGTCGACCTTGAGAAGTGAGGTTCCTTGGGAGTCTTTGGCCTCTCCCTGCCAATTGAGAGTGAGGCTAATCTTGTAGCCGGGGATGATCTTGCCCTTTCGAACGTTGATGTAGGCCTCTCCGTCGAGGGAGCAGAGCGGCGTTGTTTTGAGGAAGAGGTTACCCTTTGCCATCGAGGATTGAGAGGTTTGTTAGGAGGCTAGTGAAGAAGGTCTTGGACCAGTTGAGGCAGTTGTCGGAGTCGAAGTCGGAGAAGCAGAAGGAATGGGGGTCAGGTTGGAAGTGGAAGGTGTTCCCTGTTGTTCCATGGAATTCGAATTAGGTGGTGAGGGACAGAGGGTTGCACTGTTAGTGGTGAAGGGAAAAGAAATTTAAAGTGAGAGAGACAGATGAATAATTTAAAAGCATTCAAGGACGGTTATTAGACGGCCTTTAGAAAACCGTCGTTGTCAAAGTTCATTATATTACAAAATTGTCACGGCACACACATTCTAAGACGGTTATTAGGAACCGTCGTCGTTTCGCTGTCGTAGAATGTTGTTTTTGTAGTAGTGTGATTCCAATGAAGTCATGTGATCTATGTAGTCAACATCACTTAGTTGAGACTATTATTATTGTTGCCAATATAATTTTTTTTAAAGAATACATAAAAATTGCAATTTTATGTAATATAACAAAATGACAAATTTACATAAAAGAATACATAAAAATTGTCATTTGGGAACTTTTGATGAATTTTTATTATAATATTTTGTGAAATGCTCCTGATTATCTTACTGCATGTTTGGTTCAACCTATTTTGGAGAAATGGTAAGCTAGTTTTTGTCATCTTTGAGAGACCTGCTGGAAAAAAAACTTAGTTCCTGGAAATAATATATTGCCAAACACACTTAATCTATATATGAATTTATCTGTTTTAATTAAGGTTTAGTTTTTGTGGATCACGGCTGCTAGGTAAAAGTAATATTTTTCTCGAATTCTGGTGAGTGTGCTGCTCCATTTATACGACAAGCAGCTAAAAACTATTGGGCTTATGCTTTATTTGTGTTCATTCTCTAGCGAGAAGAGGAATCTTCCTATTGGTGGGGAGCGTAAGTGACAATTTTCAGAAAATCTGAATCAGGAAAACAATATTCTGTTTCATTTTTTCTAAATAGAAGATGGTGCTATGAGTGTTGTTATATTCACCAGCTTATTGATTCATTGCTTGATCTGGTATTAAGTGTTGAATTTATTTTGTTTTATCTGTTTTTAAATGTCAGATTTGCATTGGAATCTGCACCTGCTATTGTATTTCTTAAAGACCCAGGTGTCAAACCTGTTGTTCACCATGGTCTGTAACATCTTTGTCATACTAACTCAGAACCTTATGAATATACTTTTGCTGTTCCAATGAACTGACTATCTGTGCATTGTATGCTGCAGGTTCAGTCAACAATTCAATTTTTTTGAATTTGATGGAAAATAATAAACAGCAAGGTATATGCAAAATTATCATAATATTGTTTACATTCTCGTGTTTGATAACACTAATTTTTTCTAAATGAAAAATTTCATGCCTATAACTTTTTAAAGGTGAGTTAGGTTCAACTGATCTTACAGTTGATAGATCTAATCTTAAAATAGATGAAATTAACTTCTAATTTAATTGGAATAAACCAAAGATTTTTGGAGAATAAACATGATACATTCTAAAATTTAGGTTAAAAGAAATTTTTTTTATCTAGTTTGTCATAAAGAGAAATGAAAGAAAAAATGGGAGGACCATGATTATGTAGGTAATGACTTTTGACTAATTTTTGGATTTTTTTTCTCAACGTAACTTTTTCGAAATTTGATTTTTAGTTATTTAACAAAAGTTTGTCTGGTCAAGGTCCCGACAACTTTTTTTTGTTAAGGTTTTTAGTCTCTGAACAATAGTTTGACCGATTAAGGTCCTTAAACTCTTTAAAATTTGATTTTTAGCCTCTGAATCCCTATTAAATAAGTAAAAATAACAGGGTTCAAACTTTTGTTAAGGGACTAAAAATTGAATTTTAAAAAAGTTTAGGAACCTTGACTGGTCAAACATTTGTTTAAGGACTAAAAACCTGAATGGAAAAAAGTTGAGAAACTTTTACTAATCAAAATTTTGTTCAGGGACTAATAACCAAATTTTAAAATAGTTTAGGAACTAAAAACTTACTTAACCCTTAATGGTACATATAAATTAATTTCTCCATTTGATGCACACATGTTATTCTATTTAAGGCATTATTATTATTATTATTATTATTATTATTATTATTATTATTATTATTACTATTATTATTATTATCGAATGGTAAATTTTCTAAGCACTAATTAATCTGTTGCATTTTTCTATGTTCGAGTAGTTTCCTTTTTTTTAGTTCTTTTCCTCTTCATTTTTCCCCTCCTCTTTTCATCCCTCTTTTTATTTTAGCTTATTTTTCATCTTTTTTGTCTTATTTCCATTTTTTCTTCCATTCTCTATTTCTCTTTCTTTGTCTTATTTCCAATCTATCATTAGGTTCATCTACCACTGATCACAATTAACTTGGGTTAAAGGTGTTGATGATGTTGATGTTGATATTGACTTTTCTTTTATCCACCCTTTTTGCTTCCAAAGCTTCCTCAACTAAGGAGTGTGACATCAATGGAGCTAGGTTGTGATCCTCATGGCTATTCTCATGCTGGTTATGATACAGTAATGTGGTATTGTGCTATTGCAATAGGAAGACCTGTTTTCGATAATTAATACTTTAGAATTAGAATACATCCAATTGCACAAGGGTCAGAATCTGAGTAGTTGTTAGACTTTTGGCAAGTGTACCAATTTGTCGTTGTAAGTTACAAAATTTATAAAAGTTCGTCTCCACAGGGACTTGTGCTACTCAGTTTTTCCAAATAAAACTTAACAGTTTAATAGTTATGTACAACGAGTATGGTCGAAGTTTTAATGGTTTTACGAAAATAATGAGAGATTACAAAAGATTACAGAAGCTAATAAAATGATTTTAATTAATTCAAGAAAAGCGTAGGATTTGGATTTCATCATTCATACCCTCAGTATCCAATTAATATTACCATGTATAAATCATTCTCTATTATTATTGATGCACACATTAATTCACCTCGAATCGTTCCCTCGCAATCGAGTTCTAAGGATACCGAATATCGATCCCTCGTATACGAAGTAAATAACCCAGCATTACAATCATAATCGTGTGTTATTTGCAATCTAAACGTTATGCTCTATTCCTAGCAACGTAATGTAAAGAGTAAAATTATTCAGTTCAAATTCTAAGAGTACTTCCCAGTTAAACTTAGAATCCAATTTCATGAAACTAGTGATCAAGTAGAATCAAGCATTAAGAACGGAATAAATTTACCAATAATAAATAGAAAAGACTTATGCATAAATAAATATTAAAAGAGATACTTAAAGGTAAGAAGATTACATCCAATCCTTAAGAGAAACTAACCAAGCATGGAGAGAACCTCCTTAAGAGAAGAATTTGATGAAGGGCCCCATCATCACTTCTTTCCGGCAGAGTCTCCGCACTGAATCTCACTTCTCTCACTTTCCTAACCTACCTAATACTAATATTTAAAGAGCCTAAGGCTTGAGAACAAGCCAAGAAGCAAGGGAGGAGGAGAAAATGGAATGCAAGAAGTGTAAGGGATTCCTTGGGGGGTGCATGGCTATTTATAGGGGGCTGTCTGCTCGAGTTCACTTGCCCAAGCGAGTGTTTTTGCCTTTGTTTGCTCGCTTGGGCGAGCTTAAAATCCACTTGAAGGCCCACTTGCAGAAGCCACTCGCCCAAGCGAGTGTTTTGTGCATGTTTCACTCACTTGGGCGAGTTAAACGTACCATCCAGAAGAAGCTTTTGGCCTTGATGGATTTTGGGCCTGTTTTGCTTGTTGTACCTCCCAAGTTTACTTTATGATCCATTTTTGCTTGCTTTATGTGTTCGGAAGCTTTGGAATTTCTCGAACCTATCAAAATGCAACATATGATTGGATTAATCTTCCGAAATATAAAAACTACATTCATACAAGTAATAAATATAATTTAACTAGGTTTAGGGCAAGTTTATAAGCAAAGTTATTGAAATCAAAAGATAAGTGCCTGTATTTGAAATATGAATTTAACTGAATTAGGGCACTTATCAGTAGCCAAGAGAGACAATATACTATACTACAAATGCACAAAACGGTTTAAACAGAACTTGTATGATGAGTATGAAACAGAAACAGATACATAGATATGAAAGGATCTGAGCCCAACAGGGTTGTCTCCTTAAGACAATTTGTTCCCTCCAATTGATGCCAAAGGTTGATGAACAATTGCCTCCCAGGATAGAATGGATCAACGTCTGAAGATCGATGGCACTACCAATCAATAGCCCAAACGAACAAAGCAAATGCTTGAGGAACCGCACACAAAGAATGAAGAATTTATGTGATATGAAAATGCAACAGCATGTAATCGAGAAGATCAGAAAAAACTTCTATCTTTTTTCTATCTATTTTTCTAATTGTCTCTATGTCTATATATAGACAACAAACAACCATGTTGAATGGTTGTCGGCGAACCATCGCGACTATTTGCGGTGAACTATCGCAACCGTTCGTTATCGAAGCGGTTGAGAGTAGTTATTATTTTTCGAATCATCGCGACTATTCATTATTGGAGCGGTTGGGAGTAGTTATTATTTTTTCTAACCTTTTTTCCAACCACCTCTTATTCATAACCCATGGAGTTTTTTAAACATAAACTCCAACAATCCCCCACATGAATAAGGGATCAACTCAACATGACTAAATGCATATGAATATGTATGCAAGTGTGGTTCCTCGGCGAGAAACAATTGCATCGAGATAAGTAGGGGTTACCTTTGAACCTTCTCTAGTGTAAACCTATCGGGCATACTAGGTCAATCGATGGTCGTGATGCCTTGAACCGTCGACCATTATTGTGTATACCAAGACAATAGGAGACACACAATTGCTTCCCTAGCATTGCTTGTCCTCATTGTTGTGTCCATTTTGGCCGTGGACACCTGTTTGGTTCTGCAAGTGTTGTAGAGAATCGACCTTTTTAAGTTCTCATTGAAGCGGCCCCCACTTCACACTCACATAGGTGATTTCTTGTGATATACCTCCACATACATCATTTGAACACATCAGATTAAGAAACCATTAAAAGTCGTTATGCTTACCCTCATATACACTGTCTTGTCATAGGAATGAGTATGAGTTTAAAACTCCACCGTGTTTAACAGTCGATCATGACTTAGTTGTCTCTTTGAACCTAGTTCGCAGGATCTCTACTAATCAAGGTAGAGTTACCGCGATGATCAACAATTGATAGGCCTTAAACCTATTCCTTTCGACAAATTTTCAACTAACTCTCTAGGAATCCCTTTAGTTAATGGATCCACTATGTTCTCTTTAGACGTCACATAGTCTATTGAGATGATTCCATTTGAGAGTAGTTGTCTTACGGTATCATGCCTACGACGTATATGTCTAGACTTGCAGTTATACATGACATTCCTGGCCCTTCCAATGGCGGCATGGCTATCACAATGTATGCCTACAACTGGTATTGGTTTTGGCCAACTGGGAACATCCTCAACAAAATTACGAAGCCATTTGGCTTCCTCACCGGCTTTATCTAAAGCGATAAATTCTGCTTCCATAGTTGACCTTGCAATGCAAGTCTGCTTGGACGATTTCCAAAATACAGCACCCCCACCAAGGGTGAACACATATATGCTTGTGGATTTAGTGTCATTAGAACTGGTGATCCAATTTGCATCACAATATCCTTCAATAACTGCAGGGTACTTCTCGTAATGCAAGCCAAAGTTTTGAGTGTGCTTTAGGTATCCTAAAACTCTTACCATAACTTACCAACGATACACATTTGGATTACTCGTAAAGCGACTCAACATGTTCACCGCATAAGCAATATCAGGTCTAGTGCAGTTCATAACATACATAAGACTGCCTAATACTTGAGCATACTCCTTTTGTGCTTCAACTTTACCAGTATTCTTCGATAGTCGAAGACTAGAGTCTATGGGGTTCTTCACAGGAGTTATATTTAAACTCTTGAATTTTTCAAGAATTTTAGCAATATAATGAGCCTGTGATAAAGCCAACCCTCTTGACGTTCTATGGATTTTGATACCCAAAATACAATCTGCTCTTCCCAAATCTTTCATGTCAAATTTTTCGGCAAGCAATTGCTTAGTAGCTTTAATCATTTGATTATTACTACCCATTATCAATATGTCATCTACATAAAGACAAACTATGGCAAACCCTTTCTCAGTATTTTGAATATAGACACACTTGCCACATTCATTACTAAAACCGTTCGATAACATAACTTTTTCAAACTTCGCATGCCATTGTTTTGGAGCTTGCTTTAACCCGTAAAGGGATTTAATTAAGCGACTAACTTTTCGTTCTTGTCCTGGAACAGCAAACCCTTCAGGTTGTTCCAAATAGATCTCTTCTTCTAGGTCTCCATTTAAGAAAGTTTTCTTAACATCCATATGATCTAGTTCTAAACCATTCAACGCTGCTAGCGTGACTAACATCCAAATGGACGTAATCCTTGTAACAGGTGAATAGGTATCAAAGTAGTCGAGACCTTCGTGTTGCCTGTAGCCTTTGACTACAAGCCTAGCTTTATATCTATCAATAGTGCCATCTACCTTTATCTTCCTTTTGAAGATCCACTTACTTCCTAAAGGCTTAGTGCCAGAAGGAAGGTCTGCCAATTCCCAAGTGTGATTCGACAGGATGGATTCAATTTCACTATTGATAGCCTTTTCCCAGAATGGTGCCTCTAGGGACGTTACAGCTTCTTTATACGTCTGAGGCTCATTTTCTAACAGATATGTTAGAAAATCAGGTCCAAAGGATGTGGTGGTCCTTTGCCTCTTACTACGTCTAGGTTCATCCTTTACAGGATCAAAACTAGTTGTAGTCTCCTGAGGTCTCACAACATTATCATTGTCATTACCACTTGGTTCATATACCTTTTTATACGGAAATATATCCTCAAAGAACCTAGCATCCCTTGATTCAATAATCGTATTAACATGTATATCTGAGACATTGGATTTATAAACCAAAAACCGACTAGCACTACTATTAAGTGCATAACCAATGAATACACAATCCACGGTTTTAGGTCTGATCTTCAACCTTTTGGGTTTAGGAACCGCGACCTTAGCCAAGCACCCCCACACTTTCAAGTATTTCAAGGATGGTTGCTTTCCTTTCCATACTTCATATGGTATGCTCTTTGTCTTCTTGTGAGGAACTCTATTAATAATATAGTTCACCGTCAAAATGGCTTTCCCCCACAAGTTCTATGGTAAACCAGACGTGATTAACATAGCGTTCATCATTTCTTTTAATGTCTGATTTTTCCTTTCTGCAATCCCATTTGATTGCGGTGCCGAAAAAGCAGCCGTTTGATGTATAATACCAAACTCTATATAGAATTTCTCGAAGGGGCCATCATATTCTCCCCCACGATCGCTCCTTATAGCCTTAATTAAGTAAATAAACATAACAATATCTACCGCAACATCAATAAAAGTAATAAAATATTTCTTATTACCCCTAGATGGTACAGATTTCATATCACATATATCAGTATGTATTAAATCTAATAGTTCAGTTGATCTATCAACAGAAGAAAAAGGTAATTTTGAAACTTTTGATTCAACACATACTTGACATTTAGTATTAGAACATTCAACTTTAGGTAATAAATCTAAATTAACTAAACTTTTAATTGATTTAAAATTAACATGTCCTAATCTTTGATGCCATAAATTAGAAGACTCAAGCAAGTAAACAGAAGTAACATTATTATTAATACTAACACCACCACTGGTTACAGTCATTACATTCATCTTGAAAAGGCCCTCACTAAGGTATCATTTTCCTACATACACATCATTCTTAGTAAGTACAAACTTATCAGAAACAAATACAAGTTTAAAGCCACTCTTGCTCAGAAGGGATCCAGACACTAAGTTCTTGCGAATATCAGACACATGAAGCACATCATTAAGTGTCACAACCTTGCCAGAAGTCATCTTTAAAGTCACATTTCCAATACCTTCAACTTTTGAAGTAGAAGAGTTACCCATATAGAGTGTCTCATCATTCTTCACAGGGGTGTAGTAAGAAAACATCCACTTGGATGAACAGACATGCCTAGTAGCACCAGTATCCACCCACCACTCCTTAGTGTCCTCTACAAGGTTACACTCCAACACCACCGCTGCTAAGTTGAGATTTTCAACTTCTCCACAAGCGGTATCAATCAAGTTGGCTTGAGTGGTTTTCTTCTTCTTGGATTTTTGTGACTTTTTGCAATCCTTTGCACGTTGGCCAGGATTACCGCAATTGTAGCAATTGCCTTTGAACTTTTTGCATTTACCTTTGCCTTGTTTAGCATTTCCATCATCAGAATATTTTCGCTTCTTGGATTTTGATCCCTCTTCAACAACATTAGCCCTAGAGACCATAGGATTATTGCCAAATTTCTTTTCAGCAACTTTGTTGTCTGCTTCTATCCTCAACCTCATTATCGGATCTTCAAGTGGTATCTCCTTGCACTTATGCTTGAGATAGTTCTTGAAATCCTTTCAGGATGGTGATAATTTTTCAATAACCGCAGCAACCTGAAATGATTCACTCAGGGTCATCCCCTCAGCATGAATTTCATGCACTAACACTTGAAGTTCCTCCACTTGACTCATCAACATTCTTAGAGTCTTCCATCTTGAAGTCCAGAAATATGCCAACAATGAATTTCTTCAAGCCAGCATCTTCTATTTTGTATTTCTTGTCTAGACTATCCCACAATTCCTTATTGGTTTCGAAAGTGCTATACACATTATACAAGGAATTTTCTAGACCATTGAGGATGTAGTTTCTGCATAGGAAATCAGAGTGCTTCCATGCATCAACCACAACAACCTTCTCTTTATCATGTCCATCTCCTTCTTCCAACTTTGGAGCATCTTCCTTGAGAAAACGTTCCAAGCACAGGGTTGTCAAGTAGAACAACATTTTCTGTTGCCAAAGCTTTAAATCAACCCTATTGAATTTTTCCAAGCTTTTCAGTAGGAATCGAAATAGAGGGAGCGTTGTTGTTGTTGACCAAGTTTGCACTTGTCGAAGTCATTTCTGTTACACAAACAGAAACAGTGGTTAATCACATAGATTAATCATTCAAAAGTACAGAGAGTAGAGAACAGTATATAATACAGAAAGATAGAATATACTGAACCCAGATTCAAACAAATTGTCTTAAGATTGTTCTCGATAATTAATACTTTAGAATTAGAATACATCCAATTGCACAAGGGTCAGAATCTGAGTAGTCAAGAGAGACAATATACTATACTACAACTGCACAAAACGATTTAAACAGAACTTGTATGATGAGTATGAAACAAAAACAAATACAAAGAGATGAAAGGATCTGAACCCAACATGGTTGTCTCCTTAAGACAATTTGTTCCCTCCAATTGATGCCAAAGGTTGATGAACAATTGCCTCCCAGGATAGAACGGATCAACGTCTGAAGATCGGTGGCACTACCAATCAATAGCCCAAACGAACAAAGCAAATGTTTGAGGAACCGCACACAAAGAATGAAGAATTTATGTGATATGAAAATGCAACAGCATGTAATCGAGAAGATCAGAAAAAACTTCTATCTTTTTTCTATCTATTTTTCTGATTGTCTCTGTGTCTATATATAGACAACAAACAACCATGTTAAAGAGTTACCGGTAAACCATCGTGACTGTTTGCGGTGAACTATCGCAACTGTTCGTTATCGGAGCGGTTAAGAGTAGTTATTATTTTTTCGAATCATCGCGACTATTTGTTATTGGAGTGGTTGGGAGTAGTTATTATTTTTTCTAACCTTTTTTTCCAACCACCCCTTATTCATAGCCCATGGAATTTTTTAAACATAAACTCCAACAAGACCGAGTCTGGAGTTGAACAAAATGCGTGAAGTATGTGTTTTAGTCTTGTTTTGGGCATAATTTCTATGATACATTCCACAAAGTAGGTGCTAATATAATTCATCGTTTACATTGACAATTATGTTTATTTGAGTTCCTTACAAAAGTCAAATTACTGTTATCATTGCTGGCATATTTGGCCATTTGGGTTTTGATGGGTGATATGCGCCTAGCATATAGTTCTTTCCAAGCTATTAGAAGCAAAGAATCATCCACAAATAGTCTATAATTGCCCATAATTGTGATGAATTGTGATGAATCTTTCCCTGTTACATGTTATGTTAATTTGAGCATCTTTATAGCAAGAAAACATATTACACAAGCCCAATTAAGCAAAGGATCCCACGCCACCAGCGTGGCTGCCACGCCAACAGTGTGGATGTCTTGATATCCACTGGGTTGCCACGCCTCCAGCGTGAGAGTCACGCCACCAGCGTGGAAAGTAGCCTCCAAATGCACTACTCACTGGAATTCCACGCTATCAGCATGGAACCCACGCCACCAGCGTGGGATGTGAAGAAAACAAGCTGATGCCACTGGAATGCCACGCTACAAGCGTGGATCCCACGCCATCAGTGTGGAAGACTACTGATTGTGTAATTTTAAAAGCTGATAGAAGGCAGATTTGAACTTTCATTTACCCTCATATAAATACTTGAATCCAGAACTTTGAAGGCACTTCTTCAGCACAAAAATCACTTGGAAAAGGGTTTGAGAAAGCTTGGAGAGCTTAGCTAGGGCTTGGGAGTTGAAGGCTCAATTGGAGACCTTTCTTCATCTTCTTCTCCTTTGTGCTTCAGCTGGGCATGTTTCTTTTTGTTAGCTCAGGGCCAAACATGAATAGGTTTGGCTAGTTTTATTTTGTAGCTAGGGCCAAGCACTTGATGTAAATTCCATTGGGATGTATTGAATGCTATTATTCATTTATCAAAAGTTATTTTACTGCACTTTGCTTGAATGTTTATATCTCTTTCTTAGACTTGATCAATCTATTAAAGG
>CM023944.1:26913562-27020364 GCA_013407115.1 Glycine latifolia | reverse complement strand
TACATCAAGTGCTTGGCCCTAGCTACAAAATAAAACTAGCCAAACCTATTCATGTTTGGCCAGTTTTATTTTGTAGCTAGGGCCAAGCACTTGATGTAAATTCCATTGGGATGTATTGAATGCTATTATTCATTTATCAAAAGTTATTTTACTGCACTTTGCTTGAATGTTTATATCTCTTTCTTAGACTTGATCAATCTATTAAAGGTTTAAGAGCTAGGGTTCACAATAGGAATATTGGGGCTTTAGTCTTGGAACTAAGTGTAGTAACTTGCTTTACATTATCTAGGAATAGGAATGTATGTTGGTAGTTTATTCAATGTGTTGCTTAATGCTTAACCCTAGGAAGGTGACTAAGGGATTAGAACTTTCAAGCGGGTTAGAGGGTTATGTCACTGAGGAATTGGTGAATAACTAAGTTTGCATGCACACAATAGCTAAGTAACTTAGATAATTGAATGCAGTAGGCAATACGAGTCCATTGGAAGGAAACATCGAGTGTGGGTGCCCTGGCTACGCTTTCTTTATCTTGTTACAACTTAATTTAATTGTTCATAATCAATAGTTATGTTTTAATTCTTGTTTTTACTTTTACTTGTTCAAACAAAACAACCATACTTTTACCAAACATTTATTCATCCAACTTTTAGATACAAGTTATAATATAATTAGTGCACTAATCCTCGTGGGAACGATAACTTCTCTTATCACTTTATTACTTGAACGAACGGTATACATGTCGATTTCGCAACAATGGGTTCCTAGTAAAATAGATTTGGGCCTCCATTCTAGTTTTCTATATATATGCATAATCTTTAGAAATTGGCTCATTTTTTCATTTTCATTTTTCACATCTTCCATAGATTATGTGCAGGGTCCAAGAAACATTGTCTAAGCATAGCCAGGTGGATGTATCATCTGAAAATCAATCCTTAGCTCCAGCTTTGGATGCATTTAAGAGAAGGCGGTTAATATTTGCTTGGCTTGATGGTGAAAAGCAAAAGGTAATCTTTTCCTTTCTTTTGTTTTATTTATATTTTAGTTTGTCATTCTAAATAAATTACTCTTCTTTTTGGTCAGAATAAATTTCACAATGCTGATACTTAGTGAATGAATTTAACAGATGTACGAGAATAATTTTCATTCGACAATTACTAATGGGCATCCAAGCTAGCATTATTCTAAATTGCTGCCCTGACAGTGTAATCTGTGAGACGATAGCTTTATATAATACATCAATTTGAACTTGTCACGTGACCTAATAATACTACCGAATCATTAGAATGCTTTAGTGACGTTATTCATGCAGATATTTGAAAATGAGAAACAAAGTGAAAATGAGATTTTTTGTTGTTGTTGTAATTATCTTTACAAACAGGAAATGAATACAAAAATGTTTTTCAAACTAAACATGCCCCTAATTCCTATAATCTCCTCTCATGTTTAAGTGCAGTATTGCTTTAAATTCTTTTGATGTATTTTGAATGGAAAATACTTTTGCATCATCTTTGCAACTATTTTTGGCCTGAGCTATTAACTGAACTGATTGTTTAGGATTACTGCCAATTTACCTTGGTCAAGCGGCTAGCGATCACACTTGTGGGCAACGACGGGGTATGACTGATATTCCTCGGTTATTTGTTATTCGTTACCTGAGGAATAGTAGTGCCGTTGATTCCAGAACAGAAGAAAAGACAAAATGGAAATCATTACTGGTCCCAGATCTAATCAATGATTCTGATCAGACAGGCCAGTTTGTAGCTGGGTTCAAGGGAGAAGATGATGTTTCACAGGTTTGCCATTTTGCAATAAAAAGTCTAATTGACAAGTGGTGCTTTGTTGCTTGCTTGCATTGCCTGCCATTAGTAGCTTTTACATTTCTTTTGCAACTTAGATGTATTATCATCATATTACTTGTGAAATATGTTGTGGTATAAGAACTAATAATGTACAATGACTTAGATCTTATGCACAGTTCTTTTAAGATATTTTCTATTTTCATTTACAGATAGCCCACTGGCTTGCAAATATTATTTCTGATGGTGACTCCACGGACTTGCCATTCTTTGTAAGTTTTATTAACTTTTGAATAGGTTTGGTAGGTAAGCCTTAATGCAGGGTCCACATTCAGTGTTGAATTAATAACATGGGCACACATTCAAGTATTTGATTCTGTTCACTGGTGTTTTCCAAATGTTACATTTATTTATGTGATCATAATTTCACGATTGCCCAGGTTGATGCTTTAAAATGAGAGATAGTTGTTGATGTATATATCCAATCGCAATAAAAGCAATAAAATTAAAAGATTTAATTGTCTAATAAAATTTATCAGACATTAAAAACATGGAAAAATAGAAATACTCAAAATGTTGAAAGCAAGTTGATTCTCAACATACAAAAACAGATAAAACAAAAAAAAATTCTAAACTCCTAAGCTTGTTCCGGATGACACAGAACCTATTTGGTCCATGTCTGCACAAAATATTCCTTTGCAAAATCTTAAGCAGAGTGCCCTTGGTGATCTTAGTGGACTCTCTGCATACCGTGAGGATCCAAGAGTTGGTCCGTTTTTGCTTCTAGGTGCATTAATTTCCTTGGGTACTATCTGGCTGCGAAGGAGCCAACAAGTTCAGCCATCTGAACCAAATCATCCAAGTGAACCTAATTCCATGGTAACTTTTGCCTTAATACGCATATCTTGCATTTTTTTTCAAATTGAAAGGTGAAACTCTTCAATTGTGTCATTGGTTTGGAGCCAGATATACAAGATTGCCACCATGTCAACAAGAGATTAGGAGGCACATATCCCTTAAAATTTGAGAGGCTAACCCAATGAGCATAAAATTTCATGACCTGTCAAAATTTATCGTAATTCATTTGTAGAACGTCTGATTAAACAGCTGCATGAAACTTGTTCTTTGCTGCGTTGGATACGGCATACTATGCTGGCTTTTTTGTAACACCAATTTCTTTCAGTGCAAGTAGCATATTGACTCTATTAATTTATATTTATTTATTTAGGTGAAAATATAAATAATAATTGTTTATTATTTGTTATCTTTATGTTTAAATGAAATTTTATAAGTGTTCATTGAACCTTGAGAAATATCTTAATCTAATTCACTTAAATTTTTATACATAAAAAAAATGAAATAATTAAGAGTTTTTAAAATAAAATTTTAAAAAAATAAAATCATTTTAAACCAATAGTATTTTTCCTCTTTTAATTGATGATATGATTATGGATTTACCTTATCTTAAGAGTCTAGATGGATTTATAATCAGAAAAAAAAAAATCTATATTAACATCCTATGAAATTATTCATTTTATTGATTTCACATCACATATTTTAATAATTTTTTTATAATAATTGAAATTAAATTATTTTTTCATTCAAGTAAATCTTACTCAACTTTTACCAGTTTATCCATATTTTATAAGAATTTAATTAAAATTAGGATGTACTGAATGTAAGAATTAAATGAAATAATTATGATAGTTTTAAAATCAAATTTTAAAAAATAGAATCATTTTAAACCAATAGTATTGTTCCTCTTTTAATGGATCGTATGATTATGGATTTACCTTATCTTAAGAGTCTAGATGGATTAGTAATAAAAAAAAATCTATATTAACAACCTATGAAATTATTCATTTTCTTGATTTTACATTACATTTTTTAATAAATTTTATAATAATTTAAATTAAATTAAATTATTTTTTCATCCAAGTAAATTTTACTCAATTTTTGCCAGTTTATCCATATTTTATAAGAATTTAATTAAAATTAGGATTAAGAATTTTGTTTATTATAATTCAATTATGAATTATCATGTACAATAAGAATATTGACTAAGGTGATTTTATACTGAAATATTTTTTTTTTGTAATGATTGATTTGAAAGACATAATTTAGAGTGATTTTCAAGAATAAATAATATATACACAGAGAATTTAAAAGATTTTTATATTTTCATTCAACTACAAGTTGTTGTGTTTAATGATTTTGTTAACTATTATAATAACTATTTTAAAATGTTATATCAACAATGACTTTTCATTGATTCACCATGTAAACTTTACACTATCAATATATATATACACTCCACTTTTAATTGGTTGAATGTAATATGTCTCTAAATCAAGTGGTTCATGGTTTGAGTCTTGATTGGACCTTGTGTATGGAATATATCATGTTGGAAGGAGAATACCCACCTTGTATGCACTCATGGTCTCTGACGAAGATTTTTGACAGGGGTAACTTTGTACCAATACAATGGTCAACAAAAACAAACAAGGGGGTTGTCATTGGTCCCATTCCATTTTCCATTGGCCCTTACATAGGAGCTGAACCATTTTTTTGTTCCAAAATTGTCCTTCCCACAAAATCATGATTTTGTTGAATAGAATGCACAACAAAATCACAATCATGTTGTGCATTCATCTTCGCACCCCCAACAACACAATGAAATTATGATTCCGTTTTATGTTTTTTTGTCAGCCCAAACATTACAATGGAATCACGATTCCATTGTAGTTTTTGGTGGCACCCCCTTTAACACAATAGAATCGTGATTCCATTATCTTTTTCTGCAACACAACAAAATCATGATTTCATTGTCTTGTAGAAAAACATAACAATGAAATCACGATTTCATTATAGTTTTATGTTTCACCCCTCTTAAAACAACAGAAACATGATTTTGTTATTTTTTCTCATAACACAACAAAATCATGATTTCATTGAGGTAAGGCAAAAATAAAACAATAGAATCATAATTTTGTTATAATGTTTTTTTAAAAAAAAATACAAATAAAAAATGAAAATTTTGTTTGTTGTTTTTTATTGATTGAAAACTCCAACATTGCATTTATTCACTAAACATTGTTTTTTTATGATACACATACTAACCATATTAAATATAGACACAATCTAAATCGCTTATATTGTCGGTGGAATCTTAACCGTTGGTATGGCTCACGAGAGAATAATAGATCATCTAATATAAATAGCAGAGGACTTTGATGCAACTCAACACCTTTGTTCTTGATATTCACCATATTACTTAAAACATGGAGAGTGTATCTGTTATTGTGTATTACAAGGGTGACATACTTTCATCATCTAAAGAGGTATTGTTTGAATGTCATAGTAGTCCTAAAGTCATCACAATAAGTGAAGATATGTTGCTTGATGTTTTAAGAAAAAATAATTATGGACGCCATTGGAGGTTGTAGAATTTTATTTGATCTTTTTTATTGTCAACTTGTTTATGTAGGTAATGGTTGTGCTGAATACAAGGCTATGGAGCTTAAACGCGACAATGATGTGGAAAAAATATTTTTCATCTTTTTGAAATTTAGTAGCAAAGGTCCCATTGAGTTGTATGCAACTTTTAATCGATCTACAAATGAAGTCCTTGCCCTGCTATGCAAACCAAGATATGTTGATGAGATCATTGTTCTAATGCATGATAAATATGTGTAGTCATATTTTTACTTTATAAATATCGAACACTGATTCTTTTTCTTTTCTTAACAAAAATTCTATATTATCAGTGCTACTTTAATTGTTGATATTTTTTTATGAATCAATTGAAGACATTGTTGTTGTAAAATTACTAGGCACGTGTTGTTTAAGCAATTGATGAACCTAAAAAAAAATGTAATTCAACCACAACATAAACTGGAAAAAAAATATTTCTAAACAACATAAAAAAATTGTACATATTACATCAAACCATAAAAGTATAAAATAATAATAATAATAATAATAATAATAATAATAATAATAATAATAATAATAATAATAATAATAGCATATGTATAATAAAATAATCAACCGCCTTTGCCACCCTTATTGCCACCATCCTTGTCAGTCATCTACATGTATCTTTGTGTATCTGAGCCACAAATAGCTCCTAAGGCCTCTTGTAACAATTGTAAAGCTTGTTGTATGAGCTGATGATGACTCGTGCCCTCTAGGATAGCTCTAAGGTCCAACAAGCTCTACATAGCTCTTGATGCCATCCGAAATCAATCCTGCAATAACAATTACAATTAGTAACTATTTTTCTAGTGACAATTTAGAGGGGGAAATCAACAAAATCCAATTTGCATTACCTTGCAAGAGTAGTTTCCACTAGGTACATAGTCTGCTAGTGGTTGCTCAAGCTATAGTTGTACTCTAATGGGTAATAAATGTACAAGACCACATAGTGACTGTCCCTTTTTTCCAGTGGAATGACATAGGGATGGAAAACCTTGTAAAACCAAGGCAGATAGTCATAGGTGCAAGCCCAAGGACCCCCAAGTGGCACAACATTGCCAAGAGGAATGATATGTTGTTCTTGCTCCGCTTACGCCTGATCACAAAGTTGATACATACGACAGAGATGTGGCTAGCATGGAATCGACTGTACATAGCCAAACTACCTCAACACCCTCTCCGAATGATAAGGCCTCATGTCAATCCTGCATATGTGATAAGTGCCCTAATTCAGTTAAAATCATGTTTAAATAAAGGCACTTATCCTTTGATTTCATAAGCTTTCATCATAAATTTACCCTAAACCTAGTTAAATAGCTCCTATTGCTTGTATACATGTCATTCGTCATATTTCGGAAGATTAATCCAACATGTTTTGTATTTTGATAGATTCCGTGGATTTTCGGGGCTTCCGAAAACAAAAAGCAAGCAAATAGGGATCATAAAGCAAACCTGGGAGGTGTATCAAGCATATAAGGCCCAAGGCCCAAAAAGAATTCTCTAGAAGGTGCTTTAACTCGCTTGGGTGAGTGAATATAGTGTAAATTGGTAGCTTGGGCGAGCTGCACCTACAAATGGGCCTCTAAGTGGCCAAGTGGACGTGCAATTGGGCCCTTAACTCGCTTGGGCGACTGAAACATGAATAAAATGGTCGCTTGGGCGACCAAACATGAGCAGATCAGCCCCTATAAATACCCAAGCACCCCCAAGGCTCACATCATCCTTCACTTCCATTCTTCCTCCTCCTTGCTTCTTCTAAGCTTTTTCTTTAGTTTAGTTTCTTAAATATTAGTATTAGGTAGGTTAGGAAAGTGAGAGAAGTGAGATTTAGTGTGGAGACTCTGCCAAAAAGAAGTGGTGATGGGCCCTTCATCTATTCTTCTCTTAAGGAGGTTCTCTCCATGCTTGGTTAGTTTCTCTTATGGATTGGATGTAATCTTCTACTTTTAAGTATCTCTTTTAATATTTATTTATGCATAAGTCTTTTCTATTTATTATTGGTAATTTATTCTGTTCTTAATGCTTGATTCTACTTGATCACTAGTTTCATGAAATTGGATTCTAAGTTTAACTGGAAAGTACTCTTAGGATTTGAACTGAATAATTTTACTCATTACGTTACGATCGCTAAGAATAGGGCATACCGTTTTGATTGCATAAAAGCACGCGATTATAATTCTTAATGTTGGGATATTTACTTTGTATGCGAGGGATCGATATTCGGTAAATATCTTTAGAACTCGATTGCGAGGAATCGATTCGAGGTTAACATAGTGTGCATCAGTAATAATAGAAAATGATTTATACATGGTAATATTAATTGAATACTGAATGTATGAATGATGAAATCCAATCCTACGCTTTTCTTGAATTAATCCTTTTATTAGTTTCCGTAATCTTTCGTTATTTCCGTAAAATCATCAAAACTTCGACTATACTCGTTGTACATAACTATTAAACTATTAAGTTTTATTTGGATTAATTGAGTAGCACAAGTCCCTGTGGAGATGAACTTTTATAAATTTTGTAACTTACAACGACAATTGGTACGCTTGCCAATAGTCTAACAATATGATGAAGCCAGAGAAAAGGGTTTGTTGTACAAAAAGCCTCACATTCTTGTGGTCCTTATATGGAAACCACACGACAAATCCATCTGTAGGTCATTCAGTCTCTCCCTAACTAAAAGGGCACACCCGATACCTTTCAATGCCTTCCATTTGGTGGCAATCAGGTCCTCCACCACATAATCCTCCTTTCACTCTAAGTAGCCAACACTGGGCAGATGCGCAAACACCTATGACTGTAACAAATATTAATAAAAATATTAATTACAGCAATTAAAAATTAAAATACTAAAATGATTTACTTTACCATGAATAATGTCATATAACCTCCACACTACTTGTTGTTATACTGGCTCGCATAGGAGAGATGGTCGTAGAGATACGCCAGTGTAGCTACTCCCAACGTGTACTCGTGGCAAGAATCTAGGTTGTCAAGGTACTGGTAGGCGACATGGATGTGAGTTGAGGACTTGTCAACAAACATCGTATTGTTGATCAAGTGCAAAAGATAAGTTGTGGAAGCTCAAACATACGAGCATCACTTAACATAACGGTGATAAAGTTCTTCCAGCCACGTCAACCTCACCCTGGAACATGTGCAGCCTCGTCTCTGTTGGAATGCCCATATGATTCTTTAGCAGGATCTTCATTGCCTCTCTGTCAAAGAATAAGGGGACATGATTAATGGATTTGCTTGTCATAGGCAAGTGCATAAGACAAGACACATATCCAGAGTGATGGTCATCTCTCCGATGGGCAAGTGAAAGGAAGACGTCTCGAAGTGCCACTTCTAAAAAAAGACATTCACCAAGCCCTTTATTTGTGGCAGAATATCGCACTGTAACAAGAGCTGCTAACCCAACTGCTCCACATAAACGGTAACTTGCAGATGATTAAGGGGTGCTAGCACCTGAGTACCATGGCTAATAAGCTTTAGCTCAGCTGCTCCTTACAGATCCAGACACAATGGTCCTATAGGACTGAAGAAAGGACAAATCAAATGGACCTCCTCCAAATAAAGGTCCAATGATCCTACCAACAATTGGCCCTAGCTGTGATTGTAGCTCTAGCTCTGATTGTTGTTATTGCTATAGTCATTGCTCGTCATCATGGTGTCGACGCATCAACTCAGTCACTCTATGATGTCTCTCTGTAGCATTTTCCCATTCCTGCGAAGGGGCTTTAGGGGGATCGTTTCCAACAACGTACAATGTCTGCTTTGTGCAAGCCATCTGAAAAAAATGGAAAAAATAAGTCAGTAATCCTTTATAATATACCATTATATTTAACTAAGAAAATAAAATAAAATAAATAGGTAACATAATTGCAATGTCATTGTGTTAGGATACACAATAGAATCGTGATTTTGTTTCCTATTTTTCCAAAAAAAAATATAAATGGAATTAAGATTCCCTTATAACTACATTTATGATGGAATCAAGATTTCATTGAATATGAATTTGCACGAAAAAAAGATGTACCTTGGAGGAGTTGGAGAAGGAGAGGGAGAAGGGTTGGGCGTAGTTGGATTGGATTGGGAAAAAGATGAAGAGAGAAGAGGTTTAAAGGAGAAGGGTTAAGGAAGAGAGCATAGGGAGTGGCATGTGAAGGGGGGAGGGTGGGAAAAAGGGAAGAGAGAGGGGTGGAGAAATTCAAATGGGGAGCATAATAAATTTTTGCCTATGGGCAAATAACAATTTAAGTATGGATCAATATCAAGGCGTTTACTTTCTACACCAGACAAATTTCTAATACACCCAGCATAAATACTGTAATAATACCGATTTTGCACAGCTCGTAATTGATAAAAAAACTTTACGGATTCATAATCTGTAAAGTTCTTATGGATTGGGCAATTCGAATGGGTTAAAAAAATTTAAAGTAATTTTTGAAATAATGACACATGTAAGTCTCAAACCTACGATCTTTGCGTTACTAGCTAGACACTCTAACCAATTAAGCTAATAGGCCATTTGTTTTAAATAATAATTAATGTTGTTATATATAACATTAAAATTTCTAATGCATATTTAATACACATATAAATTTACATAATAAATTTAATAATAATTAATTTTTATCTAATAATTTATTTTTTTACATATATAAATTTCTAATTATATGAACCTATGATTTTATAACATTAAAATTTCTAATTTATATGAACCTATGATTTTTGTTTAAACCATGATTTTTATTTAAAATTATCATATGTAAAAAAATACATTATTAGATAAAAATTAATTGTTATAAAATTTATTATGTAAATTTATATGTGTATTAAATATGCATTAGAAACTTTAATGTTATATATAACGACATTAATTATTATTTAATACAAGTGACCTATTAGCTTAATTGGTTAGACATGCATGTACCATTATTTCAAAAATTGTTTTAAAATTTTTTAACCCATACGGATTGCCCAATCAGTAAGATTCTTATGAATTCGTAATCCATAAGAATCTTATGGATTTGTAATCTGTAAGGTCAAAATCGGTATTACATTGTTTATGCTAGGTGTATTAAAAATTTGTGTTGTGTAGGAAGCAAACGTCCAATATCAAACCCCAAAAAACATGCATGTGTTGTCAACTTGGGCCTATGTGAAAGTAGCTCTGTCAAGTGGCCTAATGCAGCGTGAAGACGAAAAAAGTGAAATGGAATGAGATTCTTTATATATTTCTCTTTCTCCACTGAGGTGACTCGTCGCGCTTCACAAATTCTCAGTCTACGACTCTGGTAGGTATACATTGATTTCTTCTGCTTAGAGCTCAAATGTCTCTGATTTTTATTTTATTTTTTACTTGTCTGTTCCAATTCACCACGTTCTCATGATTTGTGCTTATGCTATGTGCTGGAACACTTTTATGAAACCCAGCATGAATTTTCAATTTCCATTTTCCTTATTGTCCTTGCTTTAATCACATGGCTTATACTTGGGGTTCGGTTGGGATTGCTTTTCTTTGTATTTTTTTATGATTTTGTTTACTTAATAGTTTCAGGCACCTGAACCCTTTGTTCTCAGGGATTTGATTTTTCGTAGTTGGCTTAGTTGTTGTGATAATGTTCTGGTATGCTTCTTTTATTTATTTATTTGTGTTTGTTTTAGCTGTAACATTTAGCCAACTTTGAAAAGGTAGGAAGTATTAGAGTTTACACAGATTGCTGGTTTTGCTTGGCAAAAAAATTAAAATATAGCAATTTTAATAAAAAAATTAAGAAAATATTGCAGTTTTAAAAGTATTTACGCATCTATAGCAACCAATCGCGCCCCTCCTGGACGTGACTCATTCTGTCGCTAATTCCATCTCTAATTCTGTCGCTAACACTTTTTGCGACGGAATGTTGGGCGTGACCACAATATTCAGTCACAAAAAGTATTAGCGACTGAAATAGAGACCGAAATTAGTGTATGCCTTTAAAATCAATTTTTTTATTTACAGTATAATTTTTTTTTAATTTTTGAAATTAGTGTTGCGACCACAATATTGTGATTTTTTAATTTTTTTAAATCGAAATCGTTAAAAAATTTGCAGTAAATTTTTTTTAAACGTACGACTTTAAAATCAATTGTTTTTACAACTTTAAGTTTTTATTATTATTAATATACGACTTCAAAGTCGGTCTAAAAATCAATGATGAAGATCGGTCTAAAAATACTTTAAAATTAGATAAAAATAACAATTAATATATTATTACAAACTACAATAAATTCGTAATTAATTAAACTGAATATTAGTAATATCTAATTTTTTTTCTAATTTCGGTCTCTATTTCAGTCGTTAATACTTTTTGCGACTGAATATTGTGGTCACGCCCAATATTCCATCGCAAAAAGTGTTAGCGACGGAATTAGCGACGGAATGAGTCACGTCCAGGAGGGACGCGATTGGTTGCTATAGATGCGTAAATATTTTTAAAACTGTAATATTTTCGTAACTTTTTATTAAAATTGCTATATTTTAATTTTTTTGCCGGTTTTGCTTCTACCAAGCATAGCCTTAGTGTGTTGCCTGTGTGTGTATATTAGTTTGACTTTGATAAGCATAGGCTCTTTTTTTTTTGTTTTATCGGTAATTGTTAGTGTTAGTTATAATAACCTAGGTTTAGTAATTAAGAGAAAAAGGAAGAAAAGTTAAATTTGCTAAATTCCGTCAGAAAAAGCGTTAGCGACGGATTTTGCGACGTAATTAGCGATGGAAATTTTGCCTGTGAATAGTGCCACGCCGATAGCGTGGGAGCCACGCCGGTAGCGTGGGAAGTGCTCCAGAAAGTCATTTTTCACTGGATTTCCGTGCCGGTAGCGTGGGGAGCCACGCTGGTAGCGTGGGACTCTCGCTGGGGGCCTATAAAAGGCCATTTTCGCGTTTTTGGGCTTCAAAACTGCTTCTTCTTCTTCCTCCAGTGCCCAGAACTCCATTGGAGAGTTTCCCAAGCTCCCATGGCCATGCCTTATGACCCCAAACACCTTCCAAAGCCTAGTAAACCTCCTAGAAATCAAGTTTGAGCCAAAATCCTTCCTCCCTATTCATTGAAAACCCCTTCTCCGAGAAGGCTGCAGAGAGCTCAAGATTGGGCGAGGAACGGCAGTGGTTCAGTGCACCAAGGCTAGGGAGAGTAGCCTAGAGACCTTCCTCGGCAGTTCTGAGGTAAGAAACTCGAGTTTCTCCGATTGATTTTGGATTTGGGGTTTTTGATGAATAGTGACCCATCTGTCATAGAGTTAGAATTAGCTCTGGGTCCAATTGAGAGATGTGTTCAGGAGCATGAGAGGAGGAAGGATTAGCTTTCAGTTTGTGTTTTGGTGACTGTTGGTTTTGGCTCTAGGTTATGCATGGGTGACTTGGACTGAGTCACTTGATTTGAGACATGCAAGGGCCATGATGATGGGCTTGTTGTGCCTGAGAGGCCATGAGAACGGTGTCTTGTGAGATAGACCGTTCAAGCCGTGGAAATCCCTGTATAAGTGGATTGTGTGAGCTGTGATGCTCATTGAGAATGGCTGGGTTGAGTCTGAAATGACTCTAAGCCCATGGTTGAGTTGAGCTAGACCATTGAGGGTCTATGGACAGGCTTTTGATGAGTGAGCCTGATGAACCTTAGATAGATAACCTGGGTTGATAGAAAGGACTGAGGTTCCTTTCATAAAGACAGTTGAGGACTGTTTGATGAGCTAATGTTTGTTTATGTGCCTGAATGGTCTGTGATATATGTTTGTGTGCCTTGTTAGGGCTTGACACTGAGGGTGTCAGAGAAGCAGACCGTTATTCAAGAGGCTGGAGCTGTGAGGCACGGTTTGCCAGGTAAGCTCATCGCTCTGGGGATTGTTCCCTTTCTCCTGTTTACCACCCAAGTGGGTGATTGACGCATGCCATGCTTGTATTGCATTTGTTATGGGCATGCTGTTGAATGAAAGGCCGGAGTAGCCTATTTAGATGATTATGTATGACTGAAGCCTGAGAGGCTAGAAGAACGGTTCTTGGAGTGATACTCAGACCGTTCGAGATATATGATTGCATGCTGAATCCTAGGGTAGACTCCGAGATGTGTGAGAATGTATACGCACCTGAGGTTGCAGGTGATGGAACCTATAGGATACTGCGATAGTATCGGGCTAGTTGAGGTTCCCTAGCCAGAGGAAGAGTGTGAGGACTCCCTGGAATAGCTGAGATTCCATGGGAGGTGCCACTGCTCTCCGATTAAAGTCCTAAGGGGGGGGGATTGCCCGTCTGGATGTTCCTCCTTAGGCACTGATGATGATAAAGTCCTGTGGGACGGTGCTCCCGTTGTGGATGACTCCCCAGGCAGTTGAGATGGAAGTCCTGAGGGATTGAGAGCTCCTGTTGTGGATTGTCTCTCTCAGGCAATGTGATTGGAAGTCCTGTGGGATTGAGAGCTCCCTAATGTGGATTGTCTCTCACAGGCAGTGGATTGGAGATCCCGAGGGATTGAGAGCTCCCGAAGTGGATAGTCTCTCTCAGGTATCTAAGCAGGAAGTCCTGAGGGATTGAGAGCTCCCGTTGAGGATTGTCTCTCTCAGGCAGCTGATGGATAGTCCTGGGGGATTGAGAGCTCCCGGTGTGGATTGTCTCTCCCAGGAAGTGGAAAGTCCTGGTGAGGCCAGGCATGTGGACAGATATGATGTATCTCTAAGAGAGGGCTTCCCGAGGGGATTAGAGCCTAAGGCCTCTTAGATGAGCCATATCTGGATTCTAGAAGTCCTGAGTTGAGAGATTCCTCAGGCAATGTATGTATGAAGTCCTGAGTAGGTGACTCAGGCAATGCTTGTTCAGTGATGAGGCGGTGCCTCTCTGTTACGAGACGTGTCCTAGGGTGGACACTATGTTATGGTACCTCTGTGGGACGAGTCTGGGATGGCTTAAGAGCCAGTATGAGGTGAAAGACCTCTGATGTTGAGAGCATCGGGTTTGTACCCAGTGAGCTGGGGAATGTGTGACGGCCAGAATAATGTCCTAGGCCTTATTATGTTTATGTGATATGTCTGTGCTTGGGGGTGGACCAGGGTAAGGGAGGATCTTCCAGAACCCTGAGCTTACTGAGATGTTTATCTCACCCCTTTGTGGGTTGTGGTTTTCAGGTACTTTTAGAGGAGAGAAGTTACCACAGGGCAGAAGGCCCTAGCTAAGAGTGCTGGAGTGGTCATGGGCTGCAGATGAAGATTAGAAGAGTTTTATTTGATCTCTGTCTTGTGTTTTTTTGTATAAGTATAGGGTGTGAGTGTACACCCGTTGTCTGTACCTTATTATGTTGTATAACCACCGAGGTAGTAAAACTATGAGTTATGTGTATCTGTACAGAATATGTTATGTAGATGAGTTATGGTTCCTCCTGATTATCTCAGTTTAACTCTTTATGTTTTTATATCTGCCTATGTGTGTGTTGGAGTTAACTGGATCACAGGGGCTTGTGTAGGATGCTTTTGTTGATGTGTTTTATATTCCATGCATAATGAAATCAAGAAAAATGTTCCTGTTGCTTCCGCACTGAGTTTGTTTAACTCTGATAACACGCTTATGATATTGTTAATGATAACACGTCCGGGGTGTTACATTAGTTTTGTTAGAAATGTTAATTGGTGGGATTTGAACCCGCAACCTCTCCCTTCACCCTTCCCAAATCACTGGCCAACCTTATATAGTTAGATTCATTTTTGTTAAGCCCATTAGGAGCAATGGATTTTTCTGCTGCTCTCATTTTGATTTCTATATGTGAGAAGAAGAGGTAGAAAATTTTGTGGCTATTTGACATTTTGTTGGGATTTGTTATGAACTTATGGGTGAAGCAGATGAATTATCTTCTCTTTTTTTTTTTCCTTTTTATTGGGAGGCTGGCTGAGAGTAGTGATCGCATGTTTTAATGAGAGCTAATTTACTGTTCTTTGTTTCATTTATTCTTTTGCAGATGCTATAATTGGAATTTCTTATCCCCTTTTCAAACTTCTCCACTTTCTTGTAATATTTTATTTATTTTGATCTTCAAAAGAAAATTCCAATAAGCATATAATACAATCTGTAATTCTGGTGGAATTTCTAGTGTTATATGCATTACTGCAGTTTATTTGCTTGTATCCTTGTGTTAATCTGTCTATAGTTAGTATACATTAGTTATAGTATACATTAGTTATTTGACTCTTGCTAGCTTACATTTGTAATCTACAAATGTTTGCTTATTCAGTGGGAATCATTAATAAACATGGGAAAAGACTCGAAGCCAAAGGAGTCAGGAGGGAAGGGAAAGGGGAAACAGGCTGCAAGTGGAAGTGATGAGAATGCTTCTAAGGGAAAAGGAAAGGGTGGTAAAGGTGGAGATGGGCTTGATACTTGCACCTATGTCAAAGGTAGAAAATTTCCCCCATATGTAACCATGATTAGTTCTTTTCATAGTTTGTCTTAGAATGACATATTTTTTGTCTTTTTATTTTGTTCAGCTAGGCATATCTTATGTGAGAAACAAGGTAAGATCAATGAAGCCTACAAGAAGCTGCAGGATGGTTGGCTTGTCAACGGAGATAAGGTCCCACCGGCTGAGTTTGCAAAGGTATTTTTCTTTGGCAAATGCCTGGTTAAGGAAGTAGAAGTAGGAATTTTTTTATTGGGATGTGTAACAATGCGCTCCCCATGATTTTAAATGCTCTTCTTATGATTTATAATAAAACTTTCTCTTTTTAGTTCCTTAACCAGTGCCCTGAGGGATTAGGTTACTCTGGTTAGCAAGACCCTTTTTCTTTTGGTGGCCATACAATGATTTTTTTTTTCTTAAATCCTTATTTGTTTTCTGTTATTAGAGTAGGGCTGAGAATCTAATTTTGAGTTAAATATCAGAATTTTTTTCTGCCCCCAACAACCTGTTGTTTGTAATGTCAGTCAAGTTTGATGGATCATGAAGGGCAGTTCATTGAAAAGGATAAATAAGAATCTGGTTCATTTGAAATTAATCTAGAGGACAAATATTTTTTCCAATTGGTTGTTATCAATAACTTTTCACTGACTTCACAGATAGCTTAAGAGTATTCAGAATGTCCTTCAGGAAAGAAGGGTGGAGACCTTGGATGGTTTCCCCGAGGAAAGATGGCTGGGCCATTTCAGGATGTTGCCTTCAACACACCTGTTGGAGCTACTAGTGCTCCTTTCAAATCAACGTACTTCTCTTGCACTCTTAACTTTTATTTTCCGGATTAGCACCTGTGCCCCTTCTCGATTTAGGCAGACCTGCTAATGTTTGCTTGGATGATGATGCAGGCATGGCTACCATATTATCTTAAGTGAAGGAAGAAAGAACTGATCCCTGAATAAGAACGAAACTGAATTTCAATGGCATCAGGGTGCTTAACCGTCTGATTAAATGATCTGCTTTCTTTCCTTTTGTGATTGTGGTTGAGAATATAAACCTGCAGTTTCTAGTATGTGTACTGATCTTGCTTTCTATTACTTCGACAATTCAGAGAATATATGTGAATGTGGGTGGTTTTACTATGCATATTACGAGTATTACTGCTTTGGTCATATTCAGGTAGACCTCCAAATTTATCTGAGAAAGATTTATGATTTTCTAAGAATTCAGCATGTTTAATGTTTTAGGATCAAATTTATCAACATGAAAATACAGGGACCTTGATCACGATGATGGAAAGTATTTGGACTAAAAATACATTAATCTATGTCCTTATCTTTCTCATAAATATTTCTGAAAGATGAATTTTGTGGCGTAAGGACATGGTCAATAATGATGCCTAAGATAAATCTTACCTTGAGAAAGATTTATGTATAAATTATGAAAAAAAAGGCCAAAAGTATGTTTTAGGCCTTTTTTATTTATAGAGAAAAGTTCTAAGGCATTTCATTCATAATCGAATATTCAATACAAGAAGGATCTTGATGATCCGTAAAAAAAAACGGAACTTGATAAAAAACAACGAGACTAAATAAAGATGGAGTTACTCTATTAGAGCATGAACACCACCATTTTTTGACAAAAAAGTTTGAGGCATTTCATTCGTAATCATGTTTTAGGTCTTGTGCCTCCATTTTGTGGCAAATTTATTTTGTCAGGAAACTAACAATCGGGACTAAAAAAAAATTGATCTTGCTTTCTAATACTTAGATAATTCAAAGAATATATGTGAATGAGGATTTTACTACATCAGTGTTGTGTATTATTGCTTTAGATTCAAGTAGACTCCCAAATTCATTGAGTCTTTATGTATGTATTTTAGTCTTTGATGAAACCTCAAGTTGTATTTAAAAGAAATAGGAATTCAAATTTAGAGATCAATGACAGTAAGACAAAGTTCAACAATAACAAGTAATAACAATGGTTGGAACAGCCTTGAAGGAAAACCAAAATGAATATACCCAAGGGACTCCACAGTACCATTTTCCCACTTCTCCACTACTTAGTTTTTTCCTTCCCCCTTCACATGCTTATCCTTGCCTCACCTATATTCTCCCTACACACTCTCTCTCCTCTAACAAACTTCTTTCTCATATACCTCACCATATTCGTTATAATCACTTGGATAAGTGTTCTTAATCATCAACTCCTTCAGTGTTGGATAAGTGCCCTTCTGTATTAGCCCCTGTTAAAGGGCCACACATCTCCACTATTGGCTCATCTCCTATTGGACTCTCCCTCCTTGGCCCAATATTTGTTTCTGCATTTGCATAATGTTCCTCTGCTGCCTTATGTCTGTTCCTTCTCTTCTTTCTGTTATAAACATTCTACAACACCTTACCAATTCGCCCCTCCTTAACATTCACCTTGCCCTTAAGGTGAAATTGAGGAATTGATCTTGGAACGCCACCAAATCTTCCCGAGAACGCTCACAATCTGGTAAACCAACCCAATGCACTAGGATTTCAATCTGCCCCCCAATCAATCTGTGGCTGTCCACCACCTCAGCAGGATGAACTTGCAATTCTAATGAGTCAGATAAACATTGCGGAAAAGGCAACACCTGAACCGCAGGATTCAAAGCCTGTTTTAATTGAGATACATGGAAGACCCAGTGAATTTTAGCATATCCAGAGAGTAGCAATTCATAAGCAACCGGTCCCACTCTCTTAATAACTTCAAAAGGCCCATACAACAGTGGACTACGTTTCTAATTCACACGCCTAGCCAAGGATTTAAGCTTATAGGGCTGAATCTTTAAATATACTTTATCTCCCACTGGATACTTCACATCTCTTCTTTTTCTTATCTACTCATAACTTCATCTGAGTTTGAGCTTGACAGAGGTTGTGTTTAAGCTCCTCCAGTATTGCATCCCTATTGCTTAGCAATTGATCCACAACATCCAGCTTTGTGTTGGTAGCCTTTAGCTGAATTAAAACAAGGGGATCGCAACCACATACTGCTTGAAACAGTGTCATTTGGGTAAAGCGATTGTAAGATGTATTGAACCAAAATTCTTCCCAAGGCATCCACTTCACCCACCCTTTTGGTTGCTATCCCACAAAACAACGAAGGTAAGTCTCAATCGTTCTATTCACCACCTCTGTTTGGCCATCAGTTTGAGGGTGATATGCTAAACTAAACTTCAATTTAGTGCCAGCCAGATGAAAAAGCTCCCTCCAAAAACTGTTGATGAACACCCTATCATGATCAGATACGATCGACTTAAGGAAACCATGTAAACGCACCACTTCCCGGACAAAGACCTCAGGTACTTGTTGAGCAGTAAATAGGTGGGATAAACAAATAAAATGTGCATATTTAGAGAGGTTGCCAACCATCACGAAAATGGTATCCATCCCATAAGATTTTGGTAACCCACCAATAAAATCCATCGAGATTTCTTCCCATATCTGATCAGGTATCCCAAGTGGCTGCAACAGCCCAGCAGGAGATAATTGGCAATATTTTTGTTGTTGGCAGATTGTACAAGCTTGTACAAAGGCTGCCACATCTCGCCTCATTCCATGTGCATATTTAGAGAGGTTGCCAACCACCACGAAAATGGTATCCATCCCATAAGATTTTGGTAACCCACCAATAAAATCCATCGAGATTTCTTCCCATAACTGATCAGGTATCCCAAGTGGCTGTAACAGCCCTGTAGGAGATAATTGGCAATATTTTTGTTGTTGGCAGATGGTACAAGCTTGTACAAAGGCTGCCACATCTCGCCTCATTCCCTTCCAATGAAATAAAGATGAAATTCTCTTAAAGGTTCGTAGCTCACCTGAATGACCTCCTCATGGCGAAGCATGAAATTCCTGAAGCAATGATTGTTTGTGTGGAGAATTATTAGGAATTACTAGCCTCCCTTTAAACCATAAACACCCTCTGTTAATTGTATAATCCGGATGAGACTTGGAATTTTGTAAAATATCCAACATAATCTTGTGAATAGCCTCATTCTGAATGCTCTCATCGGCCAATGATAATAAATCTGGGCTGGACATTAGCGAAATTCCTTTGAACTCCATCACTCGTGAAAGAGCATCCGCTGCACGATTCTCCACCCCTGGTCGATATTGTATCTCAAAATCCAAATCAAGTAACTTGGTTGCCAATTTTTGCTGACCCTCTACCATCAGCCTCTAATTCATTATAAATTTTAAGCTTTTTTTATCTGTGCGGATAATGAATTTACCCCCCATGAGATAATGATGCCATTTATGCACTGCAAAGACAATAGCCTTACACTGTCTTTCGTAAACTGATAAGCTGCGAGCAGCCTCTGAAAACGCTTTGCTGAGAAAAGCAATCGATCTAGAGTCTAGCATCAACACCGCTCTCATTCCTAAGCCTGAAGCATCAATCTCAACCACAAACTACTTCTCAAAATATGGTAACGCCAGCAGCTTCATCATGGCATGTTTCAGATTTTCAGAAGCCTCTCTAGCTTGATCCTTCCATTTAAAATTATCCTTTTTCAGAAGCTGGGTAAGAGGTCTACCTATCATACCATATTTTTTGACAAAACACCTATAGTATCCTGTAATTCCAAGGAAACCCCTTAATCCTTTCAAATTGATAGGTCTAGGCCATTCCCGGATAACGTCCACCTTGCTCAGATATGTTTTCACTCCCTCTTTGCTTATGATGTGCCCCAAATACTCCAATTCCTCTTTCCCAAAATTGCATTTTTTAAAATTAGCTTGCAAACAGTTCTGTTGCAAAATTTCCATAACCTAAGATAAATGCTGCACATGATCTGTTATGCTACTATTGTACACCAATATATCATCTAAAAACACTAATATGAACCTCCGTAAACAAGTGCGAAAGATGCTGTTCATTAAAGACTGAAAGGTTGATGGGGAATTTTTTAATCCGAACGCCATTACGAGGTATTCGTAATGTCCCTCATGGGTGTGAAAAGTTGTCTTCCTAATATCATTCTCACACATCTTGATTTGATTATAACCGGATTTCAAGTCCAGTTTAGAAAAAAACACTGATGCTCTCAATTCATCCAGCAACTCATCAATAATCAGCATGGGAAACTTATCAGTAACGGTGACACGGCTCAATGCTCTATAATCCACACAGAACCTCCAGCTCCCATCTTTCTTCTTCACCATAATCATAGGGCTCGAAAATGGGCTGCTACTAGGTAGAATCATCCCTGACATTAACATATCCTTGATAAACTGTTCAACCTCTGCCTTTTGGTAATGTGTATAGCGGTACAGACTAATATGGGGTATATCAGCTCCTTCCTTCAATGGTATTCGATGATCACAAGCTCAGAGAGGAGGCAACTCAGTGGGTGTCTGAAATACATCCTCAAACCTTCGAAGTACCTTTTCTATCTCCCCTGTAATTACCTTTGATTCCCCTTCCTATATATTGATCAGCCCCAACACGATGACATACATTTCTTGCCCCTTTCGCCAAGTTTGGCCCACTTTCTTATAAGACATCAAGCTTCGGGTTAGAGTGGGATCCCCCATCAGCTCTACCATTCCCTTCTCTATGGGAACCTTCAGACTTAGCTCTCGAAAGTTCACCCTTATCTCCCTCAATCTCTCCAACCATTCAAATCCCAGAATTGCATCTACCCCATCAGAGGAAACAGATAAAAATCTTGAACAACTACTAAATCAGGAAAAGTGAGCTGGAGTTGTTGACATACCCCCTTGCTTTGGACGCGATACCCATCTCCCACTTCTACATGACTCTGTTTTTTATCTATTAGAATAGCCATGTCTTGGGCCACCTGATCATGAAGGAAGTTGTAAGAAGCCCCTGTGTCCACAAGCACGACAATTCGACGCCCCTTAATCTCCCCCCCCACCTTGAAAGATCGATTTGAAGTCACCCCCACTATGTTGTGCACACTCAGACACATGGGTTGTTCTTCCTCTCCCATCACTGGTTTCTCCGTCTCTTCTTCTTCTTGCTCGCCTTCACCCCTTATTCCCAATAACATGACGTGAAGTTGTGGGTTGCCACAAACATGGTCTGCTGAAAACAGTGTGTCACAACGGAAGCACAAGTTTTAGCGCCGGCGATCCGCCATCTCCTCCAACGTTAGTCACCTGTGGGTCACAACACGCCTGGAAGCATTGCCCCCATTCGTCGCGTGGGTTCTCATTGTGGAGCCTTGGCTTTCACCATTTCTGATATTCTGCCCCCTGTTTACGTTACTGTCATTGGTCTGGATCTGCATTCCATTGTCTCTAATGGAATTAGGCACGTGCTTCATACACCATCAGCTTTTCTCCTACACCATTTAAATTTTTGATAATTCTGTAAATGCCCTTAATGAGTTAAAAGCACATAAATATATTTGTTGTGCAATGGTGATTCACTCATGGACTTACTACACCATTGTCGCCATTTATTTGAGCTGTGCATTGCTTGGAGTCATCTTGTTAGGTGATTGTTTTGCATTTGGTTTCATTGAGGTGTGCATTCCAGTTTGTTTGAGCTCTGCATTGCTGGAGGTGGTTTTTGGTTGGTTTTCGCTGGAGTGGAGCGTGTTCGGAGGTGCAAGTGATTTTTTTTTGCCTTACGGATTCGGTAATCCGTAAATGATGGTGCATGCTTGTCATATGGATTAGGTAATCCGTAAATGATGGTGCATGCTTGTCATACGGATTAGGTAATCCGTATGACCTAATCCGTATGGTTAAAAAAATTAAAATTAAAAGGTTAATTAGTTGAGTTTTATTTTTTAAAATTTTTTAATTGAGTACATATTAGTAAAAAATTTAAATTTTTTTATAATAATAAAAAAAATAAAATTATGTAGAAATAATGCTGAAAATGCAAAGAAAGATAAAAACACAAGTGCTGCTTTGGATGCTGGAATTGAATTTCCATCATAAAGTAGCAGAAAAACTTCCTTAGCTCTCACAACTCACAAAGATAGGTTTGGTTTGGTTTGGTTCCTCAATTTTCATGTTGTTCTTGGAAGTTTGTGATGAGATCATGATATATGGAAGAAAAAAGTTGCTTAGTTATTTAGCAAGTGGGCTTAGTATATTACAAGAGTAGTTCTTGATTTTTTTTTCTTTTATTGTTGGTTAGTTTTTAAAATGTATAAAATTATTATGTATGATGAAGAAAAGTTAGCAGTCATATTCAATTTCTCCTGACTTTGTTCGGAATGACCGCTATACCTGTCTCGTTTGTTAGCATTACATTTTATTTTAGATGCAAACTCCAAAACAAAATCAATTTGATGTAATTATTTTGTGAATGCTGAAATAGAATTTTGCTCCTTATCAATATTTTAGATTTCAATTTGGTTTATTGCATTAAATATTCACTTTTGATCTCTTTGTTGGATCAAATTGGTTCATCCATCATTTTTTCCTTTGAACTTGTCAATTTTGAGTGACGTGACATTTTCTATAGTTTGTCAAATATTACCAAGTTTATTGAATTAGTGTGATAAATTCACGAGAAGAAATAATTTGGCTAGACAATTTTTAAGTGATTAGAGTGGTATATTCTAAATTGTAGATAAGGGATCAAAATTCAATTTGTCGATAAATTGGGTTAGATTTAATTAATCAATTTTATATTCCCTCTTATTTCTACCTATCTTTTACCTTCTCTCAATATATCTCCATATTACTATTATTTATCACATTTTTCTTTGTTAGGATGGACAACGATGAGTGGATGTATGAGAGTATAATGGTTGAAGAAATTTATATGAATGAAGACATTGGACCAGACCCTGATGAGTTTGAAGTCAATGATTGTTTAGTTGATTGTTCTACAGCGTTCCAAACAAATGAGGTAATTATGTAGATCTTTATGTAGTTAAAGAATATGAATGTAGTTAAAGTTATTAAATGATTGAATTTAGAAAATTAAATATGAATTATCCATTTGTGTAGGTGTTTGAATCGCGTGATGCGGTATTGAAATGGGCTCGTATGGTTGCATTTGAGAATGATTTTGTAGCGGTTATAATGAGGAGTGACATGAAAATTGGAAAAATAGGAAGAACGTCATTTGTGTTAATTGGTTGTGAAAGGAGTGGAAAGTATAGAGCATGGAAAAAAGGTTTCACACCTTCAACCACTAGCACTAGAAAATGTGAGTGTCCTTTTAAGCTGCGGGGCAAACCAATCTCTGGAGGGCAAGGGTGGGTGGTGAAGCTAATATGTGGAAATCATAATCATGCTTTGGCCAAGTCATTTTGTGGATACCCATATCCTGGTCGAATAACTGAGGAGGAGAAGACCATTGTTGCTGATATTACAAGGGCGATGGTCAAACCAAAAAATATTCTTCTAACATTGAAGGAGCACAATGGAAATAATGTAACAAGTTTGAAACAAATATACAATGCAAGATATGCACACCGGACGCGTACAAGAGGCACTAATACTGAAATGCAACAACTAATGAAACTTCTTGAACGCGACATGTATATTCATTGGCATCGATTGAAGGATGAAAATGTTGTACGTGAATTGTTTTGGGCACATCCACATGCAGTGCAATTGAGCAATGCATATCATTTGGTGTTCTTGATAGACAGTACCTATAAAACAAACAGGTACAGACTTCCTTTACTAGACATTGTTGGTGTGACACCTACTAGCATGACATTTTCAGCTGCATTTGCCTATTTAGAGGCTGAACGCATAAACAATGTTGTCTGGGTCCTTGAACGGTTTAGAGGCATTTTTTATAAAAGTGAATTCTTCCCAAAGGTGATTGTTACAAATAGAGATTCTGCATTGATGAGTGTTGTGAAAACTGTTTTTCCAGATGCAACAAATTTATTGTGTCGGTTTCACAACATCGACAAATAAAGTCATGCATTTTGGAAATACAACAACAAATAGGTCAGTTTTTGAATTTAGATTGCTTAATTTGACATTTCCATAAGTTATTTTTCTTTCACTATTTAATTTGTTTTATCATACATTGCAGGGTGGAGTCTTCCCATTGGACCTTAAAGTGGCTACTGCAGAATAGTGTTGGAGACTTATGCACTGTTTGGGATGCCATGAACAATATGATGTCGTTGCAACATAATGAGGTCAAGGCATCTTTAGAGAGAAGCACACATGTGGTAGGGCATGTTTTTAAAGTAACATTATACAAGAGACTTGTTGGCATGGTGTCCAGGTACGCGTTAAACCATATTGCTGAGGAGTATGAGCGAGTCCATTATGCAGGAAAAAATCCTTCTCGTTGTGGGTGTGTTGTGAGAAGAATGCATGGTTTGCCTTATGCGTGTGAGCTAGCTAAGTATGTACTTGGGAGCATTTCAGTTGACACCGTTCATATTTTTTGGCGGAGATTAAACTTTTTAGATGATGGTATGCATGAATCTGAAGTCACAATTACTAACGAGATCGAAGTCATATCTAGCCGATTTGAAAAACTTGATTTGTGTGGGAAAATGACACTAAAGAGTAAGCTTAAACAAATCTCGTACCCTGATTTAAATTCCATGTGCCCTCCCCCTGATAAGGTTAAAACTAAAGGTGCTCCAAAGAAGAAAATGACAAAGCACGAAAGGTCAACGAGAAGGGACCCGTCTTACTTTGAGATGTAGACGAGTTACATTCCGTGCAAAATAGTTGCTTCACTCCAAAGCAGTCCTTTTCGTCATCTGATGTTATCATGCAACACGGGATGGTTCCAATGCTAGATCAATTTCATCCATTTATACAGAAGTTTATCTTGAATATCACCGATGTGAAAGCTGATGGTAACTGTGGATATCGTGTAATTGCTGCCTTATTAGGTTATGGTGAAGAATGTTGTTCTTTGGTTCGCAATCATTTGCTCAAAGAACTTGCAGAATGGACTGATGAATATATTGCTTTGTTCGGCGAGATACATAGATTTGAAAGCTTAAAGCGGTCCCTATTGATTGATGGATTGTCAAAGGTAAAACATCGTCAGTTGTCGGTTTCATATGCCTTTACTACGTGACCAGTTTGCATTTACTGTATTTCATTAACTGTGTATTTACAGGTTACTATGGACAAATGGATGGATATTACGGATATGGGTCATGTAATTGCATCAAGATATAACGTCATTCTTGTCTCTCTTTCACTTCAGCAAAGTATGACGTTCTTCCCTCTAAGAAACCAGCCTCCTAAAGATCGTCAAGTTCATCGCATTTTGTGCATTGGTCATGTTTTTGGTAATCACTTTGTGCAGGTATGATTTCAACTGTTTCACATAATTTGTTATTATTTTGACTACGTTGGACCTAGTTAATTTAAGTTTCATTGGGCTGCAAACAGGTATTTTTACGAGACAATTGTCCGTTGCCATCCACGGCCTTCTTGTGGGCTACTAACTGCACCAATGAAGCTCAACAGTGGCCTGATTATTATATTGCTCGAATGCAAATGTATACAAAATGTATGAAATTATGCACACAACACGTTGATTTACGAGATGCTTAGACAATTTATGAATAATGAAAGCACTATTTAATGTCATAAATGTTTAAATATTAGATTACATAATGTAGTCATGGTGTCCAACATCGAATGTTAGATTACATGAATCATATAAACATAAGTCAATGTCGCCTACGCTGTGTATGTCTAGGCCGTGTATAGACAATGGCATCATCTGTGACACCTCTAGCAAGATGCAACAGTTGCTCCGTCATAGAATAGGCATCAGTGCCCTGTGTCACCATCCCCAAGTCAAGCATATGCTGCAACCCCTCAATAATCCGTTGGCAAGCAGCCTGAAATAACCAAAAAATATATCATTATCAACAATGAAGTATATCATTACAGGGATTTCTTTATGCCATATAATAAAATGTTTAATTAACTACCACTGCATGTCGAGGGGTCTGCTCTTGCGTAGAAATAGTGGACTCTAAACGTGGTCCTGCATCTTCACGAGCCTAATGCATCGGTGGAGCAACTGGTACTGGTGTACTGGTCGCCTCAGGAAGACTCTGTGCACGAGCTGCCTCATACTGTGTGGGAGTCATCACTGGATGTGATACACGATAAAACCACTCCATGTATCTAGCAACATGTTGACTTGGACAATGAACCAAGTCCCCAGTCGCGATCATGTAATCTGTGAAGTGCATCCATCTCTCGTCCACATCCTCCGCAGAAGGCAGCTCAGACACCTTCACCTCTGGAATATGCTGGACATATCCAAACTGCCTAAGGACCCGCTCTGGTAGATATCTGACAGTATATGGGCCCCATTGATGGGCCCAGAATACAGTGATATGATCTCAAACTCTCTATGATCGCGGTGGTCCTGATACAGCGTCCAACAAACATCAACAGTACTTAACCTATCTATACACGATCGATAGGTTGGCAGAGGTAACGCCTTCGCAATCTTCCAGCGGTAGGCACATGGTTGAACCTCCTAATACTCATCATTCGGAACAATATTCCCTACCATAGGAAAATGATCATATATCCAACACTGCATATTATAATGAATTAATCATTAACACATTAACAATAACACAAACCAACAACGGGTAATACACTAAATAAATAAATTATAACCAGTAATACCTGTAAAAGCGTAATGTAGCCAGCCAGATGCTTCCCATGGTGCTTACATGCATAATTCAAGTTATCATACATATGCACCAGAGCAGCCGCTCCCCAAGAGTATCTGGCAGCTTCATCCATGTTGCGGAAAGCTTCCAAGAATACCATACCTATATGTGTGGCACTCTTGTTAGCAAACAGAGTGCACCCCACCAGATGAAGCAAATAAGCCCTCGCAGCTAATGTCCACTGCCTAGCTTCACACTTCTGATAATACAAGTCTTGTAGCCAGGAAAGGCGAACATATGCCCCATGGAATTGGGTAGTCTCAGCATCGACTTCTTCAACGGTCACCTCTAGCAGATCAACCAACATCGTAATGGCCTCTCCTATGTCGATAACATCATAGGACTGCAACGTTCCCATAACAGGGATATGCAAGATCGAGGTCACGTTGTCCAGTGTCACTGTGACCTCCCCCACAGGCAGGTGGAAACTACTAGTTTCAAGGTGCCATCTCTCCACAAAAGCATATAGCAATCCCCTGTCCCCAGTCTCCACACAGCAAGAAATCAGAAGAGCTAGCCCTGATGCAGCCACTAAGCCCTGGATCTTTGTCGCTGGCTTCCCAAATTTAATCACTTTCCGTCCGTGGGAAGCCAACTTTAGCTCAGGACGTTCCTGCAATAAATAGTATATTAGTTTACATGTATATTATGAATAATAATACTTATTAAGCTATGAAAATTAACATTAAGATACCTCTCCGGCCCATACTCTAAGGGCAACATGATCCGCATAAGAAGTTAACACCGAACTGTCTCCTGGCCCCCCTGGATATGATTTTGTCTCAGCACCAACATCCTCTGTCCCAACATCCTGTGTCCGAACATCTTGTGTCCCAAGAATATCGGTATCCATATGAGGTTCCTCAAGAACGGGATCTTCGGCAACAACCTGGTCTAACTTTTGCCTACGGACGGATGCCGTAGGCCTACGCCTCTGAACAAGCTCATCTTCAATAGCTCTACTACTTCCACTCACTTTCCGAGGCATTCCTTTAGTCTTAACCATGATCTCTACGTATCATTTGTAGACATGTCAGCCATCACTTCAAACCAAACCAAGCAACAACAATACTTAACCCATTCCAAATCATACTACACAAGCATTAACAACTCTCAACTATTCCAACTTATACACAACTTTCAATCACATACATGTCACTCATGACTTCAAACCACACCGAACCAAACCAACAATAATACATAACCATTACATGTCACTCATGACTTCAAACCAAACCAAACCAAACCAAACCAACAATAATACATAACCATTACATGTCACTCATGACTTCAAACCACACCAAGCAACAACAACACTTAATCCATTCCAAATCATACTACACAAGCATGAACAACTCTCAACTATCCCAACTTATTCACAAAGCAAAATGTTATTCAAATATGTCCAAAACCCAAACAACAATAACACTCAAGCATTGCAAGTCATACTACACAAAAAAATTTAGTGAAATGCACAAAGAAATTCCAAAAAAGGCATATATGGATTGAGCAATCCGTAAGGCTCATACGGATTACCTAATCCGTATGAAGCTTACGGATTATGTAATCCGTAAGCTTTATACGGATTAGGTAATCCGTATGAGCCTTACGGATTAAGTAATCAGTTAGCCTTATATGAATTAGGTAATCCGTATGAAGCTTACGAATTACATAATCTGTAAGCCTCATACGGATTACCTAATCCGTATAAGGTGCACGGATTAAGTAATCCGTAAGCCTCCTACGGATTAGGTAATATGTAAGAAGCTTACAGATTACATAATCCATAACCTTCATACGGATTACCTAATCCGTAGGAGGCTTACGGATTACTTAATCCGTATGACACTGCACAATGGATTAGCGCATCCGTTTTTGCCATGGCCGACCTGCAACAGCCTCCACACACCACCATGGACAAGTATTAACAAAGAAACCACTCACCGGGGTCACGAGACGCACAAACAACCACCACCAAATGCAATGTATCCACGGACAAAGCTCCAACAAGGTGCGGCCGAATAAATGGTGCGGCAGAATAACTCAAAGAATGCGATTATAAAAATGAAGGAGCTGGTTGCAGAGGGAAGAAGAAGGAAATGAATGCGGTGCTTGCCGGAGAAGAATGCGCTCAGGGAAGAAGGAAGAAGAAAACGTTGAGGTTGAGAGGGAAGAAGAAAAGTTTTAAAAAAATTATATATTTAATTTTTAAATTAAAGGCTATAATGGGAAATTCACTGTGTAAAAATGGTGTATGAGAAAATTATATGGTGTAGGAAGTTGGTGGCATGGAATTATTTGCAGTGGGTCCTCTTGTTTGAGACCCATTACGAAATCCAGCCCCTCTCCAATTGTTTCATCTGCCAAGTTGTTGGACCGGGTCGCCAATGCCACTCTAGAATGCTGACCCGAACCAGGCCCATTTCCACCAAACCCAATACGGCCCCCACCTGTCATCTTCTTCCATGCGACGTGCTCCCTCTCTTCAATTTTCTGAGCCAATGACATCATCTCCTCCATGGTGTCAACGCGATGCAAACGAATTTCTGCTCGTATCTCTTCCTTCAATCCATTGAGAAAAGCGGCTCTCATCACTTCTTCATCAGCTTCCCTCAACGGCACCGCCAACATCTCAAAATTTTCACGATACTCAGCAACCGTTCCCACCTATCTGAGACACATCAGTGTTTCGAACGAATTTCCAAACAAAGAGGTGTGAAACCCTTGGAGAATCGTCGTTCTAAACTGCCCCCAATTAATAACTGGATTTCGAGACTCCCACCATTGAAACCAATTCAGCGCCTTGCCTTCCATGCAAATCAAAGCTACCTCAATATGTTCTTTTGGTGGAATTTGATTAATCCAAAAATACCTCTCTGCACGATAAATCCAACCATACGGGTCTTCCCTAGCAAAATACGAAACCTCCAAACGTTGGATAGGTTCTTCATCTCTCACACCCCCTCCGTTTCGTCCCCCATGTTCTCGTTCTCACTGTTACGAGTGTGATTTTTTCTTCCCAAATTGTTCTCACGTTGATCCACTCTATCCAAGTATGTCAGGACTGTCTCACGGAGCTGGCGCATTTCCATTGTCATTTCTTTCATCCTTCCTTCCAACTGGGTAGTTTTCCCTTCCACTGATTCTATTCTTCCCTCCATTCTCGTCTGGACCATTCAGTGCTCCAAGGATCTGGAGCTCATACCAAATTGATGAATCCTCAAGTTGTATTTAAAAGAAATAGGAATTCAAATTCAGAGACCAGTGGTAGTAAGACAAAGTTCAACAATAACATGTAATAACAATGGTTGGAACAACCTTGAAGGAAAACCAAAATGAATACACCAAAGGGACTCCACAGTACCCTTTTCCCACTTCTCCACTACTGAGTAATTTTTTTCTTCCCCCCTCATGTTCTTACCAAAATCTGGAAATTCCACGTGTGAGGTTGGCGTGGCCAATGTGGACTCCAAATTCTGCACGTCGGATAAGGTGTAGACTTTGCTTACAGGAGGAACTTGCAAAACAAAGGAAAAGCACTCTAATGCTCAAGTAAGTACATCAATTTATATGAGAGTAACTGAGTGTGAGAACTCGATATGAGATGTAGAGAAAGAATAACTTGAGTAATGCGTTCAAGTATTGAGTATGGAATGAATTAGAGAGAACTTGTAAGGTTGTATTTATAGTGTAGAGTGTGGGCTTTGGGCCTTTGTTTGTTGATAATCTGTTGATAAGATAATAACAGATAATAGCAGACAGTTATCTAATTTAAATATAAGATAATGTGTACCTTATTGATATACTGTTATTTGTAGATAAATAACAACTTGTAGATAACTTGTTAGGATATGATAAAATAAGGTGGTTGCACCTATTTGAATATCCCAGTATATTCAATATGTTGTTAATAAGGAGATAAATACTGTAGACGTCCACACTCCTGTAGCAGGTCTGTGTCCGTGTTCCTGTAGCAAGGAACCCGGACACGTATGCCCAGATTGACACCTGAAGGATGAGTAAGCACTATTTAATGTGGCAATGCTGATGTGGAGGGTGTTGACGTGTACAGTTACCCTATGCATAAGGCCACGTGTCATTTTACTATTTTGGACTGTACATAAGCCCCCAACCTCTAAGCCAATTTATGGGCGAAAGAGGATGAAAGAGTGTCGATGCAGAATGTCCAGTGTCATAGTAGTATAAAAAGTGCTATGAGCCCCTGAGGGTAGATGAGCGGTGTCATGTGTCGAGGTCAATAGCCTTGTTGAGATTGACCAAAAATGTAGACTTACGAACCATGATGGTTCAGCGTAGTTTGGATTTGTGAACCTGTAAATTACCAAGGACGGACCTTGGACAAAGGACAGACCTTGGATTTGGCAAGGGCGGACCTTGGGTTTTGTAAAGTACCAAGGATGGACCTTGGGTTTATGGCAAGAGAAGCTCTTGGGCTCAAATTATGTTGATGGTTGATCCTGGACAAGGTAGTTGGGGTTGTAAATACTGAGTTGTCCAAGGCGGACTATTTTGTCTTTTAGTAAATAAGATTGATCTTGGCAGGTAAGTAAAGCGTCGAGGATAATGAAAGGTCTGAGCATGGTAAGTAAATGAAGAGTCAAGGCTGATGAATTTTGCCAAAATGTGACCGTCTGATGTGATTGTTGAAAATATGTGTTATATCTTCATTAATGCTATCAGTCGTGTGCCGCCCACGCACCATTACCCGTGCACATGTGTCACTCGGAGAGTGGATACATTCTGGAGATCGTGCGGTAGTAGGTAAATGCGGTCAATCGTGACGCGAGCTTCTAGGGGACGTTTTGAAATCCCGCCCAAAAACCATCGACGTTCATTGTGCCTTTAAATAAAGGAGATTTCTGCGATTTTCACCGCCATTCTTGTGCTTTTGCTTTTTCTGAATCTTCTTCTTCACACTTCTTGCTTCTTCTCAAGGTAACAAAAATGTCTGTTTCACCCGCTTCTGATTCTACCTTAGGCATGGGTGGTAGTGACTCTTGTGGCTCAGTAGAGCAGCACATTATGCAGGAGGTCATCTCCGTGGGTGACTCTTTGGAGGAAAACACCCATGGAGGAGTTTCAGACGGATCGTCTTCTTCCTCTGAGAGGAGGGTAAGTTCTCGTCGAGCTGGAGATGGCACTTCTCATCCTCATCAGAAGGGCAAGGGTGGATGAATCTTTGCCGCTCACCATCATCACTGCTTCTTTTTCGGGAATGATGAGGCAAAATAGCCCTGAAGGCTTTAGAGCCTCCTCGCGCCTGCGTCGCAGCCCCGATGCTGGGTCGCCACTGATTGCTTTAGTCATGTGTGGGTATGAGTGGGTAAGGGAGGATGTGTTTAAGTATCGTTCCTCCATGAACTCTACAGTTTCTGTAAATGTGATTCACTCGACGTTGTAAATGACGGCTCCTTCGGATGCCGGCAAGGTTGTCGTCGAGCCTTGCGGGGAAGATGATTTTCCCTGCTTGAGGGCGGCGCCGGGTGCTCTACCCTTCTTTTTCATGTACCGATGCCTCTTTGAGGTGTTGGGTATTGTCCTTCCCTTCTCCCCCTTTCAATGTGCTCTGCTAGAGTACTTGAATGTGACCCTCTCCCAACTTTACCCTAACAATTGGGCAGTGGTGCGGGCCTTTGAGATTTTATGTTCTCATCTGCACATTCATGCCACTGTTCCTCTCTTCTAATTTTTCTTTCAAACCAAGCTATCCGGGAAAGTTGCTTGTGTCTCCTTGCACAACGTCTCAAAAAAGCTGTTCGAGGTAGACACCAACGTCTTCCACCGCTTCAAGGACCAATTCTTCAAGGTCCACGAAAGTGGTGTCGTGGCTGATGGGTTGCCATTGATGTACAACAAGGATGGGGAAGCTCACTTTCCCTTCTACAAACTAACCCTTGTGGAGAGGTTTGACAAGGCAACCTTAGAGTTGTTGCCGACCTCACTAGATGCGCCATCTATTTTGTCACTGCCTTTGGCCAATGATCCCTCTGCCGCACTGGACGATAATATTCTTTCCTTATAACTTCTCTATTTTTCTAGTGTGCGAATTCTAACAATTGATACTTTCGTGTTTTTGTATTTTCACAAGTATCATGGGCAATTTTCAATGGAGGCCATTGGTGCGCAATGTAGGTGGAGATGTCGTGCCACCCCCTATTCCCCCCTCCCAGCTGAAGAAGAGGGTCGACCGATTGTCCGGGTTGGCCCTTCTGAGGTAGCCGTTGTGTTCCCTGGCTCTTCCCCTGCCGAGTTGGCAAAGAGAAAAAGGGATGAAGGTGCGCGACGTCTAGCCGCAAGAAGTCTAGGGCCACCCATGCTCCTCATGGCCTGCGTGCATTGAGGGAAGCTGTCGGGTTAATGCCGACTTCACCTCCTCCTGTCTGGGCTCCTTCACCTTTTGCCACTGCTACTACTCCCACTACACCTGTGGTTGTGACCCCGACTCTGCCTGCTGCTTCCGCTTTCGTGCCTCCCATGACTGTCGGTCCGACTCCGCCTACCTCCCGTCCTATTACTCCTTCTCCTTCTCCGAGTCCTCCATTTGCAATGCCACCACCTGCTGCCCGCCCTGTCACCCGTTTGGAGTTTCTAAGTGCTCCAAGGGAGGTCGACTCATTATGGAGTGTTGGGCATAGGCTTGACCGAGGATTGCCAACCCCTTTTGACAGAAATTTGATTAGGTCGGTCGGTCCTCAACGCTCGTTTGACGCCGTTGAGCTTTTCTTACAAAGAGGACTTGCCATTATAAAGGAGCAAAGGCAAGTGTATCAATAAGCCATTGGCAAGGCGGTCTCTCTGGATCAGGAGTACCATAAACTGAAGGGTGTTGTTCGTGGTGCTTGGCGGTTAGACCACAACCGGTTGAACAACATCGTGGTGGCCTTTGTTGAGGTTGTCTGGTGCAATCGTCAGCTGTCCATGAGAACTGGCGAGGCTTTGTCCAAGCTGTTGCAGACTATGCTTAATGGTGATGAGCTGGTGGCTCTTGGCCGAGCAACTGCTGCCAAGGCTGATAAGGCTTTGGATGAGAAGGAGGAGTTAGCGAAGAAGGTGGTTGAGCTGGAGGCTAAGCTGAAGGATGCCGAGGATGGACTTGTTGTCGAGATAGAGCTTGCTAAGAAGGTGGCGAGTCTGGAGGAAAGGCTGAATGAGGCTAACGCCGAGCTCAATGTTGAAATGGCAATCAACAAGGAGCTTGACGAAGAGCTGAAGATGTATAAGCGGGAAGCAGTGGAGCAGCATGAGAAGGGCTTCTCCAAGGCAGTGTGCCAAGCCGGTCTCTTTGTGAAAGACCTTGACTTGGGTCGATTTGATCCTTTCAAGGATGTAAAGAATGGTGCCTTGGTCGATGAAGAGGAGCTCAGTTCTACTGAGGAGTCTGCTAGTGATGCAGCTGATGTATAGGCTGCTTTATGCTTCTTTTATTTTGTTTCTTTTGTACTTTTGGCCGGGATGGCCATGTAAAGTTTCCAGTATTTTAATGAAAATATTTTTCGTTTCTTCATCTTCGTCAATCTCTTTGCATTGCATGTTATACTTGCACAATATTTGTCATCATACAATGTTACAGTAATGTCTTGTTGTTCAAGTGATTTGCCGTATCAATATTGCTTGCCGAATTATCAAGTATTTGAAATAATGTCAGGTTATCAATGATTGAAGTAATGTTGGGTTCCTGTTTTAACAAAATGGCTAAGTCTTTAGCTTTGCGTGTCGAGGTTCTCATGCTAAGAGTGTATCTTAGACTTAGAAATGTCAGGGCTTGACCATGGACTTCTGTGCTGAACACTTTCCAATGGCTGAGTTTCTAACCCGGTTTATCAATATTCTGCAGAGAAAAAATACCAAGAGTGCTTCTTGGGTTTACAATGTCAAGGGCGGACTTTTCTGTCGAGGTTGCAACCAAGTGAAAGTACCAAGAATTTTCTTGGGTTTAAATTGTGGAGGGCGGACCTCAAACAATTATTTCTGCAAAATAGATGAGTCTATGGTGCCAAGTTTCCAACCAATAATGTTTCTTGGGTTTCAGCATGCCAAGGGAGCCTTGGAATTTGATATATCAAAGATGTTTCCTTGATTTTTGTATGGCTTGTAATCCTGCACAAATAGAATTTGTGAGCGCTAAAATCATAAGAATAAAGCTTTAAATACCTCATGTTTTCGTGATGGATAATGGGGTGAATACGAGGTTGACCACAGATGGTCCTCGAGCTTTGAAAGTTGTAAGTTATCCAGGATTGTTGATAACTATGTCGGTCAAGGATGGACCTTGGCAAAATCTGATGATAATTATGGTTGACCGTGTCTAGGTTCCATAGTCTGTAATAATACCAAGAGTTTTCTTGGGTTTGGGAGATCGAGGGCGGACCCGATCTTTGTGTGCCAAGTATGCATCTTGGGCTTCATGTTCTTGAGAACTTATATTCCTGCAAGGAAGAAATATGACAATGATAACATATGTCGAGGGTAGACATAGTTGTACTTCATGTTTGTTAAGGCTGACAACAATGGAGTTGTCCATGCTGGGTTTTGCCAAAATTTATCAAGACATGATCTTGGGTTTAGGAGCTGCTGAAAGCATACCAGTGGTGCATCCACCCTGGATATTTAGGAGGTCGACCAAAGCTTTAGGTTTTACGAACCTTGACGGTTTACCATAGTTTGGTTTTATGGACCTGTAAGTGGTGGCCAAGAATGGATTCCTAGGCTGTCGAGACGGATCCCGGGCTTAATAAGGTCAACCAATTAGATGGATTTATGAAGCTTCTTCCGAGGACGGACCCCAGGTCTTCGTACCGAGACGGATCCTAGGCTTAATAAGGTCAACCAATTAGATGGATTTATGAAACTTCTTCCGAGGATAGACCCTGGGTCTTCATGTCGAGACGGATCCCAGACTTATAAGGTCCACCAATTACATGGATTTATTAACCTTCTTCCGAGGACGGACCCCGAGTCTTCATGCTGAGACAGATTCGGGACTTATAAGGTCCACCAATTTCATGGATTTATTAACCTTCTTCCGAGGACGGACCCCGGGTCTTCATGCCGAGACGGATCCCGGACTTATAAGGTCCACCAATTTCATGGATTTATTAACCTTCTTCCAAGGACGGATCCCGGGTCTTCATACCGAGACGGATCTCGGGCTTTCTAAGGTCAACCAATTAGATGGATTTATCAGCCTTCTTCCGAGGGTGGACCCCAGGTCTTCTTGCCGAGACGAATCTCGGGCTTACTAATGGTCCTCCCATGAGAAAACTTAGGATTTTTCGGACCTTTAGAGTTTACCAGGACGCGTACGTCCTGGATTTTACTAAGGCTTGCCAAGGGCGGATCTTGACAAGTACCAGGACATGATCCTGGGTTTATGTCGGAGCTGGACCTGGGAGAATAATCAAGCGATAATTCCTAAACATAGTCAAAATCCTGAAATATTGACGTAAATAAAAGATGAGCGGTGTATGTTTTATTAATATGGCATTTAATGTACATATTCCCTCTGTTTATTCCTCGGATGGGCCTCGTTAAAACCTTTCAAGCAAAAACCCGGTGGGAAAAAAGGATTTGAATAGGAAAAAGAGTACGACATCCAGCCTTGAGCTCCTTAGCTGAAGTAGAACTTCAGGTGGGTAGCATTCCAAGTTCTTGGAATGTCTTTACCATCGAGTTCCTACAATTTGTAGGCACCGTTGTCCAAGTTGGTGACAACTCTGAACGGGCCTTCCCAGTTTGGTCCAAGCTTACTTGCACGGGGATCCTTTCGGGCTTCACCTCGGACGCGCCAGACTAGGTCACCTGGCTGAAAAGTTCAGGGTTGAACTTTGGAGTTATATCTTCTTGTCATGCGAAGCTTGGCCGCCTCTTCCTTGATTCTGGCTATATCTCAAAGTTCTGCACTGGTTTCCAGCTCAACCCTCATGTTGTCCTCATTGCACTGTTCCTGAAAAAGCATCCTTCTGGTAGAAGGTTCCCCTAGCTCAACAGAGGTCATGGCGTCAGTGCCATATGTCAGGCGAAAAGGAGTTTCCTTCGTAGTGCTTTGAGGTGTACAATGGTATGCCCAGATTATGCTAGGTAGTTCCTCCCTCCAGAGACTTTTGGACTTGTCAAGTCTAGTGCGAAGGGCTCAGAGAATAACTCTGTTTGTTGCTTCCACCCGACCGTTGGTCTGGGGGTGTTCAACAGAGGTGACCAGGTGTTTGATACCCATTCGTGTGAGAAAATCTTCATAGGTCTGTGCCTTGAACTGCGTACCATTGTCAGTAACGATAGCATAGGGTAGACTATATCTGCATATGAGATGTTTCCAAGTAAAGGTTTCAACTTCGCTAGCTGTAATCTCTCGTAGTGGCTTTGCCTCGATCCACTTGGTGAAGTAGTTGATTGCCACCAGTAAGAACTTGACCATCCCTGGAGCTCGGGGGAATGGTATGAAGGTTGTCAGGGGGAATCTGTGGGAGGTCCACAAACTCCTGACACCTTTTGCATTTCTGTGTAAACTGAAAGGCATCCGTCCTTATTGTTGGCCAGTAGTATCCTGCTCGTACTACCTTGGTGGCTAAGGATCGTCCTCCAGTATGGAGTCCGCATATTCCTTCATGAAGTTCCCTCAGGACATAATCTGCCTATGAGCTGTCCAGACACTTGTGTAGAGGCGCTGTCAGCCCTCTTTTGAATAACTCACTGTCAATGATGACGTAGTAGCTGGCTTTCCGCTTTAGACGTCGGGCCTCATTTTCATTTGCTGGGAGTGTTCCCTTTACGAGAAAGTCTCTGTAAGGGGTCATCCAAGTGAGTTCCTCCAATTCAACAGCCATTACCGTTGGGGTGTCAATGGTTGGTTTTTGGAGTGTTTATTGGATGACGGCTTTGAAGTGCCTGGTCTTTTTGGTACTGGCCAGCTTAGATAGCAAGTCGGCCCTGGTGTTACTTTCTCGTGGTATGTGGTACATTTCAAAACACTCAAAACTATCAATGAGAGAGTCTTGGCCAGATGATAATACTAGAGGAGTATGGCTTCTTTGGTTTGGTACTTGTCTGCTATTTGTCCCTGGAACATTGAGCCCCGACTTCTTTTGCCAGTTTGAGTCCTGCTATGAGTGCCTCGTACTCGACTTGGTTGTTGGAGGCCTTGAAGTTAACCTTAAGAGCTTGCTCCAGTGAGATGTTGTTGGGTCCTTCAAGTATGATGCCTGCTCCACTTCCTTGTACGTTGGATGCTTCGTCCACGTAAAGGTTCCACCAATCCAGGGTGGTCTTATCCTTCCCGACAAATTCTGCTAGGAAGTCCGCCATGAACTGTGCCTTCATAGGACCACGTGGCTCATATCAAATGTCAATTTTTGACAGTTCGACTGACCATGCCACCATCCGTCCTACCAATTCTGGTTTCCGCAGTACTTGTTTGATGGGGTAGTTAGTTCTAACTATCACTTGGTGACTTTGGAAATAAGGCCTAAGGCATCTGGCGGAGGTGATTAATGCCAAGGCTATGTTCTCAATCATTTGATAGCACTTCTCGGCATCATGTAACATGCAACTAGTCAAGTAGATAGGGAACTGGTACTTCCCTTCTTCTTGGACGAGTGTCGAGCTGACAGCTTTGTCTACCACAGAGAGGTATAAGAGCAATGGTGTCCCCTACCGAGGTCTACTCAAGACAGGCCTAGCAGCAATTGTCTTCTTGAATGCCTCGAAAGCCTACTCGCAGGTGTCATCCGAGAGGAATGGTGCTGTCTTAGTGAGCAGCTTGTAGAAGGGCTTTTCTTTCTCGGTGAGTTTCAAAAGGAATCTGGATAATGCAGCTAGTCTTCCGTTCAGCTTCTGAACTTCGTTGACGTTAGTCGGGCTATGCATCTGTAATATGGCTGAGCACTTGTCCGGATTGGCTTCAATACCTCGATGTGTGATCATGAAACCAAGGAACTTGCCTCTGCCTACCCCGAATGTGCAATTTTCGGGGTTGAGACGCATGTCATACTTTCGAACCTCTTTGAGATCTGTTACATGTTGGGCTACACTCTGAGACTTGACGACCATGTCATTGACATAGACCTCGATGTTACGTCTGATCTGCTTTCTGAAGACGCGGTCCATCAGGCGCTGGTATGTAGCTCCTGCATTTTTGAGACCGAATGGCATGACCTTGTAACAGTAGTTGGCATCTTCAGTGATGAAGGCCATCTTTTCTTCATCCGGGGTGTGCATTCTGATTTGATTATAACCAGAATATGCATCCAAGAAGCTTAGGATGTGAAACATGGACGCCCCATCGACCAGTCTGTCAATGCTGCGCAATGGATATGCGTCCTTAGGGCATGCCTTGTTGAGGTATGTGAAATCGGTGCACATGCGCCACTTGCCACTGGCTTTTTTGACCATGACAACGTTAGCAAGCCAAGTAGAATACCTGACTTCTCTGATAAAGTTGGCTTTAAGCAATTTGTCTATTTCTTCTTTTACTGCTTTCCGCCTTTCTTCTCCCATATTCCGCTTCTTCTGTGCTATGGGTTTGGCTTATGGACATATCACCAGCTTGTGGCATATGACACTAGGGTCAATGCCGAGCATGTCAGACGGTTGCCAAGCGAACAAAGATGCGTTCTTACAGAGTACATCGACTATATGCATGTACTCGTGACTGGTGAGCTCTTTGCTAAGCTGTGTGCACTGTCCGGATTTGGGCCCGAGTTGCTGCTTAACTAATTCTTTGATCGATTTTGGTCCTTTGCCGATATTATCATCGCGCGGATCCACGTCAAAGGTATCATCATAGTGAACTATATGGGAGACTGTTAGTGTATATGGAATAGACTCTCTGTCTATGTTCATGACCTGGGTAGTGCCCCCCGAAGTGGTACCATGTTTGTCTGACCTCCTGTTAGGAGGATATAGTAACACTTTAAGGCTTTCGACATAACACTGTCTAGCCTGCTTCTGGTCTGCTAAACGTCATCTTTAGATGAGGTGTAGAGACAATAACTCCCAGCTAGTTGAGAGTCTTTCTACTGATCAGGACCAGGTATGATGTGTCGGCATCCACAATGTTGTACCTGACTGTAAAGCTCCTGGATAGTGAAACTTGACCAAAGGTGGTCATTAGGTCGACATATCCCAAGGTATCGACCCGTTCTCCTGCAAAGCCGAGGAGGGGTTCTGAGCAAGGCTGTATAGCTGTTGATGAAATCTCCAGCTTTTGAAAGGTCTTTAGGTATAAGACATCAGTCGAGCTACCCTGATCGATGAGCACCTTTGTCACCATGAAATTGGCGATTATGAGGGAAAAAACCATGGGGTCATCTTGGTGGATAAGGTTAATTCCCTCAAAGTCAGCATCTGTGAATGTAATAGGAGGTAAACTTCGCATTGGAGGAATGTGGACAAAATTTATGTCTATCCCGGATGGAGTGCAAATGTCTATTGCGAGACTGACTTGACGATCCTCCATATGAGAAACCGCCCGCAATGGTATGAATTACACCACGAATACGTTGGACAGGTTCCTCTTCATGTTGGCAAGGGGGTTGACGCTCGCGTCTTGGTTGCGGTTGTCTTTGTCTCCCTCTATCTTCGGCACCATCTCTGCGTCTATCATTGTTTCTGAAGCAATCCTCTCATCGTTCCTCTTGCCTATGTACTGGTGGGGGATTATCAAGTATTTTCACAAACCTTGATAAGTGCCCTGCTTGGATAAGTTCTTCTATCTTATCCTTTAATGCCACGCAGTCCTCCGTGTTATGGCCAGTGCCGCGATGGTAACGACAATACCTGTTAGGGTTTCCTCCTTGTTTCGAGGGTGGTGGCAATGTCACCTGAACCTCCTTGTTGAAGGCTTCAATGATCATGGCTTGATTGACCATCAGGCCATCAGGGGAGTGTATCTCTCGAACTTGGGTCCTTTGGGGAGAAGTTGTGGCTTATGCGGCCTTTGCTTCTTGTCGGTCCTCCGAGTGTCGACCATGATGGGTACCTCATGTTTTTCGCGCTTTTGTCTGACTTGTCAAAACTATCAATGGTGTCATTGTTGGTATAAAGGTTCACCTGTGAGAGGAAAGCATCGCGATGTTCATCCAAGTCTGTGGTGCCATCATACCTTTCTAAGTGCAGAGGTTTCCAGCCGAATAGGATGTCGACTTCCATGATACGATCGACAAATGGATTGCACCATGTGTTATGTCTCTCCATTCGATAGCCCTGCGTCGAGCTACGAATGGGCATAGGGTTGACAGGTTGTCGGGGATGCGACTCACCTTGCATCTGTTCTTCTCAGGTGACCGGGGAGCGTTCGTCTCTCTAGAGTTGTCTCACCTGGGCTTCATGCTGATCGCCATCAGCCTTCAGTCTTTCAATTTCTTCCTGTATTTGCGTTCCATCTCTGCCATGCGATTCTGGAGTTGTTGAATGGTGTCGGTATTTGTCATGGTAGTCTGGGGGTTGGATGCATCGACAGACGCATCGACAGGGGTGTCGCGTCTAACGCTGGAGTGAGTGCTGACCACATGCACAGTTGAATGATTGGAATGAGAGGCTACAGAGTAAGTTTTATCTGGGCCCCACGGTGGGCGCCAAATGTTCTTACCAAAATTTGGAAATTCCACGTGTGAGGTTGGCGTGGCCAATGTGGACTCCAAATTCTGCACGTCGAATAAGGTGTAGACTTTGCTTAGAGGAGGAACCTGCAAAACAAAGGAAAAGCAATCCGACACTCAAGTAAGTACATCAATTTATATGAGAATAACCGAGTGTGAAAACTTAATATGAGATGTAGAGAAAGAATAACTTGAGAAATGCGTTCAAGTACTGAGTATGGAATGAATTAGAGAGAACCTATAAGGTTGTATTTGAAAATGATATGAATACTTCACAATTAACCAAGAGGGGGGGTGAATTGGTTAGACCTTGGTAAATCAAAAATTCTTTAATCAAAATCAGAGTTTTTAAAAGATCGTTATCACATTTCAAAACCAAGAAACCTTATTCAATCAAGTAGCTCAGCCCCTTAAAATTCAATGGATCAAAACTAACTTTTCAAGATAAGCAAATGAAACAAGAAACAATTAATCTGAGGAGAATAGATTCAGAAAACAACACACAAGCAATTTATACTGGGTCACTTCAAAACCATAAAGCTACATCCAGTTTCTTTCAACCAACACTAGGTTGAAGTTCCACTATTTAATTTTTGTTCTTACAAGCAATTACACAGCCTCTCTTTATCAACCCTAGATAAAGTTCAGAAATCTAAAACACTATTAGATTCTTAAAGACAAACCCACTGAGAACACTACTCAGCACAACCCCTAGAGAAACCATATCTCTAGTTACAAGTAAGAACTCAATTACAATAGCAAATTACAAAACAATAATCAAAACAAAAATTACAATCAGATTAAGGAGAGAAACAACCTGATGATCCAATGTATGCAATGCAAATGAAGTTACCATAACAGGTTGAATCTTTAAAACACAAGAAACACAGCTTTCCTTAATCTTGAAATGGTTGCATGCTTCAAGAGTGACTTATTTTTACATGATCAATGCAACATGAAGCATGACTGAATCAAACCCTCAGAAAAGAATTATGAATGCTCAGAAGACTGTTTTAGCTCAGAAATTTCGAATGGGTATTATTCCACAAGGTTACAAAAATAGCTGAGCAAGGGTTCTATTTATAACAGAAAAATTTAACCGTCAGTAATCGATTAAAACGCACTAATAATCGATTAAATTACTTTGGTAATCGATTACATTGCCATTATAATTGATTAATCTGTTCATAGCTTTTCTAGGTTTGAATAACAATCAAAATAATCGATTATCTCGAGCTGTAATCGATTATTCCAGTCAAAGCGTATTTTTCACAAAGCTTGTTTAATCGATTACAGAACCTGGTAATCGATTAAACCAGTCCTAGTGTTTTTTTCATAAAGCTTAGATAATCGATTACAAATCCTGGTAATTGATTAAGACAGTGCAGCACAATTTTTCCAAACAAGGTGTAATCGATTACGAACTTGGGTAATCGATTATTTTAGTAAAACCTAGTTTTCTTCAAAGGCTATGTAATCGATTACTATATGTGGTAATCGATTATGGCAGTTCAATGTTAAAATCAGATGTAAGCATGTAATCGATTACAACTTCAATATAATCGATTAAAAGAGTTCACCAATGCAATTTATATGAAAGCGTAGGTCAAATAATTGATTAATTCGACATGGTAATCGATTAAAGTGTTCCTGAAGGTTTTCCAGATTTGATGAAGAACAAAATAATCGATTAAACCATTACTGTAATCGATTATTACAGTGAAAAATGCTTTTTCTTAAAAACCTTTGAATTATTTAAAAACCTTAGTTGAATTGATAATGCCTTGTGATTTTTGTTTACTTAATTAAGTTGAATATGTAATGAATGAATGCAATGCACTTGGATCACCAGAATTGCTTTTCTCTTACACACTTTAATCCTAAATTGTCTTCAAGTTATCCTTCGCATGTTGAAAGCTCAAAACCAAATCTTGAGTTACTTTCTTCTTATTCCTGAAGCAGCTCCCCCTTAATCCAACAGTATTTATAGTATGGAGTATGGGCTTTGGGCCTTTGTTTGTTGATAATCTGTTGATAAGATAATAACGGATAATAGCAGGCAGTTATCTAATTTAAATATAAGATAATCTGTACCTTATTGATATATTGTTATTTGTAGATAAATAACAGCTTGTAGATAACTTGTTAGGATATGATAAAATAAGGTGGTTGCACCTATTTGAATATCCCAGTATATTCGATATGCTGATAATAAGAAGATAAACATTGTAGACGTCCGCACGGTCTGTGTCTGTGTTCCTGTAGCAAGGAACCCGGACACGTATGTCCAGGTTGACACCTAAAGGATGAGTAAGCACTATTTAATGTGGCAGTGCTGATGTGAAGGGTGTCCACGTGTACAGTGACCCTATGCATAAGGCCACGTGTCATTTTACTATTTTGGACTGTACACCTCACATGCTCATCCTTGCCTCACCTATATTCTCCCTACGTACTCTCTCTCCTCTAACACACTTCTTTCTCACATACCTCACCATATTCGTTATAATCACTTGGATAAGTGCTCTTCATTATCAACTTCTTTGGTGTTGGATAAGTGCCCTTCCATATCAGCCCCTGTTAAAGGGCCACACATCTCCATTATTGGCTCATCTCCTATTGGACTCTCCGTCCTTGGCCCAATATTTGTTTCTGCATCTACATAATGTTCCTCTGCTCTCTCTGCTGCCTTATGTCTGTTCCTTCTCTTCTTTCTATTATAAACATTCTTCAGCACCTCACCAGTCTTTCGGTCTGTTTAATTCGTTAAGATTTGAAAGACCGGAAAAAAAAATAGTTTTTCTATTTTGATTCGTAAAACAGTTATGGGACAAAACAAAATAAATAATAAGGGACAGAACAAAAACTTCAAATTTTGATACTCACTGAATCAGAAGACAATCTGATAGCATCTTCTATCTTCAAATCTGTAAATGTTGATCATGGCTTAATTCAACCCAAAACTAACTATCGTCTAATCCAAATTAAAAAATGGTTGTACTCTATTTTTTAAATAATTGTCTGAAAGCAAATTCAATAAGCCATTGCATCTTCAGCTCCTATATTACCCACATACTGTTGCTGCCATGTCAGTTTAACCCATTGTCATTAAATGAAACTAGGAACTATAAAGTATTTTCCTTGTGTTTTTTTTTTATAGTTTCATGTAATGGAAGTGGATGTTACAATTCACTGGCAACAAACACCATTGTTCTTCAACAAACTCTGCTATATAATATGCACTTCCACTTTAGACTAAAGTTCTCATCCATGCAAACTGTTGGTGATGATAGTGATAACTGGAACAATGTCCATTGTGCCACTTTAGAAAAAAAAAATACCCCAAATGCTACGCTTACAGTGATATTTTCCTAAGTGCCACGTGACATAATTCGCTGGCCTTGGATGCGAAATAGGGAAGTTGAGGTGGCATCGCCCCATTAGCCGGGCAGAAAGGGCAGGACACGTGGCGGTGGGGACGTATTTCGCTGGAAGGACCTGCGAAATATGTGTCAATGGTCAGAATGAGACACATGTTAAACGTGGAGTAATTCGCTTGGGCCTCCAGCGAATTCGACCACATGGCCCACTATAAAAACCCTCCCTCTCTGTCACTTTCACTCCCTCCCTCAGCTCACTCCATCCCTCAACTCACTCCACTCCCTCAGCTTCTTGGTTAGTTTTTATTTATTTATTATTTTTTGTAATTTAGTATTTAGTATTTAAAATTTGAATATATTGATTATTTATATAGTTTTAGTTTTTAAATAATATTTAGGTTCAAGATTTAAAACATTAGGTTAGAGGATATGTAGTGTTAGTTTATAATTGTTAAGTTATAGGATATATGATAGACATATAGGAATATTAGACCAGCTTTTTCTTATGTTGAAATACATAATTTAATGTATTTAAATAAATATAATATATTGTAAGGAAAAAAAACCAAAATAAAAAATTTTATAAGTTAATTATAATTTTTATCTCTATCATAACTTTTTTTTATGACATTAGTGATAAAGTAATTTAAAATAATTAATTTTAGTTATCCTATAACAAAGAAACAAACTACAATTTTCTAATAAATATATTAACTAAATATTATTATGCTAGTTATTGTAAGAATTGAATTAAATAAAAAAATTCCAAAATTCCAAAATCTTGATTAAATTTAAATAATAAAATTTTAAATATTTTTTTTAAAAATGTCACCACTTTATTTTACTATTATTTAACCATTATTTGATTTGATGAAAATTTAAAAACCAATAATACATTTAATAAAAATAAATATTGTTGATTGTTTAATATATAACTATGTTAAATACTTTTTTAAAACAATTTTTTTCCGTAACGGTGCACAAAGTGTATTAGTCTCAAAATACTTATTAATTGGACAGGAAGGTGGCCTAGTTGTGATGACCAAAACTGTGTGTGCATGATAAAAAATCACAAGATATGAGTATTTAACATAGTTATATTAATTCAAAATCAATTCATCAATAATAATTAATGGAAAAAATAATTGTGATTGATCATTTTGACAAAGCAGGACAAAGAAGCAACCTACTAATAAACAGATAATCAAAGCATTAAATGCTATACAACCTCATTCTTCGTCTCTGATCTAGCTGAATTATAAGATGCACAGGTAAGAATATATAATATTTGTTTGTTGTTTAATTTAATGTTTTGCCTATAACAAAAATTTAATTTGTTTTTTTTCAATGAGTTCATCATATTACACATTTTAATTTTTTTCAACATGATAATATTGACTATAAAATAAAATATTATATATATATATATATATATAATGTTATTTTTTGTTGCACAGGTGTTTTTATATTTTAATAAAACATGAGGAATATAACTATAGTTGTCTATTTTTATATTTTTGGTAATTTGATTCAATAGTTTACCACTATAACATCAGTAATATGAATGCATGTTTATTAATGTATGACTCTAGCTGAAATTTTTTTTAATATGTCACTGTGATGTGCAGTGACTACTATTATTCCTGTCAAAGTTACTCCAAATATATTTTGAATGTTCATACGTATCTATCCACGGGATTGAATTGTATGCAAGTCACTACGAGACATTATCAAATACAAACAAATCATGAAATAGTTTGTGATGATAAAAACAAATTATTGGATAAGAGTTCAAGAAGCCTGAAAAGAAAAGAAATGCACCAAGGCGCACCATAATTATTGTGTGAGAAAACTAAATGCACCAAGGTGCACCATAATTACATGAAATCTTTGTAATATACAGATCCAAAGTAGCTTAATATTTATATTTAACTAGCTTAGTAACCTGTATATTGTGCAGATACTAATTTTAGAATTTATAAATTAGGCATATTTAATTAAAAATGACAATGTTATTACATTAGGATATTAATTTTTTTTTTATGAACGTAATATTTTTTTTTTGGTTAGGCATTTGTTGTTTAGGATTGTTTATTAATTTCGCATGAAAAAATTTTGATATAAAGTAATGGATCACAATGAAAATGTTCCACCGACCCCACCGCCTGAGTCTGCATTAAGCGTCATTGACCCCAGTCCATTCATACAGACTCTCATTACACTACAGGAGAAACATATATCCACGTATGTGTGGAATTCCCAGGGTGATCTGAAAAATTACATATAATTATCTAATATTTTTGTATTTTGCCCCCCTAATTTTATATATTTTTCCCCCCTAATTTTATCTTCATGTGTATGATAATGATAATTATCAATTTTTATTTTTTTAAATAAATTGTCCTCGCTGATCCAGGGTCCTAGATCCGCCACTGCATGCAGGATCGTGTACTTAATGTTAGGCATGCCACGACACACGATCATCTAGCTATACCTGAGGAGATCCACCCGTGGCTTAGATAGTGTACAGTCAAAATAGTAAAATGACACGTTGTAACACCCCAAAATTTCATAACTATGATATTTATGCAAAGTCTTAGATTATGGGAAAAGTAATGGTTTATGATCGAATTATTTGGGTAAAAGATTAATTAGAGACATTATAAACCTGTTTGAAGCAAATGACCATATCACCCTTCCCATAAAATGGAAATCACAAAAATACCCCTAGGAAGATATTTACCAAAATGCCCCTGAACAATTTCAGAAATGACGAAGATGCCCCTAAGATAAAAATGACAATTATGCCCCTAAATATTTTTGAGAATAACCAAATTATCCCTGGATATTTTAGTAAGATATTTTAGGACAAAATTACCTAAATACCCTTGAACAAGTGGGATAATTACCATCACGTCCCGAGGATGGTAAATTACCAAAAGACCCTTTAGGTCAAAAATGACCAGGGGCCCATAACCCACAGGTCCCAGGATCGAAACCTGGCTCTGATACCACCATTGTAACGCCTCTCTTGACTCTCTCGTGCTCAGTTTATTTTAGATAAAATATTGTGTCCACTTGTATTAGAATTAAATTAGTTGTGAATTTTCACAAAATTCTTTTCGCTTTGCTTGCTAAATCGAAGAGTCGTCAGTAATATAAACGATGTTCCTCACCACGGATCATGCAAATAAAATTCCTTAACACATATTGTTAACAGTCCAAGTACAGCACAGTTCCAAATAGTCTATTACAACATAAGATACAGACAGCACAGCGTAGCATCAAATACAGATAAACAGAAAATCACAAATAAAGCAGTCATCCAACAGCACACAGAACATCCAGCTCCTTCCTTAAGGCTTTCCTCAGCTTACTGTTCTTCTGCTCACCCAAATAGATTGGGGTCATCACAGGTGTCAAACCACAAACACAAAATATGGGTAAGTATTTAATAGACATGATTAGATAATTGACAGGAATTAAAATAACATCACAGACAAATAATTGATTTCCAGTAAAATAAATTATCGTTTGTAAAAGAGAAACAGATGCATAAAAATGATGCATGATCTCTTTATTAAATGATGCATGTCTGAGATCTCAGAGGCCTAATAAAAGGTACCAAAATCAATATAGTTTCACCCACTCCAGTGAAACCAGTCCCACCCACTCCAGTGAGACAGTCCCACCCACTCCAGTGAGACCTCCCTCCACTCTGAGGGGATAAAAGGTACCATAAAACAGTTCCACCCACTCCAGTGGAACAGTCCCACCCACTCCAGTGGAACCTCCCTCCGCTCCGAGGGGATAAATGCAAATGATGTATGTAATGACTGGTTTTATTTTTCATTTATCTCTTTTATCATTTATTTCTTGTTTCAATTTTCATATCAACTAATTCCACCCACTCCAGTGGAATACGTATCAGATAGTCCCACCCACTCCAGTGGAACACAAAATAACCAGCAACTCACTCTTAAATCATCTTTGTTACAGAATTTCAACAAAGCTCAACATCAAGTGAATATCATACCGCTACTTCAATTTATATAGTTACATCAATACAATACAGCAACTTATTTAAATACAGCAATCCAATAACATATACAGCACTTAAATACATTACAGCAACTAAATAAAATACGTTACGGCAATTAAATATAATACGACAATTTATATAAAGTATGATACAGCTTCATAAATGTAATACAGCAACGTATTTACATACAACAATATAAATACAGCATACTACAATATCAATTAAATACAGCAACCTGAAATGATAACAGCAACAACAGTATACAGAATTATTACTTTACAGCAACCTACCACTTAATCATACAGCAACAGCAACATACAACTTAACCAACATACAGCAACAACAGCATACAAAATTATTAATTTTCAGCAACAGAAATCCAAATACAACAACATTAAATCAATATACAACAACTAAATAAATTAATCTACAGCATCATAAAACAACATACAGCAACATTAATTTTACAGCAATATACAACCTCATCAATTATTAGATACAGCAACCAAAATACAGCAATTTTAGTTCAACATTATTATACAGCCACCTTAGGTAATAAATTACAATTATTACAGCCTCCAAATAAAGGATACAGCAAGTAACCTATGTCCATAAAATTTAAATAGTTAAGTGAACTAGTTACTTCCTAATTAATTATTTATCCAAATTATCACTTATATACTATAGGAATTTATGGTGACATTTTTGCAAGCATATGATATACCAAATTTTAAAGCTTACAAAACAAAGAAGAACATGGCTTGATTCTAAGTAAATGGAAGTTAAAATTAGCCTATCAATCATCTAATCCATGTATATTAAGATACTTCCCATACCTTGCTTTCCTTAAGCTTTTTGGACAGCTTTCCTTCTTTGAAATTGAATATCCTTGCTTTATTTTAGAACTTTGGACAGCCTTCTATCTTGCTTCTTCACGTGGGATTTTCTTAAGGCTAGTGGGCTTGGTTTTGTTTTAAAGTGCTAAGGACAAGGTGAAAAGGATATAGGCTACAAGGAGAGATTTTTTGCATGGTTCCTTGCTTCCAAACCTATTCCACGGTCTTCACATTCATTTATATATAAAATTGCTATCCTAAGATACCTTTGAGGAGTTGCACGTTTACATCTTAAGCTAAGATGCCTTTGTTAAAAAAATCTTGTATCATTTATGACTACTTTCTATTTGGTTAGTTTTTATTGGCTAATGAATTATATTCTTCCAAGTGGCTTGCTTCATGAATTCTCTACTTTTCCTTGCTCTTGGCTTATTCTTCACGTGCACTTCTCCAAGAGTGTAGACAATTCCTTTTGCTCCTTTATTTCATACGGTGGGTGCTTCCAATTTTAATAGGTTTTTGCACTTTGAATTGTCTTAAGGCATTAATGACAACTTTCCACTAATTCCTTTCCTATTGGCTATTGGTATCCTACCTTCCAAGTGTCCAACTTCCACATCCTTCTCCATTTTCTTGATATCATACGGCCAATGCTTGGTTTGGAGGCAAGCTTAATCAATTTTTCTTCCAATACGTGTAGTAGCTTAATTTTTGGGAGATTTGTGTTTTATCCTCACTTATTATGTATCTTTAACTTGAATAAAATTGCTTTTATCATTTATGAAAGCCTAATTCCAATTGTTTTCTTAGAAATAAAATTCTACAATTATTTAGAGACTATCTTAAGTCTTAGTAACATATTTAGAATTTTATTTAAGCCTTCCTCATCAAGTGATTTTATCTTAATTCTTTATTGGTCCTTTTTTGCCTTTAATTAGTAAAATTATTAGACTTGTTCATTAAAGAAATCTATTCCTCCTATAATTAAGATAAAATTCTATAGATTGTGTTTATCTGTTTTATACAATTTTCTGATGCCTGAGGTAGTCTAGATTAAGCTCTTTTCAAAATGTCTACCAAAATTCCTAGAAATTCAATTTGACGATTTCTTGTCTCCTTCTAGGTTAATATTTAGTTATCTAAAAATATTTCATCCATTCTCCAGGTCTCCACAGAATTTCTAAAGTCATCTGGTCATTTTTGACCTAAAGGGTCTTTTGGTAATTTACCATCCTCGGGACGTGATGGTATATCATACGGCCAATGCTTGGTTTGGAGGCAACAATATTTTATCTAAAATAAACTGAGCATGAGAGAGTCAAGAGAGGCGTTACACACGTGGCCTTCATCATGGGGTCACTGTATAGGTGGACACCCTCTACATCAGCATTGTCACATTAAATAGTGCTCTCCAAGTGACAACCCAGACACACTTGTCCGGGTTCCTTGTCAACTCTGCTACAGGAGTGCGGACACGGACTGCTACAGTAACAATAATATCTGTTATGCATATCATTATAATAACAGCATATCAAATATGTCTGGATATTAAAATAGGTTTAAATACCTTATCATATCATATCTCAACAAAGTTATCTACAAGCTGTTATTTATCTACAAATAACAGCATATCAATAAGGTACACATTATCTTATATTTAAATTATATAACTGCCTGCTATTATCTATTATTATATTATCAACAGATTATCAATGAACAAAGGCCCAAAGCCCACACTCCACATTATAAATACAACCTCACCGGTTCTCTCTAACTCACTCCGGAATGAACACAGAATCATTCTATACTCATACTCATTCTCTCTTTAGATAACCCTCGGTTATTCTCTTATAAATTGATGTACTTACTTGAGCGTTGGAGTGCTTTTCCTTTGTTTTGCAGGTTCCTCCTCTAAGCAACGCCTACACATTGTCCGACGTGCAGAATTTGGAGTCCACATTGGCCACGCCTACCTCACACGTGAAATTTCCAGATTTTGGTAAGAACATTTGGCGCCCACCATGGGGCCCAGGTAAAACATACCCTGCGGCCTCTCATTCCAACCATTCATCAGTACACGTCCATGGTCAGCACACGTTCTAGTGTTAGGCACGACACCCATGTCAACGCTTCTAACCCGCCACATGCTACCATGACGAACGACAACACCATTCAGCAACTCCAAAATCGCATGGCAGAGATGGAATGCAAGTACCAGGAAGAAATTGAAAGGTTGAAATCTGAACTCGATCAGTACGAAGCCAGAGCAAAACATCTTGATGAAGATAAATGCTCCCCTACCACACGAGAAGAACGAACGCATGACGAGTCACGTCAACATGTCGACCCTCCGCCCCTTCGTAGTTCAACACATGACTACCGAAGGGATAGGCACAATACTCGACGCAATTCACTTGTTGATCGGATCATGGAGGTCGTCATCCCGTTCGGCTGGAAACCTCTGCACCTAGAGAGGTATGACGACACCATGGACCCGGACGAGCACCTCGATGCCTTCCTCTCATAGGTGAATCTCTACACCAACAACGACGCCATATCATGTCGCGTATTCCCTACGTCCTTAAAGGGGGCCGGGTTAGCATGGTATGGTGACCTTCCCGAACGGTCCATTGACAGCTTTGACATCCTTGTCGAAAAATTCAGTGCACAATACGCTACCAGCCGAACTCATAAGATGACATCTGCTGCACTAGCAATGCTGCATCAAGCCGATAATGAACCCCTCCGCAGGTTCATGGAACGATTTTCGCATGTCACCTCTCAGATTAGAAACCTCAACCCTGAGGTAGCACTGCATTCCATGATGGCACTACGACCTGGTAAATTTGTGGATAGTCTATGCAAGAAACCTCCTTCTAGCATGGATGAAATACGCGAAAGAGCCAAAGGTTATATCTAGATGGAAGAAATGTCAAAGTTCCGTAATGAAGTCCGACAAGTGGGACAGAAGCGTGAAAAACATGAAATTTCTGTCATAGTCGACCCTCAGAGGACTAGCAACAAGCAAAGGCCGCATAAGCCACAGCTTCTCCCCAAAGGACCCAAGTTCGAAAGATACACTCCCCTGACGGTCAGTCAAGCCATGATCATGGAAGAAGCCTTCAACACCGAGGTACAGGTGACATTGCCTGCTCCTTCGAAACAAGGAGGAAACCCTAACAGGTATTGTCGTTACCATCGCGGCACTGGCCATAACACCAAAGACTGTGTTGTGTTAAAAGATAAGATAGAAGAACTTATCCAAGCAGGGCACTTATCACAGTTTGTAAAAAGACCTTATAATCCCCCACCGGTACAGAGGCAAGAGGAGGGACGAGAGGATCGCTTCAGAAACAATGACAGACGCAGAGATGGTGCAGACTACCGAGGGAGGCAAAGACAACCGCAACCCAGACACGAGCGTCAACCCCCTTGCCAACAGGAAGAGGAGCCTGTCCAGCACATCTGCGGTGTGATTCATACCATTGCAGACGACTTCTCATATGGATGATCGTCAAGTCAGTCTCGTAAGAGACATTTGCACTCCATCAGGGATGTTGACATAAATTCTGTCAACAATCCCCCAATGCGGAGTCTACCTCCTGTCACATTCACTGATGCTGATTTTGAGGGAATTAACCCTATCCATCAAGATGACCCCATGGTTGTTTCCCTCATCATCGTCAATTTTAAAGTGACAAAGGTACTCATTGATCAGGGCAGCTTGGCTGACGTTTTATACCTAAAGACCTTTCAGAAGCTGGAGATTTCATCCACAGCTTTACAGCCTTGGTCAAAACCCCTCATCGGCTTTGTTGGAGAAAGGGTCGACACCCTGGGATATGTCAACCTAATGACCACCTTTGGTCAAGGTTCATTATCTAGGACCTTTACAGTCAGGTACAACATAGTGGATGCCGACACATCATACCTGGTCCTAATCAGTAGAAAAACCCTCAACGAACTAGGAGCTATTGTCTCTACGCCTCATCTGAAGATGAAGTTCCTTACCATAACAGGGGAGATTGTCACGGTGAAAGCAGACTAGAAGCAGGCCAGACAGTGTTATGTTGAAAGCCTGAAAGTGTTACCATATCCTCCTAACAGGAAGTCAGACAGACATGGTACCACTTCGGGGGGTACTACCCGGGTCATGAATATAGACAAAGAGTAGATTCCCTGTACACCGATGGTTTATTTTACAGATCATCATGGTGACACCTTCGACTTAGATCCGTGCGATGATAATATCGACTAAGGACCAAAATCGATCGAAGAATTAGTTAAGCTGTAACTCGGGCCCAAACCCGGACAGTGCATGCAACTTAGCAAATAGCTCACCGGCCATGAGTACAGACATCTAGCTGACGTACTCCGCAAAAATGCATCTCTGTTCGCTTGGCAACCGTCTGACATGCCTGGCATTGATCCTAGTGTCATATGCCATAAGCTGGCAATATGTCCACAGGCCAAACCCATAGCACAGAAAAAGAGGAATATGGGAGAAGAACGGAGAAAGGCAGTCAAAGAAGAAGTAGACAAATTGCTCAAAGCCAATTTTATCAGAGAAGTTAGGTATTCTACCTAGCTCGCCAATGTTGTCATGGTCAAAACAGCCAGTGGCAAGTGGCGCATGTGCACAGATTTCATAGACCTCAACAATGCATGCCCTAAGGACGCATATCCATTACCCATCATTGACAGACTAGTTGATGGGGCGTCCGGGTTTCACATCCTAAGTTTTCTGGATGCATATTCTAGTTTCAATCAGATCAGAATGCACACCCCGGACGAAGAAAAGACAACCTTCATCACTGAAGATGCCAATTACTGTTACAGGGTCATGCCCTTTGGTCTCAAAAATGCAGGAGCTACATACCAGCGACTGATGGACCGCGTCTTCAGAAAGTAGATCGGACATAACGTCGAAGTCTACATGGATGACATAGTCGTCAAGTCTCAGAGTGTAGCCCAGCATGTAGCAGATTTGGAAGAGGTATTTGAAGAGGTTTGGAAGTATGACATGTGTCTCAATCCCGAGAAGTGCACATTCGGGGTAGGTGGCGGCAAGTTCCTTGGTTTCATGATCACACACCGAGGTATTGAAGCCAACCCGGACAAATGCTCAGCTATATTACAGATGCATAGTCCGGCTAATGTTAATGAAGTTCAAAAGCTGAACGGAAGATTAGCCGCATTGTCCAGATTCCTTCCGAAACTCGCCGAGAAAGCAAAGCCCTTTTATAAGCTGCTAACTAAGACAACACCATTCCTTTGGGATGACACCTGCGAGCAAGGTTTCGAGGCATTCAAGAAGACAATTGCTGCACCCCCTGTCTTGAGTCGACCCCGACAAGAAGCAGCATTGCTCTTATACCTCTTCGTGGCAGACGAAGCCGTCAGCTCGGCGCTCGTCCAAGAAGAAGGGAAACACTAGCTCCCTATATACTTCACTAGCCACATGCTACATGATGCCGAGAAGCGCTATCAAATGATCAAGAAGATAGCCTTAGCATTAATTACCTCTGCAAGATGACTTAGGCCTTATTTCCAAAGTCACCAAGTGATAGTTAGAACTAACTATCCCATTAAACAGGTATTGCGGAAACCAGAATTGGCAGGTCAGATGGTGGCATGGTCAGTTAAGTTGTCAAAGTTTGACATTCGATATGAGCCACGTGGTCCCATGAAGGCACAGTTCATGGCAGACTTCCTAGTAGAGTTTGCTAGGAAAGACAAGTTCACCCTGGACTGGTGGAACCTTTAGGTGGATGGAGCATCTAACGTGCAGGGAAGCGGAGCCAGCATCATACTTGAAGGACCCGGCAACGTATCGCTGGAGTAAGCTCTTAAGCTTAACTTCAAAGCCTCCAACAACTAGGCCGAGTGCGAAGCCCTCATAGCAGGCCTCAAACTCGCCAAAGAAGTCGGGGCTCAATATCTTAGATGCTACTCCGACTCACAGCTCGTCCAGGGACAGATAGCAGACAAGTTTCAAACGAAGGAAGCCATACTCCTCCATTATTACCATCTCGCCAAAACACTTATCGATAACTTCGAGTGTTTTAAGATGTATCACATACCCTGAGAGAGTAACACCAGGGCTGACTTGTTGTCTAAGCTGGCCAGTACGAAGAAGACCAGGCACCTCAAAACAATCATCCAAGAGACACTCCAAAAGCCCACCACTAACACCCCAGCAGTAACAACTGTCGAACTGGAGGAAACCACTTGGATGACCCCTTACAGAGACTTTCTCGTAAAGGGAACACTCCCAGTAGATGAAAATGAGGCCCGACGTCTCAAGCGGAAAGCCATCTATTATGTCATCATTGACGGTGAGTTGTTCAAAAGAGGGCTGACAGCTCCTCTACTCAAGTGCCTGGACAGCTCACAGGCAAACTATGTCTTGAGGGAACTTCATGAAGGAATCTGCGGCCTCCATACAGGAGGACGATCCTTAGCCACCAAGGTAGTACGAGCAGGGTATTACTGGCCAACACTCAGGATGGACGCCTTTCAATTCGCGCGGAGGTGCAAAAGATGTCAAGAGTTTGCAGACGTCCCACGGATTTCCCGTGACAACCTTCACACCATCTCCTCTCCTTGGCCCTTCGCTATGTAGGGCATGGACATCTTGGGGCCATTCCCCAGAGCTCTAGGGATGGTCAAGTTCTTGCTGGTGGCAATCGACTACTTCACTAAGTGGATCGAGGCAAAGCCGCTACGAGAAATTACAGCCAGGGAAGTTGAAACCTTTACCTAGAAACATCTCATATGCAGATACGGTCTACCCTATGCTATCGTTACTGAGAATGGTACGCAGTTCAAGGCACCGACCTATGAGGACTTCCTCACACGACTGGGTATCAAACACCTGGTCACCTCTGTTGATCACCCACAGACCAACGGTCAGGTGGAAGCAGCAAATAGAGTCATTCTCTGAGCCCTTCGCACAAGACTTGACAAGTCCAAAGGTCTCTGGAGGGAAGAACTACCCAGCATACTCTAGGCATATCACTGTACACCTCAAAGCACTACGAAGAAAACTCCTTTTCGCTTGACATATGGTACTAACGCCATGATCCCCATCGAGCTAGGGGAACCTTCATCTAGAAGGATGCTTTTTCAGGAACAGTGTAATAAGGACAACATGAGGGTTGAGCTGGAAACCAGTGAAGAACTTCGAGATATAGCCAGAATCAAAGAAGAAGCGGCCAAGCTCCTCATGACAAGAAGATATAACTCCAAAGTTCAACCCCAAACTTTTCAGCCAGGCGACCTAGTCTGGCGTGTCCGGGGTGAAGCCCGAAAGGATCCCCGTGCAGGCAAGCTTGGACCAAACTTGGAAGGCCCATTCAGAGTTGTGACCAGCTTAGACAATGGCGTCTACAAATTGCAGGAACTCAATGGTAAAGACATTCCAAGAACATGGAATGCAACCCACCTAAAGTTCTACTTCAGCTAAGGAGCTCAAGGCCGGATGGTGTACTCTTTTTCCTATTCAAGTCCTTTTTTCCCCACTGGGTTTTTGGCTTGAAAGGTTTTAACGAGGCCTATCCGAGGAATAAACAGAGAGAATATGTATATTAACAGCCATATTAATAAAACATATACCTCTTATCTTTTATTTATGTCAATATTTCAGGATTTTGACTATGTTCAAGAATTATCGCCTGAGTATTCTCCCAGGTCCAGCCTCGACGAAAACCCAAGACCATGTCTTGGTACTTGCCAAGGTCCCTCCTTGACAAGTTACACTAAAATCCAGGACGAACGTGTCCTGGTAACATTCAAAGGTTCAATAAATTCGAGGGCTCCCCTAAGAGGACCTTTAACAAGACCCGGGGGTCCGCCCTAGGAAGACGGTTCACAATTCCACATAGTTGGTTGACCTTATTAAGCCCAAGATCCGTCTTGGCATGAAGACCCGAGGGTCCGCCCTCGGAAGAAGGCTCGTAATTCCATCTAACTGGTTGACCTTATAAAGCCCAAGATCCATCTTGACATGAAGACCTGGGGGTCCACCCTCGAAAGAAGGTTCGTAATTCCATTTAACTGGTTGACCTTATAAAGTTCAAGATCCGTCTTGGCATGAAGACCCGAGAGTCCGCCCTCGGAAGAAGGCTCATAATTCCAACACATGTTTGGTTGACCTTATTAAGCCCGGGATCCGTCTCGGCAATCCAGGAATCCGTTCTTGGCCATTTACGGGTTCGTAAAACCAAACTATGGTAAAACGTCAAGGTTCGTAAAACCTAAAGCTTTGGTCGACCTCCTAAACATCCAGGGTGGACGTACCACTGGTACGCTCTCAACAGCACTTGGACCCAAGACCAGTTCTTCGGACCACAAACCCAAGATCATGTCTTGGTATATCTTGACAAAACCCAGCATGGACAACCCTACTGGTGTCAGCTTTAACAAACATGAGGTACCCTCGACATATGTTATCATTATCATATTTCTTCTTTGCAGGAATATAAGTTCTCAGGAACATGAAGCCCAAGAAGCACACTTGGCACACAAAGACTGGGGTCTACCCTCAGACTCCCAAACCCAAGAGAACTTTTGGTATTATTACAGACTATGGAATCCGGACATAGTCAACCATAGTTATCATCAGATTTTGGCAAGGTCCATCCTTGACCGGCATAGTTATCAACAATCCCGGATAACTTACAACTTTCAAAGCTCGAGGACCATCCATGGTCAACCTCGTATCCACCCCATTATCTATTACGAAAATATGAGGTATTTAAAGCTTTATTCTGATGATTTTAGCGCTCACAAATTCTATTCGTGCAGGACTATGAGCCATACAAAAATCAAGGAAACATCTTTGATATACCAAAGTCCAAGGCTCCCTTTGCATGTTGAAATCCAAGAAACACTCTTGGTACTAACTTCTATGGAGCCTCGACACCATAGACTTATCTATTTTGTAGGAATAATTGTTCGAGGTCCGCCTCCATAATTCAAACCCAAGAAAATTCTTGGTACTCTTACTTAGGTGGCAACCTCGACAGAAGAGTCCACCCTTGACATTGTAAACCCAAGAGGCACTCTTGGTATTTTTTCTCTGTAGAATATTAATAAACCAATTTAGAAATTCAGCCATTGGCAAGCGTTCAACATGGATGTCCATGGTCAAACCCCGACATGTCTAAGCTTAAGATACACTCTTAGCACACATCAGTAAAGGGAACCTCGACAGGCAGAGCTAAAGGCTTAGCCATTTTTAGCATAAACAGGAACCTTACATTACTTCAATTATTTGATAACTCAGCATCATTTCAAATACTTGACGAGTAATATTGAGGTGTCAAATCACTTGAACACATTACCATAACATAGAATGATGACACATATTGTGCACATATAGCATGCGATGCAAGGAGATTGAAGATGGAGGAATACTTTGCATTAATATACTAGAAACTTTACATAGCCATCTCGACCAAAAGTACAAAAGAGATAAAATAAAAAGAAGCATAAAGCAGCTTATACATCAGTTGCATCACTGGCAGACTACTCAGCAGAATCGAGCTCATCTTCAGCGAACAAGGCACCATTTTTCACATCCTTGAAAGGGTCAAATTGACCCAAGTCAAGGTCTTTCACAAAGAAACCAGCTTGGCGCACCACCTTGAAGAAGCCCTTCTCATGTTGTTCCACTGCTTCCCGCTTATACATCTTCAGCTATTCATCAAGCTCCTTGTTGACTGACATTTCAACATTGAGTTCGGTGTTAGCCTCCTTCAGCTTTTCCTCCAGACTTGCCACTTTCTCAGCAAGCTCCCTCTGGGCAGCGAGTCCATCCTCGGCATCCTTCAGCTTGGCCTCTGTTGTGACACGACAAGTGCACCGCTCGTTCAAGTAATAAAATGATAAGTAGAATATCATTCCCACGAGGATTGAGGCACTAAATTTAATTGTAATTTATGATTCTTAATATTGGAAAAGGAATAATAATGTTGAGAGAATTTGATTGTGGTTGGGTTTAATTATATTAAATAAAAGAACTCTAAAAATGATGTAAATTGAATGTTACGCAAGAATTAAGACTAATTATGGTTAAGCACAATTACCTCTGTTTCCTCTTATTTAATTGAATTGATAATTAACTTCATTTAGTATAATTGCTCAGATAGTATGTTGTACTAATATAGTTAAACCCTGATTCCTCGGTCATTTAACCCTTCAACCTAATTTACGAACCCTAATTCCTTAGTAGTCCCCTTTAGATTAAGCTTGAAGCTAGCATAATAATAAATCTGCAGTTCTTTATCCCTATCCCTAGGTAATATCGCAACTGTTGCTCTACTGCTTTCAGAAACTAAAACTCCAATATTCCTATTGTGAATTATAGCCCTAAGTAACCTAATAGATTGATCAAGTCTAATTAGATATAATAATGGAAGAATAAAGTAGAGTAAAATAATTATAAGAAACTTTATTAAAATCAATTCAATAAACACAGAGTTCACATTGGCTTTTGGCTAGACCATAATTATGAAGGAACTAGCCAGACATGATGATGTCTGGCCTAATACAATGTAAAGAAGAGAGAAGAGAAAAAAACTAAGGTATGAAGAGCCACAAACCCTTCAATCCTGCCTCCTTCTTGTTGTTCTTGCTCCTTGGCCCTTGATTCTTTCCTCCTTTGATCTTGCCTCTTTTCTCTGTTCTAAACTGTCTATTGATGTCCCTAATGCGTCCTACTTAAATTCTATTTATACCTAGGTCATAAAACCCTAAAAACCCATCATTCTTATGTTATCTTTAAGCTAATTCAGAAATCCCGTGACGTCCGCGCGACTGGCGTGAGGTTTGGCGCGACTGGCGCGAGTCTCCAGTGAGTCTGGCGCGATTAGCATGGTCCTGGCACGGTTAGCGTGAGATCTCAGATTCAGTTGGCTCTTATTTTGATTTTTTTCTTGCTTTTCTTGATCCTAATCATCAAAATAGCATAGAATCAATGATAAACATAAAACTAATGAATTTTATACTTATTCTAGCATTTATTTACTATATTCTTCCTATTTTCCTACTAAAATTAAACTAAAAACTTTATATGCTAACAGCATATCAGCCTCCAGCTCGACCACCTTCTTCGTCAACTCCTCTTTCTCAGCCAAAGCCTTATCAGCTTTGGCAGCAGTTGCTCGACCAAGAGCCACCAGCTCGTCACCATCAAGCCTAGTCCGCAGTAGCTTGGACAAGGCCTCGCCAGTTCTTATGGATAGCTGACAGTTACACCGGGTAGCTTCAACAAAGGCTACCACGACGTTGTTCAATCGGTTGCGCTCCAACCGCCAAGCACCACAAATAGCACCCTTCAGCTTGTCATACTCCTACTCCAGAGAGGCCGCCTTGCCCATGGCTTCTTGATACACTTGTCTTTGTTCCTTTATAATTGCAAGTCCTCTCTGCAGGAAAAGTTCAGCTGCATCAAATGAGTGATGAGGATCAGTCGACCTTATCAAATTCCTGTCAAAAAGGGTCGGCAGTCCTCGGTCAAGCCTATGCCCAACACTCCACAATGAGTCAACCTCCCTTAGAGCACTTAGAAACTCCAAAGGGGTGACAGGGCGAGCAGCTGGGGGCGGCATTGCAGTTGGAGGAGGTGGAGAAGGAGAAGGAGTAACAGGGTGGGAGGCAGGCGGAGTTGGACCGGCTGTCGTGGGAGGCACGAAAACAACAGTAGGCAGAGTCGAGGTTACAACTACAGGTGTAGTTGGAACAACAGTAGTGGCAGTAATAGAAGCAGTAGCAGCAAGCGCAGGAGCCCGGACAGAAGGAGGAGAAGTCAGCATTAATCTGGCAGCTGCCCTCAATGCACGCAGGCCACGAAGAGCTTGGATGGCCCTGGACTTCTTACGACCAGACGTCCCGACCCCTTCATCCCTTTTTCTCTTTGCCAACTCGACAGGGGAAGGGTTAGAGAATGCAACGACTACCTGAGAAGGGCCAACCCGAACAATTGGTCGACCCTCTTCTTCAGCTGGGGGAGAATAGGAGGTGGCACGACATCTCCACCTACAGTGCATACCAATGGCCTCTATTGGAAGTTACCCATGATACTTGCAAAAACACAAAAACACGCAAATGTCAGAGTTTGCACACCAGAAAAATAGAGAAGTTATAAAAAATAAAAATTACCGTCCAGCACAGCAGAGGGGTCACTGGCCGAAGGCAGCGCCAAAATAGCTCGTGTGTCCAGAGAAGCCGGCAACAACTCCAAGGTTGCCTTGTCAGATATCTCCACAGGGGTCAACATGTCCTCATCAAAGGACCTGAACCTGGTAGGGTCAGCCTGCCAGTAGAAGGGAAAGCGAGCTTCCCCATCCCTGTTGTGCATCAATGGCAACGCATCAGCCACGACACCACTTTCGCGGACCTTGAAGAATCGGCCCTTGAAGCAGCGGAAGACGTTGGTGTCCACCTTGAACAGCTTTTTTGAGACGCTATGCAAGGAGACCCAAACAACCTTCCTGGACAGCTTGGTTTGAAAGAAAAATCAAAAAAGAGGAACAGTAGCATGAATGTGCAAATAAAAACATAAAACCTCAAAGGCCCGCACCACTGCCCAACTGTTAGGGTGAAGTTGGGAGGGGGCCACATTCAAGTACTCGAGCAGAGCACATTGAAAAGGAGAAAAGGGAAGAACAACACCCAGCACCTCAAAGAGGCACCGGTACATGAAGAAGAAGGGCAAAGCGCCCAGCGCCGCCCTCAAGCAGGGAAAGTCATCTTCCCCGCAAGGCTCGACGACGACCTTGCCGGTATCCGAAGGAGCCGTCAATTGCAACATCGAGCGAAGCGCATTTACAAAAAATATAGAGTTTATGGAGGAGCGGTATTTAAACACGTCCTCCCTTACCCAGAACCAGAGCTGCGATGCACACGCGAGGAGGCTCTAACACCTCCAAGGCTATTTTGCCTCATCATTCCCGGAGACGAACAGGGATGATGGTGAGTGGCAAAGGTTCATCCGCCCTTGCCTGCTGACGAGGACGAGAAGTGCCCTCACCAGCTCGACGTGAACTCGCCCTCCTCCTAGAGGAAGAAGATGATCCGCCTGAATCTCCTCCATGGGTGTTTTCTTCTGAATAATCACCCACAGAGATAACCTCGTGCATAATGTGTTGCTCCACTGAGCCACCTGAGTCACTACTGCCCATGCCTAAGGCAAAATCAGAAGCGGGTGATACAGACATTTTTGATTACCTTGAAAGGGAAATGAAAGCAAGGAGCATGAAGGAGAAGACTCAGAAAAAGCAAAAGCACAAGAATGGTGGTGAAAATCGCATAAATCTCTCCTATTTATAGGAATAGTAAATGTCAACGATTTTTGGACGGGATTTCGAAACGTCCCCTAGAAGCTCGTGTCACAATTGACCGCATTTATCCACTACCGCACGATCTCCAGAATGTGCCCACTCCCTAAGTGACACGTGTGCATGGGTAATGATGCGTGGGCGACACACGACTGATAGCATTAATGAAGATATAACGTATATTTCCAATAATCACATTAGACGGTTACATTTTGACGGAATTCATCAACTTTGACTTTTCAACTACTTGCCATGCTCAGACTCATCGTTATCCTCGACGCTTCGCTTACCTACCAAGATTAGTCTTATCCACTAAAAGACAAAATAGTCCACCTTGGACAGCTCAGCATTCACAACCTAGACTACCTTGTCCACGTTCATCTATTGACACGCTGAGCACAAAAACTTCTCTTGGCACAAACCCAAGGTCCATCCTTGGTGCTATACAAAATCCAAGGTCCGTCCTTGGTAACTTGCAGGTTCATAATTCCAAACTACACTGAACCGTCATGTTTCGTAAGTCTAAAGTTTTGGACGATCTCAACAAAGCTATTGACCTCGACACATGACATTGTTCGTCCACCCTCGGGGGCTAACAACACTTGTTATACTACTATGATACTGGACATTCTGCATCGACACTCTTTCATCCTCTTTCGCCCATAAATTGGCTCAGAGGCTGGGGGGCTTATGTACAGTCAAAAATAGTAAAATGACACATGGCCTTCATCACGGGGTCATTGTACAGGTGGACACCCTTCACATCAGCATTGCCACATTAAATAGTGCTCTCCAAGTGGCAACCCGGACACACTTGTCTGGGTTCCTTGTCAACCCTGCTACAGGAGTGCGGACACAAACAACTACAGTAACAATAATATCTGCTATGCATATCATTATAATAACAGCATATCAAATATGTTTGGATATTCAAATAGGTTTAAATACTTTATCATATCATATCTCAACAGAGTTATCTACAAGCTGTTATTTATCTACAAATAACAGCATATCAATAAGGTACACATTATCTTATATTTAAATTATATAACTGCCTGTTATTATCTATTATTATATTATCAACAGATTATCAATGAACAAAGGCCCAAAGCCCATACTCCACATTATAAATACAACCTCACAGGTTCTCTCTAACTCACTCCGGAATGAACACAGAATCATTCTATACTCATACTCATTCTCTTTTTAGATAACCCTCGATTATTCTCTTATAAATTGATGTACTTACTTGAGCGTTGGAGGGCTTTTCCTTTGTTTTGCAAGTTTCTCCTCTAAGCAAAGCCTACACATTATCCGACGTGCAAAATTTGGAGTCCACATTGGCCACGCCTACCTAATACGTGGAATTTCCACATTTTTGGTAAGAACAGATAGGTTGGTTTTTATCACATTGTGAGTTTGCGCAATCGTGAGGTAAGCATATTAAGTATTGTGTTAACTTCCAATTTGTTGTTTTCATTGTATTGTAATGTATACGTTACTGTTGTGTAATTTTTTTTCAGATCGACCACCACCTTGTCTCAACGCTTGTCTAGTGATGGCGCCCAAAGACAGGTACATTCCATATGACAATGGGTGAGGTGACAATCACCCTAGAGGATGTACATCATCTATTGGGGCTGTCGATCGATGGTGATGTTGCTTCTGGCCATCACGGATGACATAACTTTCGAGCTATTATTGGTGACCTGTTAGGGGTTGAGCTGGCTGCTGGTCGGGATTTGCACGACGGTTTGTTGGGCCTTCACTATTTACGGGACCAGTTTGATGTTTATGCAATCCACGCTGACACAGAAGTAGGACGTCGGAGATGCACTCGTGCATTGATATTGCGCATCTTAGGCGGTATGTTGTTTGTTGACATCGCTTCGAGCTTTTTGCCCACTTGGTACTTATTATATCTGGATGATTTCCAGCGCACAGGCACATTCAGTTGGGGCTCTGTAGTTCTTGCAGCCTTGTATAGGGAGTTGTGTAAGGCGACATATGCAGAACGTCGTGAGATGGGTGGATGTGCTTTGTTGTTGCAGTTGTGGGCTTGGACGTGATTCCCGACTATCTCTGCTAACCTTCCTAGGGTGGAAGATCAGGATGTCATAGAGCGCGAGATATATGCACACAGGTATTGTTTTGTCTATGTTATTATTACATGGTTTGGTTGTATTGGGAGTATATGTTGGTAATGCAGTAATTATGTTGTTGTAGGTTTAATGTATACAATACGCGACAAACCATATATACACACATTCGCAGATAACGACATTATATTGATGTCATGCGCAGGAGAGACATACGTTGGAGGCCTTATGACCTTGTTGACATAGTCCATCCACCGGAGGTTGACATGGCTCGGAGATGGTTGGTTGTTTGTCCTCTTATTTGTTATGAGATTGTCGTCTACCAGCAACCGGATCAAGTTCTGTGATAGTTTGGGTTTGACCAGCCTATTCCAGATGATCCTATTAATTGTAGTGAGCTACTGACGATTAGTATTACGGGAAGACAGACGTGGATTGGAGTCATTGACATGGTTTCTTCATTGCCCAATGGTTAGACAGAGATTCCCTTGTGTTGCAGGACCTTTAACCTATGCGAAGAGATGGGTACCTATCTATCAATGTAACACCCCAGATTTCAGGTGACATAAGCTAGACGTTTCTTTCATGTGATATGGTGATTAATTATATGTTTTATTGTGTGTTTTATTTGATAATTGTTGTTTTGAGTGCCTTTGCCTTGGTATCCGTGTTAATGGATGTTAGTTGTCCTTGTTGACTTGCGGTTGTTGTGTCTGCACGAAAGGCAAACCTGTTCTGTCAGCTGGGTACTTAAGCACAGGAGTGTGCAGTGGAAGCGTGTTTTTCTCCTATTCTTCTCCTTTGCGCTTTCTCTCATTCTCTCTCTAAGCTTACCCATACCCAGAAACCTTTCTTCCTCAACCCTTCTGTGTCACCTTCAACTCGGAGACCACCGTAGCTGCCACGAAATCCTGACATCAAGAAGGACCTCGTGGCCGGAACGGAAGCTTAGGACATCACATCGTGAAGCTGTGGAATGAACTTCTGGTTAGGTAAGGGGAGTTTATCATGTTTGATAACAGCTTTAGATACCATGGTTGGGGGCCTGGGAGTCCGACCATGATGGATAACTGCATGTCCCTGGTGTGTGTGCGTGTTGTTTTCCAGAAAAGCTATGTCTTTTATGAACAGTTCATTATATGCTTTATGTCTGCTAGTTGGTGTTTTGTGTTGATGTTCTAGGATGATGCGTCAATGGTGTTCTTGTGGGGGAGTAAGTGTTATAAGAACTCCCCATGCATGTGTGTGAAGTTGGCATTTTAATGCTAAGAAACTCTCAAGACACTTCGTCAAAGTGTTAGTGGAGGCGCCAGGTACTGGGATGGCTATGCCGAGCTGAGTGGATTATGTAGCATGTATGTGTGCATGTTAGACGTGACTTAGTCCTCGTTAGCGGACATTGATATACTGGGTTCCTTACCCGAGGTGATACCTTAGAGTTGTTAAGCTCAAGTTTTCCTTGAGAGAGAGAGAGCTACCGGGTTCCTTAACTCATGCCTTCTCAGGAAGAGAGCCATCGGGTCCCCTAACTTGGATGAGCTCGTGCTTCCTCGGGAAAGGAGCCACCGGGTCCTCTACTCGGTTGAGCTTGTGTCCTTTCTTCTAGAACGACCGGGTTCCCTATCCGTGGTCGTTTCTTTAAAATTGCTAAGTCCAAGCCTTTCCTTTGTGAGATACCGAGTTTCCTTACTCGGCATAGCTCGTACCCTTTCCTTTGTGAGCTACCGGGTTTCCTTACCCAGATAACCTTGTGTAGGCTGGAGATATTAATACAAACCCGAGTCTTGCATGCGCCATCTATTATAATCGATTACAGTGCTTATGTAATCGATTACATAGTGTCAAGTCCGCCCTTTGGTATTTTATTAAAACCCAAGGAACCCTTGACCGCCTTTAACCGACTTCAACCGACCTTTTCTGACCTCGCCCGCTCTCGTCCATCTTTGTCTTCCCTTGTCCGACCATTACCAACCTTGTCCGACCTTGACCGATCTTGTCCGCCCTCGTCCGACCTTATTCGAATTCTTATCTCACATTATTATAGCTAGGTACCAACTCGGATACCTAATACTTCACACTGGCTCACTTGTTTAGGGTGTTTGTGAATGACGTGCAAGAAACGTATGTGTCTATATGGATAATAGTTGAAATCGGCCTATATGATGGCTTGAGATAATCATATGTGCATTGATGGTGCCCTTGATTATCTGAATGCGGGTGGATATACATAGATACCCACAGGGGTGTATGGCAGTATCCTAGCCAGGACGAGTTGTTCCCAGGTCAGGCCATACATTGATGGAGCTGTGGTGATATGCTATGTATAGACACATGAGATGTTGGGACCGGGTGATGAGCCCGTGTTGGGGCGACCTCGTTTGGGGCGGTACGTATGTACATGAGGGGTGTATGGCAGTATCCTAGCCAGGATGAGTTGATCCTGGGCCGGGCCATGCATTGACGGAGCCCATATGACATACTGTATTTGCACGACGGAAATAGGATGATGGTTGTAGGGTACCGAGGTACTGGGGGGCCACATATGTTAGGAACTCCTTCTGACACCCGGATGCTAATCACTACCGGGGGGGAGCGGCCTGTGCATGATAGAGTGACCCTGACAAGCTACTGCATCATTTGCATGCCGAGATGGACTATTTCTGTGACGGTACCACATTGCATGATAAGAGTTGAGTTAGGAGCATGCATCATGCTAGACATTATAAGATGACTTATGAAATGTTTGTGAATGCCCGTGCATGTTAGTGCTTGATACATGTTTGGATATTTGTAATGATATGGCGATGACCAGATTGTTTTCCCTAACTGATGTCATTTATTGTTGTTGTTTAATATGATGAACTCACCATTGCTTTGTGTACCTTGTGGTTTGATACCTGTGATGATCGTGAATCGGGTTCGTGTGAGCAGAAGGGCAGCAATAGGTACTTTGTGAGATGACTATCTTTGGTTGGAGCCGCCAGGTAGTCGGGATGTCAATGGACTAGATCCCGGGCAGGAGTTGTATTTTGCTAGATGCACCCCTTGTTTTAATGGATACACCACAGTGTTTTGCTAATTACACCCCTATTGTTTAAATTTCTTATTTCCTTTTGTAAAACATATAATACAGTTTGGACATGGTATTTGTGTCTGCCATTAAGCTATGTTTTGTATATATGCATATACATATATATTTGAGATGTCTTATGCGTGCCTTTAATTACGTGTACATTCTATGATAATGATCTTCATGTGCTCGCGAAAAAAATTTACCATGTTTTTTTTTATAATCAAACTAAGGGAGTTTCATTTAAAAACTTGTTTAATAGCATGATTAAGAGTTAGTGATACAGTAGCGATGTGGCAGGTCATTCTAGTCAACAGTGAGTACATGCAGTGGTATTACTCTGTTACCCGTCGCTGGATAATCCGTAGAGCCACGTTAAATGCACATGTAGTACACATGCTACTTATAGTCATGTATTTTGCAACTTAATTTACATTTGCTATTCACTAATAATACTTGTTGTCCAAACGGATCGAGCCGAGACAATTGTCCATGGCTTCACTTGAGGCAAAGGGGCCATTCGACATGAGTCAAGTCTACCAAGAGGCGGTTCGACTTCTGGCTACATGCTATGATTTAAACAGAGTAACAGATCCTGGAGATCCTGCATCCCCACCCATGCGGCGTCAGACCAAGGCCCCTCCTCCAGTGGTTCGCAATAACCGGCGTACACGTCACGAGGGGTTACCCCTTCACCACTCTACTCCACCAGTTGCGGACACACATATGATTGTACCGCCTCTCCTCCACGTCTTACTGGCATGTTCTATGCATCGAGGTACCCTTCAGGCCTGTCTCAGCAGTACTGGTGGCCGCCAAAGTATGCTCCTGGATCATAGTACCCCCCCTGGGTTCCAACACCATCGATGCCGCAGCCCGGATGCCCATATCCATCATATCCCATGTATGCAATTGGCCCCAGTTCAGCTGGCCCTAGTTCAACTAGCCCCAGTTCAGCTGGATTCCAATTCACACCTAGATCTGACACATTTGTAGACTGTTATAGGCCCACTACTCCAACGTCAGAACAGGATCTGGTTATGGCCACTCCTACAGTACATCAGCTCACTTAATACATTCTCCCAGTTTCAAAGAGTATTCGACGAATGACATATTGGCGGCAATGGAGAGGGGACATGAAGACAATGATAACCATGCTAATGATGACCCTGACCGCATCATTAGGCAAAATCCGATTAAGGAAGCGCGGTTTCGATGTCATTTGTCACCATACGAGCATAACATGAGCCGTTGTGGAGGATATCATTCAGACCATGGAGAGGATGACTGAATTTGTTTTTTGATAAATTGCCGAGAATGGCCACTGTTCCGTGATAACTCATGTTCTGTGATAACTCATATTCTCCCAATTAGAAAACTGTGCACCCTCAGCCTCAAAGAAATGATAAAATCTTCACCACTTAAATATAAATAGACATGCCTTTATGAACTCCAACTTGGTTAAGGATCGGAAGAAGAGACGTGTGTTCTCTTCGGTGTTGACGTTAGGATCGTCGACAATGTGGGATTTGAGGATGACAGTATAGATCCTGTCGTCGGCGCCAATGTCAAAGTGGCAATGGTGACGAAACAGTAGTTTCGGAGGCGACGTTCACTGTCTATGATGATGAAGGTGACAAATTAAAAAGTTATTGTTTATTGTTGTGTGCATTTTTCTGGTTTTTTTTTTAAAGAAAGAGGATATACTGTTAAATTACATTTTTACGTTTGTATTGTGCTCTATTCAACAAACAGGGTACAAAGTAAAGAGTTGCTCGGCAACTTATGTGGTTGTATTGTTCCTTTTGTTTAGTACGATATTGTGCATCAGACAGAGCCTTTATGTATTTATTTTGTGGTGGATTTATATTGCTAGATAACTAACAACAGGGACTAAATCAAAAAGAAAAAATTGCTTGTACAGAGACGCAAACCGTCAAACGTAGAATTTTTAGGGATAAGGACTAAAGTGAAAAGATGCCGCAGGTATAGAAATCTAAGGATTCATTAATCCAAACAAATGTCATTTAAACTATTTTTTTGTTAGATACATGAAGTATACAAAGTTTATTAATATAATTCAAAAAGTTTATTGTTACAAAAAATTTGTTAAATAAAGTAAGTGGATTCAATTCTCTCTCTACACATGCATTTAATAATCAAGCAAAATTAATTATAGTTTTAAAAACCAATTAAATAAATGGATGGGCTTTTGAAAATTTGTGTTCAGATAAATTTTTAACATGTTAACATATCCACTGTCAAATTTATCAGTTAGTTTTATATGATAGCTTATTGTTAAACTTGCAATTCATGTTTTTTTATTTCAATTCATTAAATTTGTAGATAAAACGTGTCTTAACAAAAGTATTCGTATGATTATTTGTGTGTATTTTAGGTGCTAGGCATGTTTGACATTATTATTGAGAAGGTAAAACGGGTTAGAGATGATTCCCATAAGATGGAATGATGAAATCAATTTTAATTTACTCTGTATCCAACTTTTAAAAAGAAAATGATACTCCTTCTGGACTAGAATAAGAAAAAGAGTGGTCTTATATATCAAACTTAAATATAAACAAATTTAATTAATTTTGTTCTATTTCATGTAATTATTCTTAAAACACATTTCATTTAATTTTAATTTTATTTTCAATGACTCTTTTTTATGCATGATAATAAGTTCAAATGAATGATATTTAAAAAAAATCTTATTTTTATTTGAGATTAATAAAATTAAATGATGTCAACTAATATTCTTAATTAATGTGAAATTAATTATATTTATTTGTATATTACTTTTGGAACATGAAATATATTCATTGCTGAAATCATAGTATAACATTATGGTAAGTTTGATGCTTGTGTGCTTTGTACCTCTTTTTTTTCAATTATTTTAATCAATACCCTATGCAAGTGCATCTAAATACACAAGTCACAGCCTACCCGTCATCATAGTCATTCCCTTAGGTGCTAATATATTATGCACTCTGTCGTAAAATAGTTATATCAGAGAGACATTTCTATTTCTATTTTATGATTTCTATAGGAAACAATGTAAATTTAAAATCAATAACCAATTCTATCATACAACAAAGTTTGCAAAACTTGTAAGCTAGTTTTAACAGTCATGATAGCATTCATGACCATAGCTACTTATTGCCAACTATTACTGTCTACAAGCTTAAGACCCTAGCTCATATCCTCACAGTGCCTTACATGTGGAACAAGTGCACCAGTATCAGTTCCTCTCTTAGCCTTACAATCATAGAAGGGAGGAGCATGGAAGCACGGCTCCATCGACATGGCACGTTGACAAGGAGGATCAGGAGCTGTTCCATTCTCGGGCTTGTACAGTATCCACGGTTTCAACCCTCCAAGCCCCTACGCCACGTAGCCGAAAGTAGACCACGAGCTCGTGACCAACATGTTCGTCAAGCTCAAGAGGTACATTTATGCCCAAGCTTTTTGGTTGTGCATCTTCTTCTCTGTTTGTTGATACCCTTCATGGCTTGGCTGGTAAATGCCAACAACTTCTCCTGTCATAGTAGGGTGTTCCCAAAACATGTCTCTCACCTTTTCAAAATAACCGTAGCTCAAGGATGTCAGCAGCACAGCTTTTGATTTCGGCTTTCTGGGTGAATTAACAATATCCCCCTTTTGGTTAACATCAGGCAAAAGATTCTCCTTCAAAGTGCAAGCTAAGATCTGATCCAACACATGTTGAAATGGTCCAGTTCCAGTATCAAACACTCTTATTTGAATGCCTACTCTTTCATCAACGTTAGCTAAATAAGCATGATAGTATCTGCTAACAAGTCCCCATACTTTGTGTTATCATTATGCCAAGAAAACAACCTAATGCAGAAGAACCGAAAGCTAACCAAAAACAGAGTAATAAGCAGGAGACAACAAATAGAGAGAAAGAGAGAGCAAAACGGATTTACGTGGTTCACTCCAAAAAGAGCTACATCCACGGGCAACAGCTTCTAAAGGATTCATGGAATATCGTATGTTTTACAAAGAGGTGCTATGATCCCTTTTATAGCAATAGGAATCAATAAGGACCAGTTAGAGGAATGTACCAAAACTAACAAAGCTAATAACAACCTCTTAACATATCTAAAAAATACACCACTAACATCATAGTTTGAGATACAAGGCATATATCACAATTCTCCACCTTGCACTTGAATCTCAAGCTTAGGTTCTGATACATATAAAACTGTTGCCTGCCTTAGAAGAATTATTTCCACTTATCAACATTAAGCAAGTCCAAACAGTGCATGAACTTGCTTCTTGGAACAGGTTTTGTAAACATGTCTGCTGGATTATGCTTGGTATCAATCTTTTGGACTTTAATCCTCTTCTCTGTTCGAATGAAATGATATCTAACATCTATATGCTTGGTTCTTTCATGGTGAACCTGATCCTTGGCCAAGCAAATAGCACTCAAGCTGTCACAGTAGATCAATGCATGATCTTGAGGAAATCCAAGGTCAGTGATTAGACCTTTCAACCATATTCCTTCCTTAGCAGCTTCAGTCAAAGCCATATATTCTGCTTCTATTGTAGATAAAGCAACAGATGATTGAAGAGTTACTTTCCAACTAACTAAAGAACTTCCCAAAGTGAAAGCATAGCCAGTAACTAATCTTCTCCCATCCAAATCAGTAGCATAATCTGCATCTGAGTAACCAGCTAGGGAACACTTTGTGTCAGCACCATATATCAGACCAACATCAGATGTTCCTCTCAAATATCTGAAAATCTGCTTAGTTGCTTGCCAATGTTGCTTTTGTGGTTGGTTTAAGTATCTGCTAACCACACTAACAGCATGAGCTAGATCTGGTCTTGTACATACCATAGCGTCAATAAGGCTGCCAACAGCACTTGCATAGGGAACCCGAGACATGAAATCCTGATCAGCTTTGGAGTGACACTGAACCATAGTAGACAAATGATCCTTTGCAGACAGAGGTGTATTCAAAGGTTTAGCATTATTCATTCCAAAATGCAACAATATCTTCTGTATGTATTCTTCTTGTGATACAAATAGCTTCTTCTTTGAGCGATCTCTATGTATCTTCATTCCAAGAATCTTCTTGGCTGCTCCTAGGTCCTTCATGTCGAACTCTTTATTCAGAAGAATTTTCAGCTTTTGGATTTCAGATTTATCTTGGGATGCAATAAGCATATCATCTACATACAACAGTAGATAGACCATGGACTCAAGCTCCACCTTCTTGTGGTATATACAACAGTCATAAGGGCTTCTCTTATGACCCACACTGATCATGAAGCTGTCAAACCTCTTATACCATTGTCTTGGTGATTGTTTCAAACCGTACAAAGACCTTTGAAGCTTGCAGACATAGTCTTATTTTCCTTCTGTGATAATTCCCTCTGGTTGAGTCATAAGGATATCTTCTTCAAGTGTTCCATGTAGAAAAGCAGTCTTCACATCTAGTTGCTCTAGCTCAAGGTCTTTGCATGCTATAAGAGCTAGAAGGATCCTAATGGAGGTGTGTCTCACAACAGGTGAAAAAAATCTCATTATAGTCTACTCCTTCTTTCTGATTGAAACCTTTTGCAACCAACCTTGCCTTATATCTGATAGATTCAGCTCCTGGGATTCCAGCTTTCCTTTTGAAAATCCATTTGCATCCAACTACATGTCTTCCTTCAGGCTTCTTGATCAGTTTCCAGGTCTGATTTTTGTGAAGTGATTCTAACTCTTCTTTCATAGCAAGTATCCATTTATCAGCTTCAATATGATTTATAGCTTCCTTGTAGGTGGTAGGTTCAGAATTTTCTATTTCTTCTGCAACATGAAGAGAAAAGGTTGTCATATCTTCAAAACCATATCTTACAGGAGGTTTAATTATCCTTTTTGTTCTCTAATATGAAGCATGGTCTGGCTGTACAATGTCCTGATCTGATAGCTAATTAGATGAGTCTGTTTCTCTTTCATCTCCTGAGGAATCTAACTGAACAGCTTCTGAAGGTGTGCTGACGGATTTTTCTTGGTAGTTATTGTCAACAACAATAGGAAGCTCCGCCTGTTTAAGAACTTCAGCTTTTTTTTTGGAACAGCTTGCTTGGCAATCTGATTTGTCATAACAAATTCATCAAAAATGACATCCCTACTGAGTATAACTCTCCTTTCAGATGGTGACCAAATTCTGTACCCTTTTACTCCTTCTCCATAACCCACAAAAATTCCCTTCTTAGATCTAGGTTCCAGTTTTCCTTCATTCACATGATAATAAGCTGGACAACCAAAAATCCTCAGCTTAGAGTAGTCTGCAGGTTAATTAGACCAAATATCTATAGGTGTCTTACAGTTTATTGCAGTAGAGGGTGATCTATTGATAAGATAGCATGTTGTGTTAACAGCTTCAGCCCAATAGCTTTTATCAAGTTTAGCATTAGATAACATGCATCTAGCTCTCTCTAGCAATGTTCTATTCATTCTTTCTGCTATCCCATTCTGCTGAGGAGTGTTTCTAACAGTATGATGTCTTACAATCCCTTCCTTGTTGCAAAAATCATTGAATTCTGCTGAGCAAAAGTCAAGGCCATTATCTGTTCTAAGGTATTTAACCCTTTTACCAGTGCTGTTTTCAACTGTGGCCTTCCAGTCTTTGAATTTCTTATAAGCCTGATTTTTATGCTTCATTATGAAAATCCATGTCATTCTAGAATAGTCATCAATGATGGATAGGAAATACCTGGCAGCACCTAGTGATGGAACCTGTGAAGGTCCCCAACAATCTGCATGTATATAATCCAATATTGCCTTGGTTTTGTGCTGTGCTTTTGTAAATTTTACCCTATGCTATTTTCCAAATACACGGTGTTCACAGAACTTGAGTTTCTGTAGTTCCTTGTTTCCTAGCAGACCTTCTTTGCTTAGGATCAGCATCCCATTCTCACTCATATGCCCCAGCCGTATATGCCATAGGCATGCTTGATCAGGTTCTAGTCTAGCTGATCCAGATACCAGAGATAGACCATCTGTTTCTCTAACAGTTGATCCTTGAAGCAAGTACAGAGTTCCTTTCCTGGTTCCTTTCATAACAGTGGTGGAACCCCTTTTGATATGCATGATACCATCTTCAACATCCTATTTGAAACCCTTAGAGTCCAAGGTTCCCATAGAAATCAGATTCTTGCTTAATTTGGGGGCATGTCTAACATCAGTAAGAGTTCTTACAACTCCATCATGCATCTTTATTCTAATGGTTCCAATTCTAGCAATAGTACAGGGCATATAATTTCCCATGAATACATGTCCTTTATCCACATCTTCATATGTATAAAACCAGTTTCTGTTTGGGCAAATGTGAAATGTGCAAGCAAAATCCAAGAGCCAATGTTCACCAGATTTTAGAGGGTGATCATTAATGGAAAGCACAAGATCACTTTTAGATTGGTAGCTTTCCTGAACAGCTACAACAGTTGGCCTTTGATTCCTTTTCTTCGGGCAGTCCTTCTTCCAATGTCCAGGTTCTTTGCAATAGTTGCAGATGTCCTTTGGATCAATCTTGCCCTTTTTCTTCCATTTATCTTTCTTCCTCTTTCCATTCTTGAATGAACCTGAAACAGTAAGACCCACAGCATTGTTGTCTTCACTGTTTCCAGATGCCTTGCTCCTCAATTCCTTTGAGTGCAGGCTGGATTTAACCTCCTCCATAGTTATACAATCTTTGCCAATACTCAGCGAATTAACGAAACTCTCATATGAGGGTGGTAAAGAAGCTAACAGAATCATTGCAGCATCTTCATCCTCAATTTCTACTTCTATGTCTCTTAGTTCCATTAATATTGAATTCAGTTCATCCAAATGTTCTTTTAGAGATGTACCTTCTTACATTTGGAGACTGAATAACCGGCGTTTCAGAAGCAGCTTGTTGCAGATTGATCTTGTCATGTAAATTCTTTCAAGCTTTAACCATAAGCCGCTTGTTGTTTCTTGGTCTGCAACTTCATACAAGACTTCATCAGACAGGGATAACAGAATCAATGAATGAGCTTTCTCCTCTTGTTCAGCAATGTTTCTTTTCATCTCTTTGGTGAGTTTCTCTTTCAGAGTTGAAGAAGATTCCTTCTTCACAGAGGCAGATATCAGAGGTGCCCAGACTCCTTGTTCTTTCAGCAGAGCACGCATTTTAATGTGCCAGAGATTGAAGTTGTTCTTGCCATTGAATTTCTCGATTCTCAGAGAGGTAGCCATGGTTCTTGAAGGTTTCTTGCACAATCTTGCAGCAAAGAACAAAAGCGAAAAAAAAGCACTAAAGGATAGTACCTCCAGAAGGTAGCAAATTGAGGTGACAGAATCCTTTCTTAGATTGCAACCAAAGCTCTAGATACCAGTTGTTATGATTATGCCAAGAAAACAACCTAATGCAGAAGAACCGAAAGCTAACCAAAAACAGCGTAATAAGTAGGAGACAGCAAACAAAGAGAAAGAGAGAGAGAGAGAGAGAGAAATGGATTTACGTGGTTCACTCCAAAAAGAGCTACATCCATGAGCAACAGCTTCTAAAGGATTAATGGAATATCGTATGTTTTACAAAGAGGTGCTATGATCCCTTTTATAGCAATAGGAATCAATAAGGACCAGTTAGAGGAATGTACCAAAACTAACAAAGCTAATAACAACCTCTTAACATATCTAAAAAATACACCACTAACATCATAGCTTGAGATACAAGGCATATATCACACTTTGTTTGTTGGGTGGAACAGATATCTACCAAAGAAATGGAAAACTTTATCCTTGTTTGGAAAGAGATCACTCAGTTGCTTCTCAAAAGACGGCATCAAGAATAGAGATGGGGCAAAGTAGTTATCTGTTCTCACCATTAACCATGCACTTTCTGAAGAAAAGCTTGGTCATCATCACAGAAGAAAAGCTCGTCCTAATCATCATAGTCATGTGCTAGATGAAGGTAGACAAAAGAGGGAACAATGGAGTTTGTAGCTGATTTATTTTTCAGCATTTTCCCATAACATTGATCAAATTTCCGATTAAAACTGGGAAATTGACTGTTGAGAGGGAAATCAGGAGGGAGAAACCAGGAAACATGTGGCAACGGTTCACAAAAAAGATGCACCATATCAACTCCAGGATCAACCAACAGAACTCGATCTGTGAGGAGAGCGTATAGAAACACAAAAGCTAAGGTCAATATCCTATTCCCTAACCCACTATATGAAATCCATACCAGATATTTACATGCTGGGGACTCACTTACATGATCAGACCTGAGTTCTTTCACCGTTTTATTATAGGATTCAGTGTAAGGTCCACATTCTTTGTGGAGAGCTTCATATTTTCTCAATCTAGAAATGAGGTCTGATGAAGGACTTCTCGATAGTCCTTTGTGGAATGTGGCCGAATGGTACCTGTTGAGACAAGATTGTTCATCAAATCCATCTGCTATAAGGCCACCAAGTAGTTTATCTTTTTGCAACTCAACGGAATCAGCAACTTCACCTGCAAGTCACAGAAGATGAATTCCATTATTAAACCTCAATATTAATTCATATACAAAAGAGGAATATTAAACACCTAAATCAACTGAGAATGGGAAATCAGTTCACTAAAACAACAACAAAAGTCTATGTCAATAGGTTAAGTCAGGTAATCACACAATGCCATTGAACTCAGCTAGAAACCAAATTCACAGGGAAAATCAGTTTATTCATTTCCAACAAAAAACATGAGCTTGAGCCCTCTCCCTCATCATGTTCATTCTTAGAATTTAGAATTTGAATCTAGCTCAATTTCAAAAGCGAGTTCATCAGTGAGAGTTGTTCCTATTTATATACATTATTTTGGTCATCTTGAGCATGAAGTTTGCAACTGACCTCTGCAAGTGGTCAGATGACCCAATAGATCCAACAACAACCACTAAGATAGATTGTGAAACCATCTAGGAATTTTGGATTTAGGCGTAACCCAGCCCCAAAAGAACACTAATGAGATGATCATTCATTGTCTTTCACTTATGTATACTATTTTGGTCATATCATCGTCAGTGAAGGTGGGATCTCCAACATTCATTGATTTATGCAATGAATACATTCGACAAAACAAAACTAAGAACAAAAATGAACAATAGAGAGCACAGCAACAAGACAAGTATAACACCACTAAATCAACATCCATCTTCACCTTGTGATTCATCCGCAACAAATCCAACATAGCAGTCTCATTTTCACAGACGTTACTACATTATATTACACAAAATGCAAACAAATGCCACAAAAAATGCAAGATCTAGGTTTCATAAAGTGTTTATTAAGTTAAAAAAAAAAAGACATGAAGACCAAATCATCAATAAACTAAAGAAAAGAACCTTGTTGAGTTTGTTTGAGTTGTAGCAGAGTCCTCGCTGTTGAAGCTGATTGGATGGGAGGATGTGGGAGAAGTAAGGTGAGGGAGAAGAGGAAGAGAGAGAAGAGAAAGAGTGCCATGAGGCGCGTGAGGAGGAATCTCCGGCTGGAGCGCGTGTTGGAATCCGAATCTGGGAGGCCTTCGCCTTCGTCGTCGTGGCTCCACTTGCGCCAGAGCCTCTTCATGTGCACTGTTTGTCTATCGTGTTGGTTCAATTCAACCTCTCAGTTTTGCCATGCTTTTTCTTCTTCCAAACACAGTGTTGTCGTGTGTTTTTGTGTTCCACTTACACCACTTTGGAGGAGTTGGGATCCCTTCCATAACTATGACACCACATCATGCCAGAAATTTTGACTCAACCAACCTTTACAATGCTATTTTATTATTAAAAAAATGGGACTTTGCTAATAGTATTGTAATATTGGTCGAGAAATTAAAATAAAAAAAATATTTATAATGTAAATCAAAACATAAAAAAGATCATGTACAATATTTTTTTTTCCAATAAAAATATTTTTATATTAATTTTCTTAATCAATGTCTTTAGAACATTTGTTAGCATTTGTAAAAATATTATTATAAAGATAAATATTACAAGAATGAGGGGTTCAATTGTGATTTTAGTGAATTTTTGAACCTTTTGGAAATCCAATAAAGTTTTTTGTCTAAAAATGAAACTTTGTAAAGCAGATAACATATTTTGTGAGAAACACACTCAGACGATGATAAAGACAAGTTCATAAAGCACACTAAGTTTTCAAAAACCTAAAAACAATTCAGACCTTGGTTAGTGAAAAATAGATAGAAAACAAGAAAATATCAAAAATAGAAAATTATATTGGTTTGTCTCGACCACTGAAACTACATCTGATTATTGACAAACCATCAAATTTATACTAATTTTCACAAGTTACAAGTATTGTGTCACGACCACTTATGGCTCTGCAAATCAAATTCCATCCCAAGCTTAATTAACACCCAGTGTTCTTTGTCCTATCAAACCACTATTATCTTTAAACAAATCAGAATAGATTTGTGGTTGAAGATTGCTTAAGATTAAAACTAGAATCGTCTTACAAACTAATATACAAATCAGTGCTTAGTCATTTTCTCTCAATATGTTCAAGGTGTTTTGAGATATTTTTTTTTTAACTTTTCAAGAATATACAAAAAAAATTTTGCATAAAGAATGATAAATGTTTTTCGCACAAGATTATTTTTTCAGTCTTCAAAGCTTCTGATTTATATAGGTCTCATATTCAAGTATCCATTGTCTCACAATGAGTAGATATCTTCGTTTGATGAAAATGACCGTTGGGAGCAGTTAATGCTAGTGTTAAATGCATGTCCTTTCCTCATTCAAAAAGTCTTCTCTTCAATGCTTACATGTTAGATAGTTGCAACAGGTACTTCTTTGTGTCAAAGCAGGTCCTGCGTAACAAAGCTCTTCTTTTAATGGCAATTAAGAAATTTCAAATCTTGATTTCATTTATTCTTCATAGCAATGTTATCAAACACAATCCAGACCGATACCCAACAACCTAACCGGGCCAATTTCGCTTTTGGACCTATTACACGATTGACCCGGGTTGACCCAGTCAAACTCGATCGGGTCAGTCACTAGATCCTGGTTGGACCAGTCCTACTTGACAAATTTTTAAAAAAAAAGTTGGATTTTTTTAATTTGTATGGATGGACTTTTCTTACTCAAATAATGTTAGTTACATACTTATATATAATAGATACATATATAATTTTTGAATTTATAATAGATACCGGGTCAAACTGAGCCAATTAATGGTCCACCGATTGGACCACTGACCCATTACCTCAACCAGGTCAATGACCAGATTGGGTTTCACAAGTATGCTTCATAGGATTCGACGGATCCTAGAAGAATGTTTCTACAAAGAAAATCTTAAACATAAAGTATTAAATGAGGTCTTAAATGTCATCACACATGTTGCATTAGATTATGACTCCATTTGCCTATCGTCTAAAACATCAAATGTAAATTTTATCATATATGATCATACGCAAAACACACAACTTTTAACCTATGAATTTGTTTACATCTAATCAAAATAATTAAGGATCATGATTATTCTTTAAGATGTAATAGTTCTTTTGACTCAACTATTATTTTGTCATGATTGATATTTAAATATTTTTGTTAGCTAGCTTGTAAATTAATTTACTTACCAAATTTTTTATAATTTAATCAAAACATAGTGAGAGTGTAACAAGTTGTTTTACAATACATTTCACTTATAAATGGTGATCCAAAATAAGTTTGTTAATTTTTATAATGATTATCTTAAAAAATATTTCTAATGTATTTTTTATCAATTAATAATTAACTAATAAACTATGTATCTCATTGTCTAGAGGCTCCTTGTTAAGGGAGAGAGATATTGTATACAATTTTATCCTTTATATGCAATAGATGATGTTTCTGAATTCGAACCTGTGGTCAATAAGTCATCAAGACACAACATTTTTAGTATATTTTTATCAATTAATAATGTAAAAAAACCATATTGACAATATAAAATTCTTAATTTGATGACATAAATATAAAAATTATTTTTTATTTTCTAAATATAATTAGTTTAAGTTTCAATTTATTTATCTAATTTTTTTAGTTAACGTAGCTATTTGAATTAATTTTTGGATTAAATATGTCAAAAATACGAGAAAAATTAGTCAAAATGTTAAATATAAGATTAGAAATACAAACCTCTAACCTCCAACAACACTTAAGCACTAGGCCAATGAGTTTCTTCAATATATAAATGAAGTATTATATACCTTTAATCGAAATAAAAAAATGCATGTATGTTTACTACTATTAAATAATATTATATATATATATATATATATATATATATATATATATATAATATTAATAATATTATTGATAAATTGATAGTAATACTATTATTAAAGGTGATTCACAAATATTGTATAAACTAATAATATATTAAAATATGTAGGCTTAAGTGTATTAATTAATTAGGGTCCTTTGATTAAGCTAAATATGAAGTATAAACATCTATATTGTTTTGAAGTTTAGTCGTGGGATACATTTCAGACATTGATACTCTTCAACTTATACGACACTTCTATCAATCAAAAAACTATTTTTTGTTAATTTGGACACTTAAGCCTATTGGGGATGGATATACGGACCGGCTCGATTTGGTAAGTCCACATTTAGACGAGCCAGAAAAGTTCTGTTCGCAAAATAATTGGATTTTTCTAAATGTCCATATCCAGCCCGCAAAAATCTACGATAAAGTTAATCCGCAGGTCCAAAAAGTAATTTTAAAAAATAGTTTTATAAAAAAAAATGCTTAAAAAAGTGAAAAATGTATAGAATTGAAAGAAAGAAAAATTGATTTCGTTTTTTAAGCTAAAATTTATCACATTAAAATATATCAATATTTTAAATATAACAAATTGACAATAACAACCTAAGATCAAAATGTTAACATAACAAGTTAATGACACTTGCACATTGGACTTAGGTAATTAAATGGGTGGTCTGTAAATAAAGTCCACTAGATCCATGGGCTTAATGGACTGAATTCAAAAAATAAGTAATTCACAATCCGTAAATTATACGGATTAGGTCATAATGCTCCAACCAATTGAACTAATATGTCAATTATGCAAAAAAAAATTAATATTAATACATATAACACTAATTTTTTAATGTATATTTAATACAATAAGTTTACATAATAAATTTTGTAACAATTAATTTTGATCTAATAATTAAAGTATTTTTTACATATAAAAATCATAGATTTAAATAAAAATCATAAGTTTAATAAAAATTATATTTGTATTTAATGTTAAATTAAAAATTATATCTATATTTACAGGTCTAATATTTTTTTATTAAACCTACAAATTTTTATTTTAAAACTATAATTTTTATTTAAATCTATGATTTTTATATGTAAAAAAATAATTTAATTATTAGATCAAAATTAATTGTTACAAAATTTATTATGTAAATTTATATGTGTTTTAAATATACATTAAAAAATTTAGTATTGTATGTATCAACATTAATTTTTTTTAGTATAATTGACATATTAGTTTAGTTGGTTAGAGCATTGCATTAATAACGTGAAGGGTGCAGGTTTGAGATCTGCATGCGTCATTATTTTAAATTATTTGAAAAAATATATTTTAACTTAAAAAAAAAAAACTTACCGATTGACGAATCCGTAAGGTTCATACAGATTCACAAATCCGTATAAAGGTTCCATAACCTTCAAAAACTCGTAATAACGCGAGGGTACTTTTGCCATTTAAAATTTTGGAATGGTGTATAAAGACAATCCCCTATATGAATTTTAAAGGTATGCAGGCTTAACAGGCCGGTCTAGTCTACTAATCTAGATCCCTATATTCACAACTTTTATGAAGAGATACACATTCATATTATTGAAGGTATGGTGGTAAAATTTTGATTATAAGTTATTTGAAATGCAAAATAAGCTAATCAAACACACGTTGTTTTGTTAATTTCTTCATAGAAGTTACCTATTTAATATACACAAAGCAATAAAGATAACCCTGTGCAAATAAATGCTTCATACAATAACTAAAACATTATGAAATGCTTTCAAAGTAAGAGAAATCTTACTCTTTATAACTATGTAGACTATACTGTCTTTTACTTTAACCACATTTTCAATGTTATAATTGAAGTATACAGACTCAAAAGTAGAAAATAAAAAAAATTCCTTGCTTCGAGAACAAGAATTTTCTATAATGCACAACGCACACACTTTGGTCTAACCTTGACAACAATGTAAAATTGCCAAAAACATACCAAACATAAAAATGGGTATAACTAACAACACCCACGGATCGGTGATCAATAAATTTTTACTGACACACTCTCATACTTATCCCTATACTAAACTTCACAGTTGAATTGGTTACGTTTGTGAGATACAAGTTAGTACACTTTTGTTGTTGGAATATCTGAGTTGCTTCTTTTTTTCAGTTTTCACCTACAACTAAGGATGGGTTGAGCTGGGAGCGGAAAAGAAAACAAATTAAACAGCTTTTCTGAATTTGCTTTTATATTTAAGCTACCCTTCGTGGGTGCTTAATAATTAACTATAGGGTTTGATGCTTCAGCTCAAATGCTCAAGAACATCACTTATCTGTCATTAAAGGATGATTATCATCTGAGACAACAAATTCACTAACCCCACTTCCCACCTCAATTGAGCTGCAGCCAGGAGACCTTGACTGTTTTATCTGATTCCTAACAACTATCTTCTTATTCCACATGCCTTTATTGGCATAAATATTAGACATAGCAACACTGTCACCCACATAGCCAGGGTCCAGCTTGAGTAGCTTTTGCCTCACTTCTGCAGCTAGCTCTAATTCACCACGGACACTGCAAGCCCCCAGCAAGGTTCGCCAGACAACTGCATTTGGTGGCACCGGCATCTCCATAATGAAGTCATAGGCATCTCTCAAATGCCCACCTCTGCATAATAGATCCACCATGCAGCCAAAGTGAGCCTCTCTAGGTTCTATGCCATAAACTTCACTCATACTTCTGAACTGCAGCTTCCCTTCCTCAACCATCCCTGCATGGCTGCAAGCCATTAAAACTCCGATGAAAGTTACATCATTTGGGGTCATGACACAATCATCCTTGTCCCTCATTTCTGAGAAAAGTTGAAGAGCCTCGCGTGCTTGCCCATGTACCGCATGCCCCACAATCATGGAAGTCCAAGTTGTGACATCCTTGTTTCTCATGCCATCAAACACCTTCCTGGCTGTCACAACATCCCCACATTTAGCATACATGTTTATAAGAGCATTATCCAAACACAAATCTCTGTTCATCGCTTGTTTCCGCCGCACAAAACCCTGGATCCATTCACCCATTTCAAGTGCTCCGGTCTCAGCACAGGCAGAGAGAGCAACCGTCACAGTAACTTGATCAGGTTCGACATTATTTATCTGCATCTCTCTAAACAGTTGCAAGGCTCTCCCGGGCTTGTGGTTGTCAACGTAGGCCGAAATCAATGAGGTCCAGCCTACAATATTCTTAGAGGGTATTTCGTCGAACACTTGGTGTACATCATGAAGGTTACCGCGTTGCGCGTACATTTTCAAAAGGGTTGTCTGGAGTTGAACTATGGTTTGGTACCCAAGTTTTATGATGAGGGCATGAAGTTGTTTTCCTTGGGTGGAGGAGTGTTTGTGGTTGCAAGCTTTTAGGGAATACAACAAAGAATAGCTGTCAACAAGGTTAAGAGTGGGTCTTTTTCTTAAGAAGGATCTGAAGAGAAGAAGCACCTTGGTTTGCCTGTTGCATTCAAGGTGCTTCTTAAGGGTTTGGTTGGCTTTTGGTGGTTTGAGGCTAATGGGAGTCTCAGCTTTCTGATGCCACGTTGACATGTGGGTATGAACCAACTTGTTCACACTGCTTCGAAGCAAAGTGTGGAACCATTTCAAGTGTGTCATGAATGTCACACGTTTTGTTCTGCCAAGTTATGTGTATAATTGACACCCTTAAGAACTTCTCTTGGTTAATGTTACGGAGAAATCAAGCCAAGCATGCTACGATCAGCCGCCATCTCTTATTTTGACGTCTTTCTTATTGATTATTGCTCCAGAGTTAACATCAACTATACTTTTAATTTAAGTTAATTGTTTAAAAATAAAAAATAATATAAAATTATTATTTATAAACTATAACCATATATAACAAGAATAAAGATATTTTGATGTATATATTTTTATACTCATTTTGTTCTTATAATTATATTTATAAAATCATTTTTTTATTCTTATAATTATCTTCACACGCTTTTGGGATCAATTTTGTAAGTGGTGAAATTGATGAGGATGTAAATCATAGAATCAGAGCAGGGTGGATGAAATAACGGAATGTATCAGAGTTTGTGTGACCGCAAAATTTTCCTTAAGCTAAAAGAAAAATTTTATAGAATAGTTGTAAGACTGACCATGTTATATGGAGTAGAATACTGGCTAACACATAAGTAACATGAATATAAAATAGGGGTAGTAGAAATGAAGATGTTTAAAGTAGATGTATGATTAGACGAAGATGAATAAGATAAGAAATGAGGATATTCGATGAAAGGTACCAGTGGTACCGGTGTATGAAAAGACGAGGGAACATAGAATGAGGTGGTTTGGACACGTTATGAGACGACCACTGGATGCTCCTATAAGAACAAGAGTTTGTTACCAAGAGCTCGACACAAAGAAAGGTAGAGGTTGACCGAAACTTACCTAAAAAAATGTAGTTAAACAAAACCTAATGGAGTGAGATATAGATTGATGGACGGTATGTCTTAGGACGGAGTGGAGAAAAGAAGTTTGGTGGAGAGTTAAACCCATTAGTATTTCTATGTTCCAGTCGTTCATTTTTTTTAGTTCTTTTCCTCTTCATTTCTCCCTCATCCTTTCACCTCTATTTTATTTTAGTTTATTTTTCTTCTCTTTTGTCTTATTTGCACTTTTTCTTCCCTTCACTTTTTCTCTTTTTTTGTCTTATTTCCGATCTATCATTTGATTCATCTACCATCGACCTCAATTAACTTAGATTAAAGGTACAATTGATATTGATGTTGATGTATTAAAAAAATATGAAAAGACATATAGACATGCACAAATTTTCTGTTTTTTCTAGTTAAAACTATATAAATTAATAAAAAAGGATTAAATTTACTTTTCCATTTTTTATATGAACAAATAGTGATTTTTAACTTTCAAGTACTATTATATCATCCGACCCAAATCATCAAAGTGTTTTTTCCTAGAAAGAACTGTACATTAACACCAATATTTTTCCCTTAAACATTCATTTATCTTTTTTGTAAAGCACTCATTTACCACCACGCAGGCTATACCACTGTCAACGAGACACCAAAAAAAAAAAAACTACAAGGAGGAGATAAAAGTTCTGTTCGCAGTACAGTTTAGCACCCTCTTTTTCATTTTTCAGACAATGTTAAGTTGGCAAAACTAAGTCTCTGGGAGGATTGATGAATTTATTGACATATTTTAGCGTTCATTTGTACAATGTTGCATACTTTGAAAAGAAAACTAGGTACTCTATTGTTCAAAGACTCATCATTATGTGAAGATAAGAGAGAAAATATTGTACGTATCGTTACCATTGCATACTTTAAAATAAAATAAGAATAATTAAGAATGCAGAAAATGTGTTGTCCTCGAATTGGAACTCTTTTATTCATAAATCGTTCACCATAAAATAAAGTCACTAAGTTGGTTATTTTTTATAAAATAAACCAGAACGAATTCGCAGTAAGATCAGTACATTAGTAACTCTAGTGAAAAAGATGTCAGTTGTCCTCTGTCATGACTACTCTTTTGAGGAGAAGAAAACCATAGAAATCCAATGTTAACATGCCTTTCTCGTTTCACAAGCCATCGAGGTGGAAAGCAAGTCTACTTCATATCACAATGCCTTTCTCAATGGTTTTGGAGTAATGCTAACTAAAACCATGATCAAAACAGATCCATTCATGCCCCACTAAATGCTAAAATACCAAATAAGCACAACTTGTGCAAATGAATAACTTGGTGAAGTATTTTGCATACATGAGTTCAGTAATTGAAGATCAGTTATTAAAATCCTTTGTGAATATATCTTGCGGTCAAGGAGCCTGAAACCTGCATCACACTCCGCATTCAGGAAAATGAATGCCATATTCCATTAAATGCTCAGAACACATAAGAGCTGATTTCAAATATCCATTCTCTCGATAACCTCTAGACAGTACACGATATATAGAAGTATTTTGCATACAGCCATCTTCACCATGTCCGCATGCAGCATCATTACATCAATCATATGCTTGGACTGAAAATGTGCCTGCAACATGCTAACATAAACAAGCATGTCTGGTTTGAAACTATTTCATCTCATTTCCGCAAAAAACTTAGTGGCCTTAAAGATCTGCCCGTCTTCACATAATCCTTGCATTAAGCTGGCATACATCACACTATTTGGAGAACAAAACCTACTATCCATTATCTCCAGGGTAACAAGCTCCAGTTTTCTCCAATAACATTTTGATTGCATCATTTATCCTTCCATCTTTTAAAAAAGGCCATCAATTACACAACTAACTGTGAACACATTGGGAGTTAGTCATGCATGCAGCATCTCCTTGTGCAACCCGAAAGCCTCTTTGGTGTTCCCAACCTTGCAGTGCCCATCAATCAAAGCTGTGTAAGTTACCACATCAGGCACAATACCCTTGATTACCATTTCCGTGTACAAGCCAATTGCAGCTTTACATTACCTTTCTCGCAAAACCCATCAATCAATGTGGCCATGTTCAATTTTCCTCAGTCATCTGAGAACACACCTAAATAGCCTTCTTCATGTCATCTGTTTTACAGCACCCATCAATCACCACATTGTATGTCACAGAATTGGCAAGAACCCCAACTTCATCCATTTTCTCCATCAAACCCATAGCTTCTTCCAATCTACACATGTCAATAGACCCTTGATGAGTATATTGTATGTGACAACATCTGGGGAGATTCCGCACCTTTCCATTTCCAAGCGCAACCACATCCTTTGAGCAAGTTCCCCGCCTTGCAATACCCATGAATCAAAGAATTATAAGCATGCCCTTTAGGAACATCAAACTTGGCCATATAAGCAAAACAGTTTTGCGCAGCCTTCAAATCCCCCATTTTGCGTAGAACATCTATCAAAGGAGCAAAAGTGACAACATAAGGGTACAAACCACGCTTTAGCATATCATAATACAAATAAAAAAAAACTTCGTTTCACATCACCCATCATGCTATACCCATCCATGAGGGTCTTATAAGTGTACAAATTGGGTGTCACCACCCCAGATTCACTCATTAGTCCAAACACGCCCTCTGCTTCTCCCAGTTGACCTTCCTTGCAAAACACACGAATTAAAAGTGTAAATCACGACAATTGGTTCAATCCCTCTGTTAAGCATTATGTGCGTTGCTAAAAACACCCTGGGCACAACAACAATTCATCAAAATGCTGTAGGTGATGACGGTAAGGGAAAAACCGTGCGACACCATGTCCATGTACACCTCCCACAGGGAATCGAACATCTGGGTCTTGACGAGACCATGAAGAAGTGCGTTGCAAGGTTGTAACGTGGGCAAAAAAGAATAGTTTTTGAACACCCAGAGGGCTTCTTCTACAAGACCTAGTTGGCAGAAAGCGAGTATGAGAACGCCGAAAGCTTGGGGCGTGAGGTTGGTGCGGTTGATAGATTGGAAAATTGAGGAACACAATGTGCGGGGCTTGCGCGTGTTTTGGAGGTGATGTTTGGTGAGGAACGTGGCTTCGGTGAAGGTGTTGGAGGTCGTGAGGATGTGGGTGATGGCGGTTGCGTCAGAGGTTGATATGGAGGATAATAACGAGGAAGGGTGCGTGAGAGCAATGTTGATTATGGGGACCTTTTCGACGAACAAGGTTCAACATTGCACACATGAACCACTGGTGCTGAAGTGAAGAACTCACACAAATGCATAATACTCTTCATATAAATATTGCATTTTTAATAAATATTTAGGAATTTATTGTAGTTTGAAAAAACTAATTGTGAATCTGTAGCAACCAAACACGCCTAGGTCAGACGTGTTCAAACACGCCCCATCCAGGCGTGATTGGAGCCCAGTCCCGCCCCACCCAGGCGTGATCAATCACGCCCCCACCAAGTGTGACTATGCAACCAGTCACGCCTCATCCAGGCGTGACCCTGCTCCTTTCAGCCATTTCCCCTATTTAAACCCAATATCATCTTCCCACTCTTCACAACTCTTCTTCATCATCTCAATATTTGCTTATTTATACTTTCTGCATTTGAGTTGTGCTTCAACCATCATTCTCATCATTGTCCGAACCACTAGCATTCTCAGCAAGAAAACGATCTTCCATTGCGATATTTTCATCATCGTCATCATCAAAATCGTCGTCCATAACCCAAGTAGGGTCATTTTCATCTTCCATAGACAAATTAACAAGTGGAGCAGCAGATGCTGATGTATTATGGGAATAATTCAAATCAACTGACCTCATTGGTAAAACGACATCCTCTGCTTTTATTGGTTAAAGAATTCTTCTATTACCATTTCTACGTCTTCGTCGTCTATTACTTTCATTCTAATATATTTATCATCGCACCATATTCTTGCAGTGACCATAGTGATAGATTCATTACCTTTGAGAACTAATTTTTGACAGATTTTTTGATGCAATTCGTCAATACTTGAGTTGCACTTGATACGTGTTGGTCTTTTATCACATTCGAAAACAACACCACGTCGACCCTCAGTTATCCTACCATTATAATATAGAACAATACGAATACAATCAGAATGTGGACACATTTTTATATATATAACCAAAAAACAATGCAGAAAGTATAAATAAACAAATATTGAGATGATGAAGAAGAGTTGTGAAGAGTGGGAAGAGGATATTGGGTTTAAATAGGGGAAATGGCTGAAAGGAGTAGGGTCACACTTGGATGGGGCGTGACTGGTTGCATAGTCACGCCTGGTGGGGGCGTGATTGATCATGCCTGGGTGGGGCGGGACTGGGCTCCAATCATGCCTGGATGGGACGTGTTTGAACACGTCTGGCCTGGGCGTGTTTGGTTGCTATAGATTCGCAATTAGTTTTCAAACTACAATAAATTCCTAAATATTTATTAAAAATGCAATATTTATATTTTTTTGCCATCTATTCACAATCAACTCGTTATGTGACAACAACTTTCTTGTTGCTTCAGAAAAAGAGGACTCTGTCCGATGATCTGTATCATAAAAATATGGAGTAAATGATAAATTTATGGAAAAATATTCAATTTGATCAGTTTTCTCCATTAACCCAAAGAACAAAGTTTATTAGATATCATTGAACCTATTTGTCATAAGAATTTTGCTTTCGGTGTTGCTCACACGGAAGGTCTAAAATGTCATATGAAAAGATGAAACAAAAGATATGGCTAGGGTGGAAGACTAATAGATTTAGTTTAGTCCCACCATGAGAAAGTAATATTAAGGCATTAGATTTAGTGATTTTTAAATAAATGGTTGGATTTTTTTTTTTATCTTTTTATTCTCATTCTTTCTTTCTTTTTTCTGGAATACCTCCTCCTCCTTCCTCCCTAATACTCCTTCAACATTAGTGAACTTAAGATCATCTTCATAGTAACTTGAATCGTAGAAAATAAAATTTCGATAAGAACCAATCTCCTTGACTTATCATGAATACCTAAACAAAGCAAATATGGAGAACTCATGATTTTCTCTTTTGCCCTCACACATGTAGTTCTCTCTTCTCACTCTACAAATATGAAATAAAAAACCTCAACATTGTGCATATTTTCATATTTAGAAAAAGAAAACAAAAATGAGTCCAGATTTGGAATCGCGAATTCACACGGTGCACGTTGGTGAATGTTCATCGTCGTCACTTGAAACAAGAAGGGAACCTTGTCGTTGCATTCTCATTAATGTGTTCTCCTACTCTCGTGCAATAGTTGAAGGAGACAAATTGGGGTTGGGTTGTGGTGGAAGGGTGGGTTAATTTGGAGCGGTAGTTCTTGTTGGATTCAATATTGTTGTTATTGTTGTTGTGATTTTGATGTTTGTTTTGGGGGGCAGGAGATCTAGTCATTTAACTCACTAGTAGAGATGCCAAAGATCGAAAGAGGGTGTGGCATTGAAAGAAAAAGGAATAAAAATAAAAGAAAAAGGAGGCATAATATCATTGGAAAAAAATTCACCGTAAAAAATGTTGGATATAGGGGGAGTTGCAAGAAGATTAAAGCAAAGATGAAGCAATTGGCTTAATGTTTTAGTTTTTTACATGCCCAATCAATTTGAAGACATTTATAATTTGTTTAAGTGGTTCAAGTACATTACCTTGTGATCCTTGCATTGCATTTGCATTCTCATTCACATGCATACATATTTTCATTAAAGTATTAAAGCTATTCAATGATTTTAAAAGAAACTAAGTTTTCATGGTTATGTTTTTGGAAAAATGAAATCTCACTGCTTTAATTGATTACACAATGTTTTTAATCAATTAAAGGCTTTGTCTTAAATCTGGAAAAGCCATGAAGAATATATTAATCGATTACTAGCTTCTTGTAATCGATTACATAGTACAAAATGAAAAGCATGTCTCATTGACTTAATCGATTACCATGATATCGTAATTGATTAACTTAGTTCATTATTAAATATGCATGACTGCTTTAATCGATTACCACAAATCGTAATCGACTACACAAACTTATTTCATAGTTGAGCTTCACTACTTTAATCGATTACCGTTCTTATGTAATCGATTACCAAAGCTTATTTTCACATACCTGATGACTGCTTTAATCGATTACATCACATATTAATCGATTATCTTGTTCGTGAAAATTTTCCATAAAGCTCAAGAACATATTAATCGATTATTTGATGTATTAATCGCTTACTTATGATAAAATAATCGATTACACTAACGTTTTAATCAATTATAGTATGTTAAATCAATTTTCTATTTAAAGCTTTATGGGTCTACACTTTAAAACAATGAATTACTTACAAATCTGTAAGTGACCCAAAGGTTTCTAAGCTTTCTAAAGTTCAAGAAACTGATTTACTAAGTGAAACACATCTTGTGTGAGATCAAATTATTACTGATTTTGTAGATATGATGTGTTAAAGATAAAGAGTTTTCCAAGAGAGTTGATTCTGAGCATTGACATTCATACAACTTGGATTGATTGGTAACTTCGTTCATTCATTCATTCAATCATTAAGGATCACAGGTTGTGTCTCTCTTGAATCTTTCTTTTAGAATTTCTGAATTTCAAATTCTTTTGTGAATATCAAATAGATTCTTTTAAGCTTTCTAGAGTAGTGTTCTCTAGGGATAAAGATCTGAGTAGGGTTATCAGGATCTTTGTGATTTGTATTCTAATAGTATTTTAGAATTCAGATTCTTTATCTAGGGTTGATAAAGATAATCACTTGTAAATTTTTTGTAAAAGAATACTTTTGATTTAGTGAAAACTCTGACCTAGTGTTGGTTAGAAGACATTGGATGTAGCCTCCATGTTAGTGAGGTGAACCAGTATAAAATGTTGTGGCTTGTGTTATAAATCTGAATATCTTTCGTTACTTGTAATTGGGTGATCAAAGTATATAATCAACAAGAAAGTAATTTTGTCATTACATGCATTACAAGGTGTATCTTGATTGAAAGAAAATTTCTGATTTTGATAAAAGATGATTGAGTGGTACGATCCAAGTTTTAATTCCGCAAATTATTTTATAGAAAATTTTAAATATCTATTTTAACCAATTCACCCCCTCTTGGTTATTTGAAGTGTGTTCATTGTGTTTTTAAAAAATTTCATTCGACAATGGTGGTCCATGGCTGTGGAAAGGGAAACATGAAGGCATAGTAAGAAGAAAGAAGAAAAAGGTAAAATAGTAATAGTTGGATTTCAATGGCTACATTGCTTGCTGCTGTAAAAAATTCTATAATTATAATTCTCAAAACTCACAAATTAGTCCATCGAAATTTTGGCGACAAATCAGTACATTTCATTCATCACTAATGTGGCTATCGTTTTGCACACATGGTGTCACACATAACCAAGCCTCATGACATGTAGGCAAGTCCGTTTGGGTTAACAAATGAGAGTTAATGATAGGACAAATTTGTCACACTTTTTGAAAATGCAGAGACAAAAATTTATTTATTCATCTTCCAGGGATCCAAGTGTCAATGTCTTACAAATTCAAGGACCGAATTGGGTATTTACTCTAAATTTATTTTCTAAAATTGTGATTTGTTGTAACTGAAATTGGAATTTATTCTATCTATGCTCTTAGAATTAACCTATAAAGCCTAGACACAGGATACGACACAGGTGATATGTAACACCCTTAAATATAGTCATTCAAAATAACTTGTTGATTTACTTAACGAAAAGATAGTCGTCAGTTCTCCACAAAGTTAACTCAAAATATTAGAAAAGATAACAATTTTTTTTTGTGAAATTAAAAACATTTTCCATTCCAATTTTGTAAACCATCACTTGATTTTTCAAAACATGCTTAATAAAACATAGTGACCGCTTAATGCGTTAAAACTTTAAGTCGACAAGTAAAATAGAGACATAAAAAACCATACATGCTCAAATAATAGGTAATCATAAATAGGTGAACCTCCATAGTCACCAAATATAGATAAATAAGTCTTATGTGCCATAAAGAGTAACAAAATATAATGTGTCTCGGTGAAACTAGTAAGTAACATATACAACCCTGAATAAGTAAAGTAAAGTGATGTAAAGTGGTAATGACTAATTAAGTACAAAAGGTTTGAGCCTAGGTCTACCCATCCCAAAATAAACATAAGGGCGAAAACCTAAGATTCATAGCAATCACCTATACCCAAGCTCAAAGTCAGTTGTATCCACACAAAAAAAGTAAACTCAGATGTAAGAAGCCTCCTAGCAAGAATCCTCAGAGGAATCCTACAAAGAATCCTGATCCATAAGCTTCGACTCTGTGACGTGGTTCTCCTTATCCATCTCGAAAGACGTGTCCTCCTCCAACTCTTCTCCCTTGTTCTCTGACACGAGATCCACCAAGTCTACGTTAGGTGGTACCTGAGACTCAAGAAACACTGATTGGAGAGACATTAGAGTAGGGGAAATGGTCTGAGTATCCTTGGATGAAGATTCAGATCCAAAAGAAGACATCACATTGTCCACAAGCAATGAATGCGACTCAGAAGGAATAACAACCTCTGGCATGTGCACAACAAAGCGATAGTACAACGGTGTGGGTTAGGTCCACCAAATGTAGAAGTCAACTATGCGGGGTCTGTATCCTAGCATGTCTACCGATGCATAACGACAATGGAGGAACTTGTAGAATTGGTCCACATGGAGCGTATCATCATGATCCCACCGTTTCTCGATGATGTCAATGAAGAATGGGGGATTCAGCAGCATACTCGACATCGGATCTTGAAAATGATAATAAAGGAGTGAGTACTCCATCCCTTTGAAAACCACACACACGAACATCAAGTACCACACATAACCTAGACAACCATCGTGTGTGGTATTCTAACAGACATCGCTCATGACATCCTAATCTATGGTTCTACTCTCACACAATCCTTATTCTTGGGCCCAACATTGTCACTAAGCCTCCCAAGCCTTCATGGTCTTACGCAACATATGAATGATGATTGGGAGCACACATCACATGTCAGTACAAGACATGGCGCTCTCACCAACCATGAATATAGCTCTGTTCTAGTCATGAATGCCAAGTAAGGCCCACGAGTCCCTCGAACTAACTAGAAATGCCCTTAATCGAGTTATCACCACTCAACATTCCCCAAAATTCCTTTGAATCGTTCAAACCGTCCCTCGGTGTACCTATTGTATGTCATCCACCCTCACTTAATGAATCCTCACTCTTTCTTCATGATGAGAATCATCAATTACAGTCACGTTGGTACTTGTGAATAGATATTAGAGAGTGTAATCCCACTAAGTATAGGGTCATGCCCCAACTCCCGGCACAACAATCCCTCTAATTCTAATACAATCTTGCTACCTCATTTGTTTGTTTCTTCCTCAAAATGCATTTCGATCCTCATGAATCTCTCGATTGAAAATATCCTCCATCATGCACGCACACACAAGCATATCAAGAGAGAAGAGAAACTAATCCTCGTCCATCTCTAGGGGCATCATTAACATGGCCCGTTAAGTGGAAAATACCACTTTACAAAATCACTCATCACCACATATTCAATCACTAAAATCATTTCAAGACATTCAAAGTAAATTTTTCTAAGGGTCAAACATCCTCAGACTCAATTCTCAAGCATAATAGTTCAAAAACAACATCATTAATAAACTCAAATTCATAACATGCAGCATAGCTTGCCAAGTCGTCACACTCACCTGGTCTTACAACATATAACATAGCAATTCCCACAATTAACATCATAAAGCCTCAATCAAAGTAAACAACTCATTCCTTAATTCACATCATTCATCCTATGTATTTCTACATATTCATGACACATTCTCACTTGGAATTGTACATAATTGTCCACTTTAAAATCAACTTTCCCATTGATGTAGAAATCAATTTAGAACAAACCATATATGCTTCTCAAGGTTTCTAAATGCAGGAAATCAGTTTTGAACTCAAAATTTCATAATTCCACTCCCATTTGAACCTAATACCAAACTACCCTACACTTAATTCTCAAAGTTCACAGAACTTGTTTTCTAATTTCCAAGAGTTGTAGAGATCCATTTCATGCAAATTTTATATCAAACCTTATGTTTTCTAACATGAGGGACTCATTTCCATGTTCAAGATCTACATAAACAAAACCCATAGGTGTAGTTTGTGCAAAACAGAGTAGGATTTATTAAAAAATAGCAAAACTTGAAATTATGATTCCAAGTGCTATACTAACTCAAATGGGGTGTATTTATGTCTAACCCTAGGATTTTGGACCTAGTGAGTTCAATTTTGAGGTCCATAATCACAAATTCTAGTCCCAAAATAGCATGCATAAATCACAGGGTCACATCACAGATTTCGGATTTCACACAAAGCACAACATAGTAGAAGTTTAACTTCTCATAATCAAGGCATGGGTTCAAAATGATCAAGCACTCCTCCTTTACCCCTTGGTTGACATAAAGAAGTAAAGAGATCGTGTAGGTTGATTTGACACATTGAGCTTTTCCTAAAACATGATTATGAAAATCAAAAGAGAAGAGAATGAGGGTCCTAGCTTCAAAAGGAGAAGAAATGAAGAACAACCATGGAAAGGGCTTAGTTTCTTACTTAGGATTGACCTTCTAGCTCCCTTCTCATTAACACCAACCAAGCAAGAAGAAAAGAAGCTCCCATTTTCTCTTTCTCCAACCGACGACACCAAATGGGAGGGGAAGGTGTGTTCCTCACCCTTATATAGAGAGCCCTAGGTCATGAGGGGGCTTCACATGTGGGTCCCCAAGGTTTCCCCTCCTCCTTTTTTCTTCTTCTCCTAACCTCTTTAATGACTTAATCATCTACTTAGTTCCTAATTAAACTCTAACTTCTAAATTGATTCTAGAGTAATGATTCATTTATTAATCTCTTTTATTAGACTTAAATAAAAATAATTAACAGTGAGTGAGAAATTAATTCTTCTCTTTCTTCCTTAATTAAACTAATAGTTTCTCACATATAGACACACTGATGCTGTAAACTTTCATTAATGAGTCTAAATTTCTCATATTAGCCTAAAAATATTTAATTAGCAAACTATCATTAATGAGGGATTCCTTTACTTTGACTTTTTTTATTGCAATTGACTGTTGTTGATTGAAGGTTTGATCAAGGGTTTTCTACTTCTGGACCACTTTTTCTTAGACTCAATACTCAAAATCTAGGTCACTTGACTGTCTAATGATGGTTCTACCTCTTATATGAATTATTTCACTATGGATAATACTAGCATGTTGCATATCAAACAAACACATGATATTTCTACACTGAGCTTCCCAAATCTAGAAAATTGGGATGTTACATGATAAGTGTTGTGAATCATTACTTTTTCATTTATTTAACACAACACTTCATCTTAAATTTTCCTTAATTAATGCTTAGTTTGGCCTTTTTGTTAACTTTTGCAGTTTTTCTTAGTTCTTAGTTCATTGTGAATAAATCTTAGGAATAATGTAGTTTTGGTTTTGATTTACAAAGCTTGATGTATCAACAAGGAAGGAAGATTACTTGTGTTGATGAAGCAACCCACTTAGCATGCTTGCATGCGCTTAGCACGTCCGAGTAAGCTTGGAAGGACACATGGCAAGCATTTGGAGGCTGTTGAGGGAGGGGGGGGGGAAGGGGAATCTAAAACTTGGTACCCACTCAGCGCGAGGTGTACGTTGAGCTAATTCTTCCCAATGCCATTGATTTAGGCTAAGCATGAACCTCAGGCTTAGCACACAATCACCTAACCAAGTGATGCTTTTGTATGTGTGCTTAGCACAAAAGCTAGGTTAACCGTGCAAGCCTTTATGACAAAAAGGACAGTGTGGCACTCTAGAGCCTATTTAAAAATGTTTCATTGGAATAAAGGGGATCACTCTAGGGCATGTGTATTTTGACTGAGACCTCTTTGGTTGCCCTTGTTCTTCACTTTCCTTTGCATTTTCTTCTTGTTTTGGGTCTCTCATGGTTGTGAGAGGCTAACTTAACCATTGTTGGGGGCTTGGATACCAAAAATTCTATGATGAAATTATCTTTACTATCCATTTAATGTTATGCAAATATTATTGCTTCCATGGTATGCTTATTGCATTGTTTATGGTTTGATCATTCATGTGCATATATGTTATAATGTAATGATCATCAGGAAATGTTTTTACACTAATAACTAAAAAGGGATCCTAGTTAACTCATATCTAGGGATAGAATGGTGTTGATTAGCCATTTTATAAATCTTTACTCTTAATCAGATCACTTGGTTTAACTTTCTATGGGACTAGGAATTTAATCAAGTGATTTAGGCTCTTTCATATGAGGGATCATTGTTAGAGTAGATTAGTTGGTCAAGGTAATAGTTAGAATAACATTGATTGGTGAAAAATCATTAACGTTACATCAAAATTTTAGTTGGTAGGTTAAACACCCAACATTTCTACAAAATTTGCACTAAGCTGTCTCTTACACCTAAAGTGTTTGTGTTTTTTCCTCTTTGAACTTTGCATTGTTTTGAATGTCTTTGGTTAATCTTAAACTTTAAAGGTCTTCGCTTTTATCATATAAATCAATAAACTCTTTTTATTCCATTGCTTAGAACTTGGTTCACACAAACTATTTAGTACAAATGAAGTTCCAATGGAAACAACACTCGGTTTAACTGTTTTAGTACTCCTTGAGCAATTTGGTTCACTTGCCAATCAGTTAACAATGGGTACAATGCGACACATATATGGGGATACAACAATTTTTCGAAACTAGTAGCATATTAAATATAATTATATTAAAATTGACGAAGATAATTATTTATATTTTTAATCAGGAGATGTTGTCTTAAAAATATTGACGACTATTAAAATTTATTTTAGTATATTTTCAAATTTATATGTATATAAATGAAATTATTAATATTTTAAATATTTAGTATATATCTAAGATTTATATCTTAAGTATGATTAATTACATTTCTAAGTAATAATAGATATGTAATACCAATATTAAATGTATAAATTAGAAAATATAAATTATGATAAATATAAATTTATAATTATTTAAACTTGGCTTCAAGCTCCCTTTACATATAACATATAAAAGACTTAAAAAGATCCTTTTGAAATTGACATTAGAAAGACTTGGAATAAGAAAATTCATTAATCAATGAATTTGATATACATATAATGGTAAGTTTCATGAAAATATTTTCATTTTGTTTCTTTTGTGGAGTTTTTTTTTTCAAATATCATTTTTTAAAATTTAATTCTAGAAAATAATGATGCAGGAAATAAAACATAGATTATTAAGAAGATTAAAATTCACTCAACTATTGTATATAATATTAATATACATATATTAAATTTAATATATTAAATCATTATTGAATGATTAATTTTTAATAGTAAACAAATATTTAAAATTAAAATTTTTAATTTTAATTTATTACTGTATTGTCTCTTAGATTATTGTGTTAAAAATTTATAATTCTCCATTAATGCTAGATTACATATTAAATCATATAAACAACTACAATGAAGCTAATGTGTCTATCTAACAACTTGAAAATATTGAACAAGATGAAAAACCAAATCAATGGCTATTGTGAAGTCAAAGTTTTGCAATGGTTGTAAAATGTTTAAGCATTTTTTACAAATAAAATTAAATTGAATCAAAGCAATTATTGTTGCAAATGAATAAAAAAAAATATAATGGTTCTAAACAGTTCAAGCATTATTTTTATAAAAATAAAATTTGCATTTAATCAAATCAATGATTGCTGTGAAATTAGAGTCTTGATCTAACGGCTTACAATTTTTTATATATGCTAGACATTTATTGATCAAATCAACGATCATTGTCAAAATTTAATTTCGATCTAACAACTAACAAATGTTTAAGTATGCTAGATATTAATTAAATCAAATCAATAGTTGTTATCAAATTAGAATTTCGATCTACTGACTAACAAAGCTTCAAGCTTTTTTTTAACATATAGATAGATAAATAGATTAAGGATATGACACCTCCTAACCACGTTAATAAAAAAATTATATATGGAAATGCTCTTGAGTGCAAATAATTATGCAAATGCTCCTGAGAGCGGTTAAAACATTGCAAATATACAAATTCTGCTTTAGCAAACATTGCAAACCCTTGCCCGAAAAATAAACCCGCTCATTAAAAGAACATCCAAAACTGCCGAAAAGGAGTTGCCAAGCTTGGAGAAGAGGGAAGGGGTATGTCGTGTGTAAAAAATGTAAGAATTATGTTGTGCAATTATGTTTCATGGGACCATTTTTTCATTGACCTATAATGTTTAAGGATCAATTTGATTCCTTAAACAAACGATGAATTTGAAATTAAATTTATTTTTTATGATCAATTTGACGTTGTTCACAAACCAAATTTTTATTAAATTGTACGGCGGGAGCACACTTACTCTCAAAGTTAAGCAAAGCTTAATGTTCATTCAAATTGATCAAAAGTCTTGCAAAGTGTTTAGAAGAAGCTATTTATACCAATGTATGATAAGCAAGGGTCCTAATTAATCATTACATGTAAATCATTGTTAAATAATAAATATTCATCATGTAAAACACGAGAAATTATTCTATGGTCCAAGATCACCAAGTAGGTTGTAGTCCCAGCCACTCAAAAGAAGACATGTGGCTTGACAAACACACGGTGAAGGGATTAACATCGTTTAATTTTAACAGGTATATCTACGACTAATAATAATAAAATAAAATAAAAAGATAATAAATTCAAACTAGAATCATGGTCTATTCAAATCATACAAGATAATTTTAATATTATAACTGCAAATACAAGTCTTATCATTGAAACGAGATTGTTGTAACAAACAAACGCGTATCACAGTCACACTCCAACTTGTTCATTGGTTCTCTGCTTTCGTGATTTCATGAATTTCTTTGGTATTTGATCATTTTTGTCTCATTTTTTTCGCTTCTTCATTGGAATTTATCATCTAGTTTGTTGTTTCTTCATGATTCTTCTCACGGGAGTGGCAAACAAACAATAAATTAGTAGGAGTTAGGGTTCTTAGAACTTGGCTGGCACAGGGCCTAGTAATTTTGAAGTAGCCTCGAGGTTAAGGGGATTGGAATCTTTTCTTATGTAATTAACATTGGTCTCTCTTCAAGTAATTCTTATGCAACAACTCTTGCAATGTTATACTATTATACAAGTCTATATTATTGATAAGGTAGATTAATGTTAAGGTCAGGTTAACATTTTGATCTTTATTAATTGTAGACTAGCTTGACAATGTATCACAAAATTGTACTACTAACCAACTTGTTACAACTTGTGATAAGTTTGGTTTATTTATATAATCTTATTTGCCTATAAAAAATTAGGAATGGTCTTATGCAATTATGCCAAGCTCAATGGAGGCTAGTATTGTTAAACCAAAAGAAAATGGTGGAATCTCATAGAATTGACGTCAATTTATCATTGAACTTTGAGGATTCCTCTTTTGGCATTTATAAATTATAATATCAACCAATCAATCTCTAGTTAGGCAGAAAGTTATCCGACTTATCTCCCTAAACACAAATAAAAGTAATCTTCATCAGACAAAGCAATTTATTGTTTGATGTACTTGATTTATAACAATTAAACTTGTTATTTGCTAACACGTGTTCTCACTCTTAACTCACTCAATGACTCCACATGTGTTCACTCAATGTTAAGAGATATTTGTAAAATGTTCGATATTCAAGTCTTTAAATATCATGTTAATCTTATTATTACCACTAAGTTTACATAGTGCAAAATCCAATTTTATGCTTGCCTAAAACATCACACAAACACAAGCCAAGAAAATTTTACAAGTAAAAATAGATATGGATCCTCTGGAGTTAAAAAATGAACTACATGTATTGACTATATGAATGAATGTAACTATATAACAATGAATTTGGTTTTTTTGTTAGGAGGATATCAAATGGGCTAACACTAAAGTTGAGTAATTTATTTCCCAGAGCACTCACACAATCATGTGTGTCTATCTCCTTCTATAAATAATGATCAAAACTAGTAACTCATTTTAAAACTGATATTCATTCATGTTTAATGGCCAAAAACAAAAACAATTATAAGAAATTAATTATACGAAGTTTTGGTCAATTTAAGCAAATTTTGATATAAAATTCCTAGTTTTCTAAGCATTGTTTTCCAAAGCATTCAACCAGGAAGTAAGGTAAAATATTAGGCAGTTTTACTAGATGCCAAAAGAAACAAACAAAAAATATTTACAAGTGTATTCAATTAATCTAAAACACATCTTCTATAAGTACAATTGTGCTAAAGCAAGTAATCTATTCTCTTCAATCTCCCACCACCTATCCTTGAAACCTAACAGATTATAAGTAAAAAAATAAGTATGGAGCCTAGTGAAATATGCCAAAAAAATTTGGCAAAAAGAATTTTACCTTTAAAGTATTTTAATCCTTTTGCTCCATATTTGGATGAAATTTTCCAAACACGTTTGAATATATTTGCTACAAAAAAAAATTATATAAATAAGTTGTAATGTAAAGCACACATAGACACACACGTGTTAAAAGACAATTCAATTACCTGAGTTGAGTTGTTGTAGGCTATATTTTCAAAAACTTGTAACATGGTCAAAAAAGGAAAATAAGAGTTATATTGCTAGTGTAAGGGAAAATGAAAATAGAAAAGGAACCTGAGTGCTAAATGATGTATTTCCTTTATCCTTCGTTTGTTTTGTCCAACGAGGCAAGATGCATTGATCAAGAATGATGTTACTTTATTAAGAACAAGCACCGTTAAAACATGGGAAAAAAAGGATGCCTATTGATTCAAACATTTTGCAATTAAAGGAGACACTCAAAGTTGAAGCATCAAAATATAATGTGTACCTTTTGAACACTTTTGTTTGTGCTAATTCCTTGATATTTCACTTCATAAGTATGAATTGTCACATTTTGTGATAATGTTGTCCATGTTGATTCAAGAACATTGACATACTCAATTTGAAACAATTTGAATATCGAAATTGTGTATGTCCTTGTAACATGTCTCAAAAGGCACTATCCTTAACTATGATATTTTCAATTCCCCTTCTGAATAAAATTGGCTTCCACTTTCACATGCATGATGCCTTTCCAATAAGTTGTTAGAGGCATGTGCAAATTTTGTAAGACTAGTGGTTGCATTTTCGAAGCCCTTCAAACATTATGTGTATTCTCAATCCTTTGACAAGATAAAAACTAAGCAAAAAAATGTGTCTTTATTCAACCCTATACACCACTTATGACGCAACTTATGCAAATTTCTCAACTAGCTATGATCTTGGCATTTAAACTTGTTGATTATTGCATCCCATGTCATTTGAAATTCATTCTTTTATTCACAACCTTGCAAACACTTGTTAAACATTGACATGAACTCATTGTTTTTATTCAAATGGCCTAAATTACCAACAACATTTTTACTTATGTGCCATAAACATAATCAATGAGAAGTGTGAAGGAATACATTTCTAATTGTATTTGACATTGCTTGATCTAGATTTGTAAAAATGAATTTAGGAGCTTGATCACCCATTGCCTCAAGAAAAGACTTGCAACCATTCAAAGGACTCTTTTTATCATCCAATAGAAAAGCACACCCAAACATAAGATTCTGCCAGTGATTGTTTACTCCTACAAAAGGTGCATACACCAAAATGTATTTGTTGGTGCAATAAGTGTTGTCAAAAACAAGAATGTCTCCAAATGCATCATAATCAACTCTTGATCTTCCATCTCTCCAAAATAAATTAGTCAATCTACCTTCTTGGTCCACCTGTTATGTGTAGAAAAATATAGGATCTTCTTTTTTCTTGAGCTTGAAAAGGTTGACTAGACTTTGAGCATTTTCAGCTTCAATCGTCATAATTTTTTGCTTGTTCACATGATTGTAACAAATTTTTTTCTGAAAATCCATCGTTATCAGTGCCTCCTACTCTTTGTAACATGTAATTGAAAGCATCAATTACACTTATGCCTGAGTTGACTATATCATCAATGCAATTGGCCTTATCCTTCATGACCTCTTGAGCAGAACATAACAAATATTTCTCATGTGGAAGTGGAAGATAATGATTATGCTCTATTACATGATGATGATGAGTGACATGCCATTGTCCATTTTCCACTTTAAATATGATCATTGCTTGACAACCACTCCTTACATCTAACCTTGTGAACTTGGCTTCTTTCAAGGGATCTTTTTCATTTTTAAAGCCTCCACATAAGTAACGAAAATCTTTTAATTGAATATCTCGTGTTCCAGGATAATACATTGGCTTGGCCTTGCAGAAGCTAAAACCAACTATACACATGCATTGTACAAGTTATATGCTTCATTTTCACTAGAAACCATGCATATGATAAGAGTGATCTTAGAAGTTCCATCTGGATTCACTAATTAAGCATTGTTGGCATTCAAGTTGTCACACTGCTATTCATCATTTTCAATGATTGCAGCGTTTCCTATTAATAACAAATAAAATATAAATATTACATATAAACATAAGAAAATATCAAGCAATGAATACATTATAGGTGGTGCCTAGTGTGCATAACCAACATAAATGGTGTTTGGTGCAAGATTGATTTATACCTGTTATAATCGATTTTTTAATTTTTGTTTTTGAATTATTTTATCCCCTTAAATAAAATAATATGGATTGAGGTTAACCCTTGAGGGGTTCGTGTATGGTTCTTGTTTGCCGCAACCACAATTTAATTGAATAGCCCACATTGGTTCTAAAATCTCTCTTTGGTGATGTTGGGTGTTTATATGGTAAAGTTGGCGTTGTGATCGGTTGAGATCTTGGTTTGTTTTCTTGGTTAAGAGTGGGATTGGATTGTCTCAATCTTGAGGTATCTTTTTCCCTATTTTGATTTGGGGTGTTTGATATGAATTTATAATCTATGTATTAGGATTTAGTAAGTGTGGTTTATGGGGATTGTTCGATGTAGTTTTATAGAAAGAAATTTTGTTCGGAGCTGGTCATAATGCAGTAACAATTGGTGTAAAAACATTGGCAAATTGTAATAACAATTGACGTGTTGTCTCTGTTTTGGGTTTAAATAGGTATGGAGAATGGTGAAGAAGAAATAGTTGGCCATGGTGTAAATGTAGGAACAAAGATGCATTCAAATGTGAGTATTATAATGATCCCTTTATTGTATAATAGCTTTTTGTCTTGAGTTTTAAATTAATTTTTGTGGTTAAATTGATGTTGATTAATATTCTTGTTGGATATGTCTTACTCAATAGATGAAGATGGAGACAAAGATGATACAAGTGGTGATGATAGTTGTGGCAAAGAAGAGGATGTTGCTGCTATTGGTATGGAGGAAATAGGTAATTTGATAAGTGCATTTGAAGAAGAATATGATTAGCAGATTATGATAAATTGTGAGTTGGATATAATTAACATTAACTTGATGAATATTTCCAGTGAAGATGTAAAAAGGTACTACTTTGTTGACCTTTCTATGGCATACTTGTTTTATTCTTGGTATGGTAGAGCAAATGAATTTTGTGTGCGTAATAGAAATATACTTAAAAACTGCAAAGGTGAAAAGGTGCAACACACCTTTGTTTGCTCTAGAGAAGGCTGTAGAGAAAATAAGGACTTAAGTGTTGAAAATCGAAAGCATGAAGCAAAGAATGAAAATAGGTGTGATTGCAAGGGATTTTTTCGTGTACACATCCAATAGAGTATTTGGCTATGGTATGTGTTTTTTTGGAAAGACGATCATAGTCATGAATTGTTGGAAGAAACATATTGTGAAATGTTTCCATCTCATAGAAAGTTGACTGATATTGATATTTTGCAAATTGATCATTTTAGACGAGTTGGAATTAGACCTCCTCACCTCCTCAAATTCTTGATTCAATTGCAAGTACTTTAGGTGTAACACCCCGTATGCATCCGGTGTATTAACAATTATTTAATCAGATAAGCGCAGTAATTAACTTTAATTAAAACCCACGGAAGCGATAACAAAACCTTATTTCTTGATTCATTATGTACGGTACGTTACCCACAAAAACATAAAATGCCATAACCACCATTAGCCCCTCAGATCCAGATAACATAAAGGCAGATAACCAAGTAATCCAACAGATATAGCAGGAGAAACATAACTACATAACTTAAACTGGTTATGTACAATACATCATCATCCACAGGAGTGGCTCTGTGGATGATGATGTATTGTACATAACCAGTT
>CM023944.1:26796745-26913462 GCA_013407115.1 Glycine latifolia | reverse complement strand
TAGCAGGAGAAACATAACTACATAACTTAAACTGGTTATGTACAATACATCATCATCCACAGAGCCACTCCTGTGGTCATACAAAAGAATAAGCACCATGTGCCCCGATCTCAAAGATCTCATCCTCACACGAGAGCATACAAAACATATAAAGTCCATATACAAAACAAATCCAAAACATGTGCGCACACACACACATCTTCCCTCACGGGGTACAAAATACATTAAAACCAAAACAAAGGAGCCTTCATGCTCTCAAAGTGCTGCCAAGCAGCTACACAGGAACTGTCTCTACTGGGGCCTCCCGCCCTGAGACCTATCATCTCTGCCAGATGAATCACCTACAAAAAAACACAATCCCTACACGGGGTGAGATACACATCTCAGTAAGCTTAGGGCTCTTGGAGGCTTCTCCTCCTCCCTGGCTCACTTCCATGACACACAACATCAAAGGCATCACAATCACTAGGCCTCCCGGCCCTCACAACAATACATAGCCATCATCTAGCTCTAATGTATATCCGCGGTACTACGCCACCATAAGATGCATCATCATCAGCATCTGGGACTCTCAGTCCTCAGTGTGAGACCGAAACTCACACCCGTGCCATCCCATCGGGAGCTACCCCTTTACACAAGGATGCACGTATATGGCACCTCCGAGAATAGGCTTCAACCGCAACGGGACCACCTATCTCTTGGTCTTAAGGGATCATCATCACCCTTTACGTGAGCAAACCAAACTAGGAGTTGCGCTCTGCTCCTAGGGAGGTCCATATCTATCTAACTGGCCAGAAGATCTATTCAACAGATAACCATCCACACAAGGCATAGAATCATGCATACATATTATCATGAGAAACTATAACAACCAATTCAATGCACATGCATCATGTATGCAACCATCACTCCCTCGGAGTATGGTGGAACACAGGCAGTGGAAAACATTCCCCAAGAGCGAAGAACTTACCTGGCAAAGCCGTGCTCCGCAGTTCAACCCCAAAATCGTGGTCTATGCCACTGACACCCTCAGTGTCACGCCCTATATAAAGGCACACAGGCACAATCAATGTTCAATTCAACCATACAAGGCATAAGCAAAACAACAACGGTTCTCAACCGCTAAAATGAAAGGAAACATCATTCCTCTCCATCTAAACCTCTTAATCTTCTATCTTAAGGTTATCTGAACTAACCAATTCAATAGACCACTCCCAGACCCTCAGCGGTCTATCTCGGCCTAACCAAGGCACTAGAGTCTTCCCAAGACTCGGTATAAGTCAATACAAAGAGCTTAATGCTCTATACAAGCCAACACTCATCGATTAACAACATGGCTAGAACGGTTACTTCAACACAAATTCACCATTTGTATAGCCTCTCAAGCACATATAGAACAAGTATCAAGGCTCCTGCATATTCTACAATCATCAATTAATCAACCTTTTTCCTATACATGCATTTCTTAGAGCCAAAACCAAAGTCCATGAAATCAATATTTCAAAGCTAATCCTTCATCACAACAACCTTCTAAGCATACTTTTCTAAAGGACCCAAGCCTAATTCCAACTCTAACTCAAATGGATCACTATTCACCTCAAGAACAAAATCACAAATCAAATGGTAAATCTCGAGTTTCTTACCTTTAAAATGACAAGGAAGGCTAATGGACCACTTCCCCAAGCTTGGGTATCTGAGAATCACCTCCTTTCCTCACCGAGCTCGAGTTTTGTGAAGTTCTCTAGAGAAAACGATCTCTCCGTTTGATGGTTTTTAGGAAAAAGTGATGAAGGATTCTAGCTCATAGGATGATTCCTTACAAGTTTCATGTTGAAAGGGAAGTGTTTTGATGAAGTTTAGTGAAGGTATAGAGCTTCTCAAGCTCAACAATGGTGGAATGTGCTTAGAGGAAGAAGAAAGCAAGGATTTTGGCCCATTTTTGCGAAAATGGCCTTTTATAGGGGTCCTGACCGCGCTCCCGCGCTAATAGCACCATCCTGGCGCTATTCGCGCCAAATATTCAAGTCTGGGGGTATTTCTGGCGCTAACCGCGCCAGATATTCAAACCAGAGGGTCTCCAGGACCATTCTGGCACTAACCGCGCCACTCAGGCACGTCTCCCACACTAACGGTGCCGGATCCCACGCTAATCGCGCTAGGAATAAAATAATAATATTTTATTTTTATTTTTATTTTTTTATTATTATTATTTTTTTTTAGGACTCAAGGTTATTATATTAGGCAGATATGACAAGATACATTATAGGAAAAAACATATACATAATTAGATTGGTCAGCTAAGGAAACAAATTTTTTATGTAAGTGCAACTTTGGAATATTTGAAAGATTTGGGTGCAAAAGACTCGTTGATGATTGTCAGGCATATTGTTAACAACGAAGGAAGGTTGCAACATTTATTTTGGTCTAACGGAGAAAGTCAATTAAAATTTGAAGTTTTTTGTGATGGTTTGGTGTTCGATGCAACTTACAAGAAAAACAAGTATCAATGTCCATTCGTGATTTTTCTAGGGTAATCCAACACAATCAAACGATTGTTTTTGCTATAGCTCTCGTATCTAATGAGATAGAGGAAACATATGTTTGGTTGTTGGAGAAGTTTCAAGAGGTTATGAAAGGCAAGACACTTGTATCAGTCATAACAGACAGTGACTTTGCTATGAAAAATGAAATAAAATGGGTTTTTCCTAGGGCTCATGATAGGCTATGTGTGTGACATTTACTACATAATGCAAACTCAAATGTAGGTAATTCTGATTTGTTGCCACAGTTGAAAAGATGCATGCTTGGGGATTTTGATGTCATTGAATGTGAAGAAATATGGGCAAAAATGATTAATGGTTTTTAATTCGGAAGATAATAATTGGCTAAAGGAATTGTATGAAAGGAGAAGTATGTGGGCAACTTCCCACACAAGAGGCAGTTTCTTTGCATGTATAAGGACTACATCTCGCTCGGAAGCGTTTTATAGCCATCTTGAGAAATTCATCAACCCAAAGATGTTTGTTCGAATCTTTCAAACAATGTCAAAGATGTTTATCTTATTTTTGGCATAGGGAAATTCAAACTGACTTTGATATGATAATGATAATGCCCCCCCTGTTGGATATAAGGGGAGTAGGAAAAATATGAAGCTAAAGAAGAAGCTTGTGCCTTAGAAGAAAGATTTTAGTTTTTCACATGCCAAGGAATTTGTAATTTGATTAAGTGTATGAGATGCTAATCTTATGATCCTTGCATTGCATGAACATGACCATTAACATGCATACATGATTTCATTAAAGCATTAAAGCTATTCATGTCTTCAAAAGAAACTAATTTCTCATGGTTAAGTTTTTGGAAAAATGAAATCTTACTGCTTTAATCGATTACACAACGATATAATCGATTACCAGCTACTGTTTTAATTCTGGAAAAACCTTGAAGAACATTTTAATCGATTGCTGATTACTTGTAATCGATTACATAGCATAAATTGAAAATCATGTTTTTATGTCTTAATCGATTACCATGATATCGTAATCGATTACTCAAGTTCATTTTTTAATTTGAATGATTGACTTAATCGATTACCATAATCTGTAATCGATTACATAAGCTTGTTTTACAACTAAACCTTTCTGCTTTAATCGATTACGACTCAGATTAATCAATTAATTTGCTCGTTGCAGTTCCCAGGTTGTGCTAAGAACATTTTAATCGATTATTTGGCAAGTTAATCGATTACATATGATAATTTAATCGATTACATGACGCTTTAATCGATTACATTCTGTTATAAAAATTGGTTATAAATAGATTGAAGGCTTGCCTGAAAAAAATAACTTTTAGACTTTGATTTTTCTGAACATATACAAGTCTTCTCAAAGTTAGAAAGGATTTTCTGAGTTAGCAAAGCTCTTGTCCCATTTTTTAATCTTCATGGTGTATTGAAAGATTTCTTGGGCAAGATTTTCAAAGAAGTTTTGGAGAGAAAGTTCTGAATCTTATTTATGCATTTTAACTCTAATTGGTAAACCATATTCATTGGATCATCAGGTTGTCTCTCTCCATTATCTCTTGTTGTAAATTTTTTTTTAAAATTCTTGGTAGTTTGAAACTATTGTAAAGGGTTCTTAAAGCTTTTTCTAGAGTGGGTTTCTCTAGAGGGAAGAGTAGAGAATGGTTCTCTATGTCTTGATCATTGGAAATCTAATAGGGTTTTAGATTTCTATTCATTATCTAGGGTTGATAAAGAGAGGTTGTTGTAAATCTTGTAAGAACTGAAATTTTATAATAGTGGAACTCTAATCTAGTGTTGATTAGAAGAATTGGATGTAGCTTCTCTTGAGAAGTGAACCAGTATAAATTCTTCTGTTGGTTTTCTATTCCTTAAACTCTTCTTGTTATCTTGATCATTAGTTCTTGGTGTTTATTTCATTACTCAACAAGTTCTGTTTTGAAGCAATTGTTTATTTGGGCTGAGTGGTTTGATTGATTTGAAACATTCTTGGTTTAATTGTGATTAAGATCCTATAACTCTGATTTTCTAAATAATTTTAAAAAAACCAAGTATAAACCAATTCACCCCCTCTTGGTTATTGTGGGTACTCCTATTGTTTTCACCCCCAAAACAAGTTATCGTTGGAGCGTTCTGCATCAAGCCTATTCACAAAGAAAGAATTTTTTCTCTTTAAACCCATGTTTGTAAGAGCATCATTGATAAGGGTGATTGAATGTTATGAGATGCCTTTCTTTTATGCAGTATAAAGGCCGAGGTGATATTTGGCATCTATCTTATTCATCATCATTTATTGAGTTTTGTTGTTCATGTCTATGAATGGAATCAATTGGAATACCTTGTGAGCACATTTTGGCTTTGTTATTTTTTCTAGAGTTTGGTCAACTCCCTAAATGTCTAGTGTTGGATAGATGGACAAAAAAATCTAAGGAAGAAATCAAAGTTAGATACCAAAATGGATCTATGTGTTGGGACTCCCAAATAGTTGTGCGCCATGCACATTTACATTTTTATTTAGGGAAGTTGCTCAGTTAGCTCATGTTGATTCTGATGACTATAATGAAATTGTGAACATGTTGAGAGGAGAACTGTCCAGACTAAGGGCCAAACATGGTAACGGTGAGCCCTAAGATATTTCAGCTTCAGAACCAGCACATGAAAGAATTCTAGATCCTCCTATCATTCAAACCAAGGGAAGTGGCTCAATAAGGAACTTTGGAAAGAGTACAAGATGTGGTGGCATTGGTCATAATAAGCGATCTTGCACTTAAGCTACATTGAATGATGGAAATGCTACACAAGTCGATGTTCCTCAACAAAATGTTAAAATGGTAAGTTTAAATTATTTGTAATGTTATATAGACTGAACAAAGTTTGTTTTCGTTTTAGACTTCCAATTTTGAAGTTCTTTCTATGAATTGTGGTTACATATTCAAGAATTTGATGATTAAATTTATTTTTTGTTACCTGTGATGATTAGAACATCTGGGTAGGGTCTACAAGTACGATAGAAGAAGTACATGTTGAAGCAATGTCACTCTCATAATGAGATGGATGTCCCGAATAGGCTTAGCCACTTTTGTTTGCCTTGTATTGCATGTGATTGAGGTGTATGGTATGTTCTATTTTGGATTCAGTATTGAAGTAATGTTTTTGTTATGGTTATTTTTAGGGAAGTATTTGGTGTAAGTGTGTTTTTCGGCTGTTATTAGCCATGTTAGGCATGACAACATGTGTTTGTATATTAATTATTATACTTGTTTTTTTACCAAGCTTAGTAATTTTTATATATTAAATAATCTTATAGTTTTAAATACTACCTCTATTCTTATTTATAAGACTCGGTTATCTAACTCGTTCGGATTAAAGAAAATGGTTAATTTAGTTTATAGTAATGAATATGTCACACACACACACACATGGCTAAAATAAGTTTTTGGTGCAAGTAAAATTACCAAAGTTTGGATTTAGTTCCTACAAATTTATCATCTATTTTTTATCCTTTTAAAATTATAATGTGCTACTATTTTACCTGAAGTAAGGGTTGGTGATTTCAAACCTATCTAAACCTATGTGACTTTTTTTCAACTAGTTAGGTGGCACCTTTTTTGTTGTGGTTATGAATATATACAAATATTTATAAATATTATTATAAAAATTTAGCAAAATATAAATTGGCCCAAGTAAAATAAATTTTAAGTGATCTCATAGTTGAAAAGATAATAAGAAGAATAAAAACTAAATTTACTTAAAAATTTAAGACATTGACTTAACTCATACTTCCATTCTGTCATTTAATTAACTCTAAGCTAACTATATTAATGCATAAAACAATAAGGAAATAATTATGTTTCTTTATGATAAACTTTTCAAATATTCTCTAGTTGACAAACTATTGTGTTTCTTTAATTATCTAAACTTTAAAATAAAAATGGTATGAATAACACACAAGAACCAAGAGGGGGTGAATTGGTTGTTCTTGGCCAATTAAAATTTCTTAAACAATCAAAGTTAAAAAGATCATATCACAAAACAATCCAAGAATACTTTCAATCAATCAAACACCAATCTTTAAATAATGAAACCAAAATATTTTCTGTTGATTGTGAAAAGTTACACCAATCAATGACAATTAATAACCACAAGAAAAAGATAAAGATGAAGTAATCAATACCAAGATTTATACTGGTTCACTTCTCAACCTAGAGAAGCTACATCTAGTTCTTCTAACCAACTAGTTAGAGTTCCACTATTAACAATCTATTTCTTACAAGCTCATACAATCACTCTCAATCAGACCTAGTTCAAGAACAAGAAATCTAACTCACTTAGATTCTTAGTGATCAAAACATAGAGAAACTCTTCTCTACTCTTCCCTCTAGAAACACCTATTCTAGACAAGCTTTAAGAAAGACTATTGCTATAATTATACAAACTGAAATTCTAGAAGGAAATTACAAACAAGTTGTATAAAGAGAAACCACCTGATGATCCACTACAGATGAATGCAAAAGTTTACCAAACAGAAATCAAGGTTGAAAGAAACTATCTCAAAACTTTCTCTCCAAAATCTTCTTTGGAAACTTTGCCCAAAACGAAATCCTCTCAAGGAATCTTGAAGCTTGTAGTGCATACTAGTGGAGCCTAATGCAAGCTAAATGGAAGTGACTCTTGGCTGATCCTAATTCGTGTAAGGTGCAGTATTTTAAGCCTTAAGGTGCAGCCAACAAGCTTACAAGGGTGCTGCACAATTTACACACAAGTGCACCTACAATGCTTCACACAAATGCCACTAAAGGTCTTTTTATTGCAACTATTTTTGCTACTAACAAGTGCTGGAATTTATGGAATTAAATTGAACTTGAGACATCAAAATCCAGCCCTTGTTATCCTTGAGTTGGTGTGCTTTTTCATGCTTGTCCAAATTAGCTTTGATGTGGTCTTGAACTGCTTGAGTTCTAGCTCTTATCATTGGTCCTTTAAAGCTCACCAAAGGAAGTGCTTCAAGCTCTCCTTCTAGAACTTTAGCTTGCCATGGACCTCCATCATCCCCTCATTCTTGAAAGGAACTTGACCTCAAGTTTGCTTCCTCACTTGTACCTACATCATACAAAGAAAGATCACAAACATTAAAAGTATTACTCACACCATACTCACTAGGCAACTCAAGTTTGTAAGCATTGTTGTTGATCCTTTCTAAAATCTTGAAAGGTCCATCTCCTCTAGGTTGAAGCTTGGATTTTCTTTCATGAGGAAACCTATCTTTCCTCAAATGAAGCCAAACCAAATATCTTTCACTAAAGATCACTTGCTTCTTGTGCTTATTGGCTTGTTTAGCATATTGTTCAATTTTCCTCTCCACATGTGCTTTCACTTGTTCATGCAATTTCCTAACATAAGAAGCTTTAGACAAAACATTATGATAATCATAGAAGAAGTGTTAGGTAATGGCAATAAATCAAAAGGAGTTGAAGGATTAAAGCAATAAACAATTTGAAAAGGAGATAAGGAAGTAGTTTTGTGAACCACTCTATTATAAACAAACTCAATGTGAGGTAGACACTCCTCCCAAGTCCTCAAATTGACCTTGATGTACCATTTAGCATTTCACTTGTTGAGTTTGATTTGAGTTTTCAAATATTTAAGAGACTCATGATCACTATGGATCACAAATTCCTTAGGTAAAAGATGATGTTGCCAAGTTTGCAATACTCTAACAAGTGCATACAACTCTTTATCATAAGTGGAATAGTTTAAACATGCATCCTTCAATTCCTCAATAAAATAAGCAATAGGATGTTTATCTTGAATCAACCCCCCCCCCCAATGCCTACATTAGATGCATCACATTCCAATTCAAAGGAAGTATTAAAATTAGGCAATGCAAGAATAGGTGCATGAGACAACTTATCCTTCAATGTTTGGAAAGCAATTTCATGTTCTTGCTTCTTTTCTCCTTCCTTTTCAACATGTAAACAAAGAGAGTTAGGAATCATATAATAAAGAGGTTGTTGTGCTAATAATACTCTCTTGATTTGTTTTTCACTCAAGAACAAACTCTCTTTAATCTCATGAGTTTTTTTGCTCTCGTTTTCTTTCTCTTTACTTTTCTTCTCACTAGTTTTTCTCTTTGGTAGCTCACTTTTTTTGCCTTTTTTTGGTGCAATATTTTTTTTCTTTCATACTCACTTGATCTTCACACACTTGTCTAGGAGTCAAAGGCCTCAAAATAATTTTCTTGCCTAAATGCTCAAAAGTATTCTCCATGCCATTGTGTATCACTTTCCTATCATATTGCCAAGGCTTTCCAAGAAGAATATGTCCAGCCTCGATAGGTACAATATCACAAAGAACTAAGCATTGGTAGAAAAAGGAATGGGCACTTGAGAATTTACCACAACTTCTCCACTTTCACTAAGCCTTGGAGCTTGTATGGCTTTGGATGCTTTATGGGTGGCAAGTGTAATTTCTCAACAAGCCTTGTACTAGCCACATTGGTGCAGCTGCCTCCATCAATTATTAGTGAGCATACTTTGTCTTCAACCAAGCACCTTGTGTGAAAAATATTTTCTCTTTGGGTCTCCTCTTTTTCTAAGCAAAAATTGCTCAACATTCTTCTTACTATCAAGAGATCACCCTCCTCGGCCTCCACTAATGTAACTTCTTTTTCTTCTTCACTTGAAGAACTAGATGAGTCACTTGAAGACTCACTCTTGATGCCTCTATCTTCAAGCAAAATCATTGTTCTCTTGTTAGGACATTGGGAAGAAATGTGACCCTTACCAAGGCATGCACTTAAAACACTTGATATTGCTTGATCTTGTTGGAGTTGGTTCCACAATTTTTTTGCTTGAGCTCTCCACCTTTTCTTCTTTATTTTTTACTTGAGAAACCTCCCTTTTAGGCTTGTCTTTCCAACTGGAAGTTGCAGCCGCATTGGTCTTGGAAGTTTTTCTCCTTTTTAGTTGTTGCTCCACTCTTTGAGCTTTATGGACTAGCTCCTCTATTGTTGCATAAGAATGTAGCTCCATCACATCTTGAATTTCTCTATTCAAGCCATGAAAAAACCTAGCCATTGTTTCCTATTGACCCTCCACAATTTCAGCCCTCATCATCATCAATTCCATCTCCTTATAGTAGTCATCAACACTCTTGTAGCCTTGGAAATGTCTTTGGAGCTTGTTGTAGACTTCTCTTGCATAATAAGTGGGAACAAATCTTTCTCTCAAGCACATCTTCAAGTCATTCCAGCCATTTATTCTTTGTCTCCTTAACCTCCCTATATCCATTTGAATTTGGTTCCACCATACCAAAGCATAGCCACCAAATTCTAGAGTTGCTAGAATCACTTTATTTTCTTCATCAATTTGTTGGCATGAGAAAATTTATTCTACTTTCATCTCCCACTCAAATTAAACTTTGGGATCATAATCACCAAGGAACTTTGGAATTTTTATTTTCACTCCACTCAATCCTTCATTCCTCCCTTCTCTCTCTTCTCTCCTCAACCTCCAATTTTCTTCATTTCTATTTTGTCTCCTAGGATTATGTCTCCTATTATTTTCTCTCCAATCCTCCTTCTCATTCCTCCCATCTTCATAATTTCCTTCATAAGAGGATGCATACTCACTCAACCTCCTATTGCGATATGCCTCTCCATCCACACTCCCAATTGGATTGCTCCTTCTTTGTAACTCCTCAAATCTTGCATCCATCTTGGTTTGTAAATCTTCCATTTGTTCTGTAATGGCTTTCATCGACCTAGAGGTCTTAGGTGACAAAGCCTCATCTCCTATTGAGCTTATTCTTCAAAAGAAAGTGTTAGCAAAAACACAAATATATAAGAAAATTCTCACCACTCTTTAAGTGTTTGCCACTCACACTCGTGTTTGCACACTTTATCTTGGCTCTTTCTTTAATGTTCTCTCTTGCCTTTTTCCACTCTTGTTCCTCTCTATAGTTATTAAGCAAAAACTTCCAATCCAATCAAGGTTCTTTACTATAGTAAAATAGGAAACAATTCTAGGCTAGACTCAAGAGTCCAAGAACAAGAAAACTCTAAGACAAAACCTTGGAATTTTTAGAGACAAGCAACAAAAGCAAAAATTTTGGAAAAGCACAAACTCAAAGTAGAATTTAATGAGACAACTCAAGGATAATGGTTGTACCAAACTGCATAAGGAGGATATACTGATCAAAATTCAATTGTTAGAAGCCAAATTTCATAAAGTTTACATGTCATACAAGTTCACTTAGTTTTGTGGTTCAAAAGAATTGTTGAACTTGTAACCTTTGAAACTTTCTTTGCTTCTAAATTCTATTTTTACTTTGAATTTTCTAGCCACCAATTCAATAATTTCTTGGATGCACTTTGATTACTTTTCCAGCCACAAATTCATAAACTTTTGGGCTGCACTTCTGTTTTTCTTTTTGTACAAGTTCAAGAATTCTTAAAGAAACTTGATGAATCACAAAAACTATGTATAACAATTGTAAAAGTTTGCTTCTAACAACTCAATTCAGTTTAGGCATGAGATTAGAATCAAAACAAGTGGTTATACAACACAAAAATAACTACTAACACTAGATTACAAGAATCAAAATTAGAAAATTATCAACAACAAATGAAGAACATGAAGAACAAGAAGACATGAAATCAAACAAAACTTGAAAGAAAACACAAGGATAGGTGGCGGAACACACAACACAGCCCACACCACCAAGATTTTCACAAAAGCTTCAAGAAAACTAGGAAAAGAAAAGGATTTTATGATTTTTAAAAGTTACAACTTTTTCTACCTTTGAAGGAGTTCTTAGAACTGAACTTGAAGAAGAATTCCACAAGGATTAGGCTCTAGATACCACATGATATATGGCTGAACCCATTAGTCGTTAATTTTCCCAAATATACCTTGCAATAAAACCCAAACTTCAAGAATTCTCCAAGAACAAAAATTGTCCAACTTCACGTGTAATATGGCTGGTTGGAAGCTTTAAATGTGCAGCAATGGAAGATGGAAAAGGTAAGAGATGAAGATGGATGGCACCATTGAAAAACTTTCCAATAAGCCTGGCAAGAATCGCCACAATAGCATGTAGGAGCCATTGATAAGACCCAAGAGGTTCTTGCAAAAGAATAAGAGAGAAACTCTCTACACAAATTTCAGATTTGAAAAAATGGCATCAAAGTTAGTTACAATCAGTTTTTGGCCAGCTTATATAGGCCACGAAAATTACAACCAAATGCACATGAAATGACAATTAAAAGTGACTCTTGGCTGATCCTAATTTGTGTAAGGTGCAGTATTTTAAGCCTTAAGATCCAGCCAACAAGCTTACAAAGGTGCTACACAATTTACACACAAGTGCACCTACAATGCTTCACACAAATGCCCCTAAAGGTCTTTTTATTGCAACTATTTTTGCTACTAACAAGTGTTGGAATTTATGGAATTTAATTGAACTTGAGACATCAAAATCCAGTCCTTGTTATCCTTGAGTTGGTATGCTTCTTCATGCTTGTCCAAATTAGCTTTGATGTGGTCTTGAAGTGCTTGAGCTCTAGCTCTTGTCAGCTCACCAAGGGAAGTGCTTCAAGTTCTCCTTCTACACCTTTAGCTTGCCATGGACCTCCATCAAACACAGAATAACACTTTGTATCTTTTCTCTCCTCAAAAAGCTTATGAAAATTCTTTGATATTTCGTGGTTTCTTTTGTTAAAACACTCAACATCTATTTATAGAAAACTATTGTAACCATCAGTAATTGATTAATTCACTTATGTGATCGATTAATTGACTCATTTAATCGATTAAAGTGTTCTTGAGCTTTCAAGAAAAGACTTATGAACAATGTAATCGATTATCACAAGAATTCTTTGTTTAAAAATGTTGTCAAGTAATCGGTTACCACCATGCCATAATCGATTATCATAGGAAGTTCATTCTATGATTTTGTGCTGTGTAATCGATTACCATAATCTTGTAATTGATTAAATTTTTCTTAAATCTCAAGTAATAGATTACCACTTGCTGGTAATCGATTAAATCAGTGAAAAAATATTTTTCCAAAACTTAAACATGGAACACTTGGCTTTTTATGCAATCATGAATACTTTATGTTTCAGAAAAACTTCTTCACAAAACTTACGCTTTTATGAAAACATGAATGCAAAAATATGAATAAGTTTTATGCAATGGATCATAGGAAGTCTCATCTTAGACATACATAAATTACAACTACCAATCAATTGAATTGGCATGTAAAAAGCCTAAACACTTTACTGCCTGAGAGACTCAGCTTTTTGATCCTCTTGAGCTCCCCCTGACTCGAACAATCTCCCCCTTTTTGGCTTTGATCATCCCAAACTTCAATTGAACATCTTGATCATTAGTGTTCTTTTAGGAGAGAGTCTCCAAAAGCTTTTACTTGAATCCTGAAAAAGAATCAGCTTCTAGCCAAGGCCAAGTGTCAAGCATTCTTTGCATAAACTCTATACATCATAAGCATATTTATTGCTCCCCTTTCTTATTTAATATCATATCATTTCAGATTAAGAGTTAGAGCATATATTCATTTATTTTTACTCCCCTGTACCTTTAGTTTTACTCCCCCTGTACTACAGCATATGTTCATTTTATGTTCATATTTTTCTCCCCCTTTTGGCTTATCAAAGGCAAAATATTTCAATAAATGTGAAATAAGCAAGGAATATTAGATAAAACATAAGAACCATTTCATTAATTCATTAGAGGCAAACAACAAAGATAATATTGCAGAACATCAGAAAATAGAAACAACATAACTACAAACAGAATAAGACAACCACTAAGCTAAAGATCATTAAGGTCTCTAAGACTCATTCTAGTCTTTATATTGCTTAGTCTAGTGGTGATGTCTTCTAAAGAGGAATGAACATCAGTTGAATGTTCATGATGCAGAGCTATCATAGCATCCATCTTTTGAATCATAAAAGATTCAAAAGGACTCCATTGCTGCTCAGCAGGTCTAGCTTCAGCATCTTCATCCTCATCAACTTCATGTTCCTCATCAGCCACTTCTTGAGGAGCTTGAGCTCCAGCCATGTTCTATCCATTAGATGTAATCTATTTCCATACAGTGCCATCTATTTCCATGGCCACTCCATTCACTTTGGAGCGGAGAACACCATCCATCCCAGCCTTGGCACAAGTATAGAATACTTTTACCAATTCAGGGTAATAGGTTCTCTTCATTTCCAACAGCTTGTAAGGCCCTGTGCTTGCAGCATCTCAGGGAATATGAATCCCTCAGAGATAAACCAATCAAACTCCAAGTATTTTGGAGGCAGCACTAGCTTTGTAGCATGAAACTGCATGTAATTGTTCCTTTCTACCTCAGTAGAGAACCAGGTATCTAACCTGTTCTCAGCAGCCTTAGAACTTTGGCTTGCTTTCCTTTTGCTGGTTTTGAGCTTCTTAGATGAAGATGGTTGAGACATAGTGATATAGGAATAAGAATAGGCAGATTTTTGGTGGACAAGAAGAAGAGGGAGAGCAAAAGGTAACTCGGTTTTGCTTAAGGAGAGATTGGATTTTTGGTGTGAGGAGATAGGCTTATGGATTCTGAATTTATAGAGCTATTTCTAGTTCAAAATTTGAATTTTTAAATCTTGATAACAACTATCTCATATTCCAAGGTGATATGGATTCACTAAACCAGAATTTGAATTTGAATTCAGAGATAAGATTTCAGATTTTTTTCATTGAAAGTTGGCAAAATTGCAGAAACGTCATAAGTAATCCATTACAAAACCCTTGTAATCGATTATTTCAGGGTGAAGGTATACCTCTAAACCTTATGTAATTGATTAATTCGAGAGCGTAATCGATTACTCTAGAGAGTTTATAACCTGAAATTTCCCTTAAGCATCATGTAACCGATTAATATGTTGTTGTAATCGATTACATTAGTAAGTTTTTGTACTGTAATCAATTAATCCGTAGATGTAATCAATTAAGTCAGTGAGCAAGGCTCATGTCAGGCCTTTGGTAATCGATTACTGGTTGTCACAATTGATTATCACAAAGAATGATGCAGCATAAATAGTGCCATTTATCAGGATTGGAATTTTTGCTAAATGTGATGCATAATGAACTTGTGAGTTGAATTTCATGTAATCAGCACATCATAAGCATGCTATTAGATGTTAGATTCATCAAGAATACCTAGCATGTTCCTTAGAGCAAAAAATTTATCTCTAGCAAGGGGTTTTGTAAATATAGCAGTCAATTGATTGTTTGTATCAATAAACTCAATGGAGCAATTACCCTTTTGAATGTAATCTCTGAGAAAGTGATGTCTGGTCTCTATATCCTTTGTCCTTGAGTGCATTATTGGATTCTTTGATAGGTTGATAGCACTTGTGTTGTCACATAGCAATGGAATTTCTTACAATTCAACACCAAAGTCATGTCATTGTTGCTTAAGCCACAGGCTTTGAGCACAGCAACTCCCAACTGCAATGTACTATGCCTCAGCTGTGATAGAGCAACACAAGATTGTTTCTTGCAGTGCCATGAGATCAAGGAACTTCTTAGCAAATGGAATGTTTCACTTGTGCTTTTCCTATCTGACTTCAGCCTGCAAAATCACAATTTGAATAACCAATTAAATTTAGTAATGCACCTTTAGGATACCATACACCAACTTTTGGAGTTGATTTTAGGTATTTAATGATTCTCTTGACTGCTGTGAGGTGTAACTCTTTTAGATTTGCTTGATATCTTGCACATAAGCACACACTCAACATAATATCTGGACGACTTGCAGTAAAATACAATAGTGATCCAATCATTCCTCTGTATTTTGACTAATCAACCTTCTTGCCTTTTTCATCTGAATCAAAGTAAGTTGTGGTTGCCATAGGAGTTGCAACATCCTTGCTTTTCTCCATGTCAAATTTCTTGATCAATTCATTGCAGTACTTTATTTGACTGAGAAATTTTCATTCTTCATTTGTTTCACTTGAAGCCAAGAAAGAATATTAATTCTCCCATCATTGACATCTCGAATTCATTATGCATTGAAATTGAGAATTCCTTGCACAAGGAATTGTTAGTTGAACCAAAAATAATATCATCAACGTATATTTGAACAAGTAATATGTCATTAACATATTTCTTGATGAACAATGTTTTATCCACTTGTCCTCTTGTGAAGGATAGGCTAATTAGAAAGTTGTTCAATCTTTCATACCAGGACCTAGGTGCTTGCTTTAAGCCATAGAGGGCTTTCTTTAGTTTGAAGACATGATTTGGGTGTTTAAAGTCTACAAAACCAGGAGGTTGATCAACATAGATTTCCTTCTCTATGTAACCATTTAGAAAGACACTTTTTACATCCATTTAAAATAATTTGAAATCCATTAAACATGCAAATGCAAGAAGCAATCTAATGGCTTTCAACCTTGCAACTGGAGCATAGGTTTCTTCATAGTCAATTCCTTCCTCTTGGTTGTAACCCTTTGCAACCAATCTAGCTTTAGTTCTGACTATGATGTCACTTTCATCAAGTTTGTTTCTAAAAATCCACTTGGTGCCTATTGGCTTATGAGAAAGAGGTTTAGGAACAAGTTCTCATATTTCATTTCTGTTGAACTGATTTAGTTCATTATGCATAGCAAGCATCCAATGTTCATCAGGTAATGTTTTATCAATATTTGTAGGTTCAGTTTGAGATACAAAAGCCATATCACAACAGAAATCCCTGAGAGAAGATCTAGTGGACACTCCCTAGTTACTTCACCAATTATGTTGTCAAGGGAGAGATCTCTTGTTGTTCTCCAATCTTTAGGCCTTTGAGTAGGAGTTGAAGGATCAATCTCTTCATTTGATTCATCATTTTTCTTCTCATTTGATTCATTGATTGTGACATTATCTTCCATTGGTCCTACATCATTTTCACAAGTCTTTTCCTCTATTGAGGAGTTAGATTCATCACAAATAACATGTACAAATTCTTTCATGCATAAGGTTCTTTTAATAAAAACTCTATATGTTTTACTTTGCAATGAATATCCAAGGAAGATAGCTTCATCAACCTTTGCATCAAATTCACCAAGAGACTCATTTTCATTGTTTAAAACAAAACATTTACAACCAAAAGCTCTAAGGTGTAAAATGTTTGGTTTTCTACCTTTGTATAGTTCATAAGGAGTTTTCTTTAAGATAGGCCTTATGAGTAATCTATTTAGAGTGCAACAAACAGTGCTCACTGCATTAGCCCAAAAAAGTTTTGGCAAATTTGTCTCATTAAGAAGAGTTCTTGCTCATTCTTCAAGAGATCTATTTTTCCTCTCCACAACACCATTTTGTTAAGGTGTTCTTGGAGCTGAAAATTTGTGGCTTATTTCATTTTCTTCACAAAATTTTTAAAAATGCTCATTTTGGAATTCACCACTATAATCACTTCTTATTGAGATAATTTTGCAGCCATTTTCATTTTGAACAAGCTTGGCTAATTTTCTGAAGGCATTAAAAGCATCACTCTTGGATTTCAGAAACAAAGTCCATGTGAATCTTGAGTAATCATCAACTATTACAAGCCATAGTAATTGCCATCTAAGCTCATAGTTCTTGAAGGACCAAACAAATCCATGTGAAGCAATTCAAGAGGTCTTGAGGTGAAAACAAAGTTTTTGTTTTAAAATGAGATCTTAGTTTGTTTCCCAATTTGACGAGCATAACAAAGTTTGTCCTTTTCAAACTTGAGTTTAGGTAAACCAATAACTAAATCCTTCCTTATGAGCTTGTTCATGTGATTCATGTTAATGTGACTTTCTCTTCTATGCCACAACCATGATTCATCAATCTTACTTAATAAGCAGTTTATATTATGAATGAATGCATGTTCTATAGCAAGCAAGTAGATGTTTCCTTATCTTTTTCCTACATGGATCACCTCACCAGTTTTGCCATCACATATCAAGCAACAATTAATATGAAAGGATACCTTCAATCCTTTATCACAAAGCTGGCTTATACTCAGAATATTATGCTTTAGGCCTTCCACATAAAGCACATTTCTGATTTTGGTTTTAAAGCTATCACCAATATTGTCTTCTCCTACTATTTTTCCTTTATTATTGTCTCCATAGGTGACAAATCCTCCATCCTTTAAATTCAAATTGGTGAGCATGGATTTATCACCTGTCATGCGTCTAGAGCATCCATTGTCCAAGTACCATAATGATGCTTTAGCTCTTAGACACACCTGCAACAATCAAATCAAGTAGAAAAGAAAGGTACCAATTAAGGTTGTGTCCATAGGAGTTACCTATTTTTCTCTTTTTCTTCGGAACCCATATGCATTCTCTATTAGGAACATAGAACCTCCTAGCGTAACACTTGTGAGATGTGTGACCCTTCTTCATACAATAATGACATGTTACAGATTTTGATCCTCTTTCAAAATGAGCCTTTTTAGTATGCTTTGTTCTTTAAGGCCTTTTTCTATTCATCTATTTTGGGGATACAAACTTGGTGTTTTGAAAAGGTTTTGTTTGATGTTTATAACCCAATCCAGATGTATCACCTGCATATTTTTGCACACTTAACATTTGATTCAAACTACATTTCCCTTGATAGAGCTTTTTTAAGATATCTACCAAGTATGAGTTTTTTAGTTTGTAAAGTCATGCATTTTTCAAGATGGCTCTTTTTGAAATCATCAAACTCTTTCTGCAAAGCTTTGTTTTCATTGACTTTTGAAGAAGAAGAGGCACACACACACCCATTTGCTTTGTAGCTTGAAACAAGTTTCTCATTTTCTTCTTTCAAGTTACACAGTTTAGCTTGCATTGAAGCTAATTTTGTGGTATGTCATCTAAGGTTACCTTTGAGTTTATTGTTGGAGATTGCAAGTTTTTGAGCTTCCTCATGCATTTCATTGAAAGAATTAACTAGTTGATCAAGTTCAGGATTTAGTTCTGATTCATCACTTGAGTCATATTCATCAATTGTTGAAGTTAGGCAAACATTTGCCTCTTCATTTTCACTTGAAGATTCATAAGTTGTTGATGCATTTTCTTCCCATGCAATTTAAGCTCTCTTTGATTTCCCATAGTTCTTTGCTTTCTTTTCACCTAACTACTTCTTCAAATATATTGGACATTCAAATTTGATGTGGCATTGTTTACCACATTCAAAGCAGTTGTAGTTAGTGGTGTTGTTGGTGAACTTTATGTTCTTGTTTTTCTTCATGAACTTGACAAACCTTTTGACAATTAGGTTCAGATTCTCATCACCTTCATCTCCACTTGAATCATCATATTTCTTAACATTTGAGGATGCAGTTTTCAAGGCTATGCTTTTCTGTTTTTTGTTTGCATCTTCTGCATGTGTTAGTTGAGACATTTCTAATTCATATTCAAGTAACTTACCAAAAAGTGTAGTCATACACATCTTTGATAGATCTTTAGATTCTTTGATCGTTGTCACTTTTGGTTGCCATGGTCTTGTTAAACATTTCAAGATCTTGATGTTGAGCTCCTCTACATCAAATGTTTTGCCAAGACCAAGTAGATGATTGACGATGTGTGTGAATCCGGTTTTGAGTTGAGAGATGTTTTTTGTTGTGTTCATCTTGAACATCTCATACTCATGAATCAAGACATGTTTTCTTGATCTTCTAACTTCATTTGTTCCTTCATGAGTAATCTCTAGCATTTCCCACATCTCCTTAGCACTTTTGCACCTAACAGTTCTAAAAAATTCATCAAACGACAAGGTAGAGGTTATCATATTCTTTGCTTTAAAATCATATTGAACTACCATTTTTTCTATATTTGTCATTTCATCCCATTCTTTGGGAATCTTTTCATTATCAAAAAATTTGGTAGGTATCAAAAGACCTTTTTCTATTGCATTCCAAGCACTAGGGTGATTTGATTGAATGAAAATTTGCATTATATTTTTCCAAAAGCTGAAGTGTTCTCCCTCAAACATCAAAGGACGATTGAGGGAAGCACCCTCCTTGAAGGTAATTTGTGTGGTGTTCATTTTTTTAAAAGAAAGTAGTGATCTTGAGTAACACACAAGAACTTGCTCTTGATACCAATTGAAAACGGTATGAACAACAGCCAATTAAAATTTCTTAAAGAATTAGAGTTAAAAAGATCGTATCATAAAACAATCCAAGAACACTTTCAATCAATCAAACACCAATCTTTAAATAATGCAACCAAAATGTTTTCTATTGATTGTGAAAAGTTAAACCAATCAATGACAATTAATGACCACAAGAAAAAGATAAAGATGAAGTAGTTAATACCAAGATTTATACTGGTTCACTTCTCAACTTAGAGAAGCTACATCCAGTTATTCTAACCAACTAGTTAGAGTTCTACTATTAAAATTATGTTTCTTACAAGATCATACAATCACTTTCAATCAAACCTAGATCAAGGAATAGAGAAAACCCTTCTCTACTCTTCCCTCTAGAAACACCTATTCTAGACAAGCTTTAAGAAAGACTATTGCTATAGTTATACAAATAGAAATTCTAAAAAGAAACTACAAACAAGTTGTATAGAGAGAAACCACCTAATGATCCACTACAGATGAATGCAAAAGTTTACCAAACAGAAATCAAGGTTGAAAGAAAACTATCTAAGAACTTTCTCTCCAAAATCTTCTTTAGAAACTTTGCCCAAAAAGAAATCCTCTCAAAGAATCTTGAAGCTTGAGGATTTGAGGGACTAACACAAAATAGCACTTTGTATCTTTTCTCTCTTTAGAAAGCTTATGAAAATTCTTTGATATTTCGTAGTTTCTTTTGTTAAAACACTCAACATCTATTTATAGAAAACAGTTGTAACCATCAGTAATTGATTAATTCACTTATGTAATCGATTAATTGACTCATTTAATCAATTAAAGTGTTCTTGAGCTTTCTGGAAAAGACTTATGAACAATGTAATCAATTAACTCGTAATGTAATCAATTATCACAGGAAGTTTTTGTTTGAAAATGTTGCCAAGTAATCTATTACCACCATGTCGTAATTGATTATCACAAGAAGTCCATTATGTGTTTTTGTGTTGCGTAATCAATTACCATAATCTTGTAATCGATTAAAGTGTTCTTAAATCTCATGTAATAGATTACCACTTGATGGTTATCGATTAAACCAGTGAGAAAATATTTTTCCAAAACTTAAACATGGAACACTTGGATTTTAATGCAATCATGAATACTTTATGTTTTAGAAAAAAATTTGTACAAAACTTATGCTTTTATGAAAACATGAATGCAAAAACATGAATGAGCTTTATACAATTGATCATAGGAAGTCTCATCTTAGACATACATAAATTACAACTACCAATAAATTGAATTGACATGTAAAAAGCCTAAATATTTTACTGCCTAAGAGACTCAGCTTCTTGATCCTCTTGAGCTCCCCCTAACTCTAACATAAAATTCATTTAACAAATATTTAAAATTCTAATAAATTTGAGTTGTATTTTCCTAACAAACTTTATTTTAGGAAATCCTAATAAATTTATTTTATGAACTAGCAAGGTTTTTTTTATCTATTTATTGCAAACTTAAAGAAAAAAAATTCTATTAGAAGGTAGCCATGAGGTAGCACAAGAAGATAACATAATGTGAAATATATCTACAATGGTATGGCCTTACAAAATCCAAGTGAGCTGCACACGAACAAACGTCCAGTCCAAGATATACTTTTAGAGGTTTTCCTAAAAACACACAACTACATGTCTAAAACACACAATAAAAAACATAATCCCTATAAGAGTCCAACATAAACCAGCCATTACAAATGGGTTGCAAAAGATCCCTATAAGGGTCCAACTTTCACTTCAATTATCTAGTAGTGGTCATTGCTCTCCAATGTGCTTGGGCTTTGGTCAAAAGTGACACCATGTTCTCATTATGCCCTCCCATTAAGATATGCATTATGTTCATGCAAGCAAGTTGATGATTCAACTACATTCCATAACATGCATGGATAGTGTTAAATTTTGTAAACACATACCTTTAACACTTAACATATCTATTTAACTTTTATCTGTTAAGGAAATCATTTCTAGTCGAATACTTACCCTGCCAATCATGTTTATTACAAACATATGTTCCATATTCATCCAGTTAAGAACCCATAATCCATAATCATCATTGTCACAAACCAAGAATTAGTACACTATGTGTTGAAACATAACTAAATAGCATGATCACCAGTGTTATGATGTACCTATTTCCATAATTAGGAATACTGCGGGGTTATTTCATATCCCACATTCCCATTGGTAGACAAAAATTTGACCATCATGGAGTCCAACGCCTTACACTGCAAGCTAAAAAGGATGAATGTCTTTAAAAGTGGACCCAATTAGTATTGTTAATATGGAAATGTGACAGGAGATTGGTCCGTTTTAGCTTACCACTTTCGTCATGTTTTCTCTTCTTGATACAAAAACATCCTCAATTAAAAATGAATCCAACTGATGCACTTTTTTTGTCTGTATACATATGACCATCAAGAAAAGAGTGGTTTCTTGTATCTTGCATTGGAATATAGACCTGCATAACTTGAGGTAGTATTATGCATAGACTATGAAACAAATAATTGCCGCTAAATTATAAGGTTGTTGTTATGAACCTACATGAGTTAGATTGTGATACACAAGCATCCACTGTTTAGCATATGTCTCATATAGATATTGAAAACTCCTTCCATGAAAAAAATCCCACTAAATAAAAATACCAACATAGAAATGATTAAAAATAAAAATTTTAAATTAATTATATGCAATGTGAATTCAAGTTGAATGTGTCGCAAAACATGGAGCCAGGCACCATATGGTTTTTACACTTTTCATTGACTGTGACCAACTAATCTTGAGAGCCATTATATGGATAATCTATTCAAAGCACTAGGTCAGGTGAAAACCTTTTTCCTATACAACTTCTTGATGTGCGGGTTGGAATAGTTGGTTTCATTTTGCCGGCGGGGGGTGTATTTGTTGGTGTACTACTTTTTTTCATTTGCATTTTCATGTGGATTAGAAGATGAAGTCCCTTTTTGCATTTGCATTTTTTGCACTCCCAGGTGATAAGTCCTTTAAATAATAGTTTCCATCTCAAGTGAGAAGCAATTTCATCATGTGCAGTGCCTTGAGCATGTGTCTACACATTGTCATAACCAAACAAACAAGTTTCCATGGTTTAGAAAAAACAAAAATATATTAATAGTTGACCATTGTAGATTCTTTGGTCTCATTTTAAACTATTTTAGGCATGTTACAGAAAAAAGACCTTCTCAGTATTTTGGACTTCGTTGACTTCAGACAAAGTTGAATCCACCATATTTTTAGAGGTTGCATTGTTATCACCTTGACCATTGTTGACCACTGATTTCCCCATCTTTTTTCCCTTCGACACTCATTTTGGCCATGCTTCTAGTAAATGGTGCGCTAAGGCCTCCATGTGATTGTCCTTGAGTAATATTAGCATCAAAGTCATCCAGTCAAATGGCCTCCAAATCGTTTAGGACATTAACAGACCCACCACTTTTGGTGTTCACTACCATGACGTCATCATCTCCAAAGGGTTCATTGACATTAGATGGTTCTTCTTGTTGCATTGGTGTAGTTTTGTTTAAGTATGCATTTGCAGCTTCTTCCTAATGTCTCTTCTGACCCTTGTGCAGGTTGGCCATGATGTATCACGTTACACACTTGAGCAAGGCATTATAGGTCTCATGTAATTTTTGCATCTCAAATGTTAGCTTGTCCACAACAGCTCTTAGCCCCTAAAAATTAATGATGCCATTGTTAAACATTTTTTTTAACTTAGGTCATAGTATATATGTGATGGTGATTTTGTGACTAGACTAGTAACACACACCTCAACTATGAAAGGTAGGGTATGCAAGGTAAAATCACTACCTTCAAGCAAGTCCACTTCTATATTCATAGAAATACAACGATGTTGACTCTCCTGTCCATCATTATAGATTCATTGACATTGGTTTCCCTTTTGAGAAAAAAACTTTCAATAATGGGAAAAACTTACACCACCGATGGATCAATGTCATAATTTTGAATCAACTAGTATTATACACTTAAATACAAAGAATAAATAAATAGCCAGTTTATTATCTTATAGTGGCAGTTTAAGAAAATGACTCATTGGCAACTTCATGTCTTATAAAGAAGGATAACTTACAAAGCAAGAAAAGCAACTAAGAGTTGTAGAGTTAGAGATCAATAAACCTTTGTGAATTACCAAATATTAAAGAAGGTTTCTACAAGTTGTTAAGTATGGTTGCGTCCAAGTCATATTGGACTATACCAAACAATTGAATCCTTAAGGTTTTAATGTTAACAAAGTATAAAGTTTATATGTTAACCTTTCATGCTTAAGCTAAAGGTTCTATCCCTATGAGATACAAGCAAAAAGCATGAATAGAAAGGCTTTGGACGATATCTAAAGTATCAATCATTGGATGATACTGCCTCAATGTCCAGTCATAAAAAGACAAGTGCTTTAGCACTTGGCTAATAGTCCAAGGGCAATGAAACAATTACTCGATCCTCAAGTACTGAAAGTAATCATCAGAAAGTAACGTTCATGGTTCAAAAGCAATTCGTGCCATAGCGCATAAAAGGGAAGTTTTAAATTGTCTTGTCTTGACATTTTTAATTCCTTTTGTCCTATGTTGTTAACGTTGTATTTGATTTGTAAGCTAAAAAGTCAACTCTATGCACAAGGCGACACTAGCAAGTTGTACTTCTCTGAAGATACGTTGTAGAAGATGTTTGTGGTCCCCACACTCTCTCTCTACACAATAATGTGCCTCATGTAAAGCGCTCAAGCTATTAGACAACGACTAATTGGGATCTCTCAACGGATCAAAGCTATGAAGTCTATATAAAGCTTGAAGATGTTCATGATAAAGTGGTTGAATCACAAGAGAATCATCTATACATTTTCTATCAAACATTTATTAATTGTGAAAGTCAAGGGTGGCTTAGTGACAAAGAATACTTGGGTCTTAATCTCAGGGGGAGATTAAGGGTAGTGCCAAGAGTAGCCTAGAGAGTACTCATTGTAGCCAACAGTGACATATATAATACTTGGTTGTAATCAAAGATTTGATTAATGGAATCCTTCAAGTTTTTAAGGAGAACTAAACCTAGCCCAAGAGTTGGGGTGAACTAGTATAAAACCTCTATGTTTTCTTTACTGCTTCTATATAATTAGTTTCTTTCTATAGTTTATTTTTACACTACTATGTCCAAGTTTTGTGAACTATGTTTAAACACAAAGTGATTTTGAACCCCTTGGACAAAACCTATCATCCATTGATATTTGTTTGAGAAAAGCTTTCAAAGTTTTTGAAAGACCAAGTTTTTATCTATCTCACTATTCAACCCTTCCCTTTTTAGTGTGTTTCAGGTACTTCACTAGTAAACGTCATATGTGAGCATGTAAGCTATCATATAAAATGGGAAATCTTACACAAGATGGAAAAAGTACAATAGTGGGAAGTCATTGAACTAACATGTGCAATCACATTAAATGCTGGAAAAGCCTATGATGGACTAGGTTGACAAAAAAACCCATTCAAAGTGGTTCAATAAAACATATCCAAAAATGAAAAGTTTGGCACCATTTATTTCATTTACAAATTAGACAGGTTACTCTTTTCTTAAACTTAGATTTTTTTTTTCTAGATACATAACTAATATATAATTCTGAGTTCTGACAGCGGTTATTACAAGATTATGGTTCTACAATTTTTTTAATGATTACTTAATGTAAATATTGCAACATTGGTCTTCATTTATTTTTAAATCATATAATTTTATTTATAATAATTAGTTTAAATTATTTTTAATGATGACTTAATGTAAATATTTTCCCAATTATGGGGTCAAAAGTTGTGGAACCTTCTCCATCAGCTCATCCAACAAGGTTGTTGCCAACAAAGACACAAGCATTGCTTTCAATGTAACCTTCTCATGCAATCCTATGGACTTTTGTAGTTTTTTAATCAAACAAAAAAGTTGGTTTTTAATTTATCAAATTCCCTTTTCTTAGTTGTGTGGTCAGCTTTGCAATTAAAATAATAATAATAATATATTAAAGAACATTCCATAGATAAAGTCACACCATTATGAACCTAACTTTTGACCTATGATAAGTTTACTTTTTAAACTCCTTTGATATGCACATACCGACAACATCTACTATTACATCCATTGTTATGGCTGCATGGCAACGAATCTGAACAACTAAACATAAATAGCTGGTGAAAAAAAGACTACTACAATGCAACCTTAAACATAAAATACGAAACCCAACAAGCCTAACCCAGTATGCACCCAACCTTAATCACCCCCCACTCAAAGTAGTGCATTCAGCTCTCGCACTTGGTCTAACACTATGTTCAGCTGCATTTGCAACTGTAGCATGTCATCCTTCATGGTTTCCATTTCTTGTGTCATCGTCAGCATCTTCTGTTCAAGGCTTTTCATACTATAATAGTTGTAATCATAGATACACCTTCCATTTCTTGAAAGAAGCTTTTGAATCAAGGATACAACAAAGCTAATTTCCAATTTCGCTAGTCATAACAGTCCCTTAATACCTTTGAAATTCCTTGCCACCAAAGAACCTAAACTCCTGTACGTGAAGATAAGGGAAGGGAGAGATAGAGTTGTACACAATTGCCCTAGCCATTGTTCCAAGCAATGATGCAACACAGAAGTGACTGATATTGTCTTCTCAACAAAGATAATGGTGTTGCTATCTGCGATGACCTTATATGAAGCCAATGTACAAGTCTTCAAATCTTACACTTCCCTAGCTACTGTGAAAATAATGAAAATGAAACACCAATTTATATGTACCTTCAGTTGGAGAAAATGAGTTCAAAGGAGGCACTCTTGCATATGGTTGTGGCTTTACATTTGCTTGACTAGCCTCAATTCCATATTTCCTATAGTGATCTAGCCAGTGAACTTGAGCTTCATCATACGACTTAAAGGCAGTTGTTTAGATACTCATCAGTTTGTGCCTTGCACTATCCCACAAGTAATATATGTTGAGCTTCTTTCCAACGAAGACAACATAATACTTTTGCTTCTTAGACTGATTCATATCACGTAGATGGAGTTATATGTGATAAGGATGGGTAAGCAGAGGACCAACTACTTATATCAAGGTACAAACACTTACTATCAATTAAAAAAGTTGTTTGACACATGGTTGAGTAGATGACCAATAATTAATGTTTTGTATGGTAATTCAATTATTTTTAAAAGACCAAAATAACATGTGTTATTTGAACCATATTTGATGGTTATTATACCCCAAAAATAAGTGCTTACTACCATCACATTAGAAAATAGCTGACAAGTTTAGTTTGTTTTTAATGGAGGTGGTTCTTATGTATGTTATACACACCAAAATACTTTGGCCAAGAATCAGTCTCTCATTGGCTTCTTCAATGCATGTGTTAGCATCACCTATAACTTGAGGCTACTGTGCCTTGTACTTATGATGTAACATGTCAAAATTGCTAGCAGATTGCCAACCCCAATTTTAGACTTTAAGTCAAATTGATCACTTGGAAACTGTTATTTCATATCTTTTGTAAATATCCAAACATTTGTTTCCTTTCCCTTAATCTATACAGACTTATTCATATTTTATGGAGTAGATATTAGCATACCCTTATTGCTAATGGAACTACCACGTGGATGTTTTTTAATAATATTTCAAAAAATGTTTTTTTTTAAAAAAATTATACGAAAAACTTATATTTTTGTTGTGAATTTTTTTCTATTATAAAAGGTGTTTTATTTTTATTACCAAAATTTCAATTTTTAATTTTATGATTAAACAACCACATTTATGATAACATGACAAGCTAGCAGTATCCATGTAGAGTTTGATGTAATCTAAACTATGTATTTTGTCTGTGAAATTTTGATCATTTGTCATAATTGACTCACAAGAAAACAATACAATATGATGATAAATATAAGTGGTGGTCTGAGCTAACTCATATTCACCATATTGGGTTCAAAATGGAGTGAGTCGTTGCTATTGTGCATTATGATGGTGATATGGTATCAACTTGTGATGGGGTATTGCTTGAATGTCCTAATGATCCTAAATTCATTAAGATTAGTTAGGAAATATTGCTTGTTACTTTGAGGAAATCAATTATAAATGCCATCGGAGGTGGAAGAAGCTTGTTTGAGGTTTTTACCATAAACCTGTATATGTAAGTGATGTGTTGCGACACGGCAAGTGCACCGCTCGTTCAAGTAATAAAATGATAAGTAGAATATCGTTCCCACGAGGATTGAGGCACTAAAGTTAATTGTAATTTATGATTCTTAATATTGGAAAAGGAATAATAATGTTAAGAGAATTTGGTTGTGGTTGGGTTTAATTGTATTAAATAAAAGAACACTAAAAACAATGTAAATTGAATGTTACTCAAGAATTAACAATAATTATGGTTAAGCACAATCACCTCTGTTCCCTCTTATTTAATTGAATTGATAATTAACTTCATTTAGTAGAATTGTTCAGGTAGTATGCTATACTGATATAGTTAAACCCTGATTCCTCGGTCATTTAACCCTTCAACCTAATTTAAGAACTCTAATTCCTTAGTAGTTCCCTTTAGATTAAGCTTGAAGCTAGCATAATAATAAATCTGCAGTTCTCTATCCCTATCCCTAGGTAATATCGCAATTGTCACTCTACTGCTTTCAGAAACTAAAACCCCAATATTCCTATTGTGAATTATAGCTCTAAGTAATCTAATAGATTGATTAATTCTAATTAGATATAATAAAGGAAGAATAGAGTAGAGTAAAACACTTATAAGAAACTTTATTAAAATCAATTCAATAAACACAGTTCACATTGGCTCTTGGCTAAACCATAATTATAAAGGAACTAGCCAAACATGATTATGTCTGGCCTAATACACTGTAAAGAAGGAAGAAGAGAAAGAAACTAAGGTATGAAGAGCCACAAACCCTTCAATCTTGCCTCCTTCTTGTTCTTCTTGCTCTTTAGCCTTGATTTTTTCCTCCTTTGCTCTTGCCTCTTTTCCTCTGTTCTAAACTGTCTATTGATTCCTCTAATCCTACTTAAATTCTATTTATACTTAGGTCATAAAATCCTAAAAACCCATCACCTTTATGTTATCTTTAAGCTAATTCAGAAATCCCGTGACGTCCGCACGACTGGCGCGAGTTCTGGCGCGACTAGCGCGAGCATCCAGTGTTGCTGGCGCGACTAGCGCGACATTGGTGCGGATAGCGTGAACCTCCAATAATTATGGCGTGATTAGCGTGGTCCTAGCACGGTTAGCGCGAGATCTCAGATTCACTTGGCTCTTATTTTGCTTCTTTTCTTGCTTTTCTTGGTCCTAAACATCAAAATAGCCTAAAATCAATGATAAACATAAAAATAATGAATTTTATACTTATTCTAGCATTTATTTACTATATTCTTCCTACTTTCCTAATAAAATTAACCTAAAAACTATATATGCTAACAGCATATCAAATAATTCCCAGATTTAGATATTGCTATCCCTAGTAATAAAATAAAAATAAAACTTAATTGTAGTGGAACCTATATTCAACAGTCAAGCATATCATCACATATACAACCTTAGAACTACTTTAGTAAATGTAATTGAATTCCATGTGAAAAAAAAATCTAAAATACTTTTCAAGTCCATCAATATAGAATCATAACTTGGATACCCCTCACTAAGAGATACAATTTCCTCATCACTCAAGTGTTTAGGGTAGAATATAATCTCTCAATTCCTCCAAAGCTATAATACTACCATAAGCTTGATTATATTCTCAAGTTCCTAAAAAATAAGAACATAGATACATGCATAGTCAATCCAAAGGTCTTTACAAGGTTATAACTTGGCCTGGCTTAAGGTAGGATAATTTAGATAGTGGCTAAATTGAGATTGGTTTCTGTTAGAATTAATCAAGTCTACTTAACCACTCTACTACTCTTATTCTGATGCCCCTTCTTTGTTTCTTTGGTTTCCCTTTTTTTTTTTTAGAGTAAATATATCTGACTAAAACAGATATAATAAAATAGAATAGGGGAAAATTAGATTCCCCAACTGGTATTTCAGACTTATTATTTCCCAGCTGGGTTGTCTACTAGATTTGGTTTTTGCCATATTTGTTCTGTTGGCACTTCAACACCAAGCCTTGAATTGTCTTCTTAGGTAACATCTTTCTTCTTTTTTCTGGACATCTTCTTCCTATTTTCACATCTAGTACCCTTGATTCCAATTCTCCTTTCCTCCAATCTCAATTAAGGTAGTCATGGATAACAGGTTTAATGTCAGGTGAATGAAAAGAAAGGTTTAGGCTCAAAATGGCTAACAATGGAAAATCATTAAGGTAAGGTCATTTGGCCCTAGTTTAAAAGAAAGAACATGCCTTTATCATTTCAACCATGCACATATTATAGAGAAACAAATCAAATTCTAGAGTATTATTCACAGTGAGGTCACTCTAAAAAGAAAATATACTGTATAGGCTCAATCCTCAAAAGTTATGGTATCAAGCTAAGTTCATTTGATTTTCTATCAAGTATCTATTCTTTTCACATTGTACTTCAATCACAAAAACTAACATAGTTCTAATCAAGTAATCTGTAATTCTATACTCTACCTGTCTCATACATAATTCCAAAACAATCATCATTAAATTCACTTTATCACTGTATTGGCAATTCAATAATCTGAAAATTATTCACAGCTCTAACATTTTATTCATCTACTTCTAAAAAGAACACCTAACTAATTATCAAACTAATTTCTAAACTTAATCTCTAACATCATCTCTTCCAATTTTCTTTTCTTATTAATCTCTAATTAATTCTATGTAATCTAAAAAAAAAATTAATCTCTGAATCATCTAAATTATCTAAATTTTGTTAAATATCCTTTGTTTTTCAATTATGATTTTTCAAAATAACGCAAAATATGTGTTCCCCATTCCCAGATTTTAAACATTGTTGTCCCCAACAATCAATTTTCTATTCAAGGGAAAACACATAACTACATTATTAAAAAAAATCATCTTTATGCATAACATCCATCCAACAGAATTATTTATTTAAAACTAAATTAATCAAATTCAACCATGCCCAAATTATAAATTATTTAAACTCAAACCAAATTGTTCCAACACACTGAAAATAAAGTACTGAACCATTAAACATAAAAACATAAAGCAAATAAAATATTGTCCTTGGAACTGCAATGTTACTCCTAATCCTCCATAGTATCATCAGCAGCAGCTGATGGCTATGAAGGTTCAGGAGAAACTCGTGGTGTTGTTGAATCCTGTGGCTGGTATGGAGTGAAATCAATGGAGAAGTGTCTCAACAAGTCTTCCATCATCTTGTTCTGATACTCCAACAGTCTGTTTTGAAACCTCAATTCAGACTGGATCTGCAAGTAACTTTGAGAATCTTCATAAATCAGTTCATGACGTGGCCCTCCAGTAGTAGTAGAAGAAGATGTTCGTGGTGGTGGCACTGCTCTAACTTCAGGTTGAGGAATGTCCGCACGAGGACTCCTTTCAGCAATCTCCTCAGGTGATAATTTAGAAGCTCTAATCAATTGCTTCTGCCATTGAGTCTCTACTGTAGCCAGATATGTCTTGTGTGTCATGACGGATGCAATTTTGACATCCATAGGTTCCTCATCAGGAATCTCCAAACCTACTTTCATACAAAGATGAGAAATCAGCGAAGAATGAGCAAGGAGGGACTTACTGCTACCATCATGTATCATGTGCAATATCCTATCAGACAGGATACTGGAAATATCCAAATTGTCATCGCTTAACAGCACATATAGAAGGATTGCCCTCTCAACATTCACATCAGTGAGATTAGTAGATGTAATAATAGTGTGATTGTTGAACTGATGCCAAAATTCTGCTTCCCCAGTTAAGTCTTGCTTCTTCAACTTCTCAGGCACATAATCCATTCCAGACTTGGCCTTCCATGCAGTATACAGCCCTGTAATGCCTCTTCTAATCTCATCTGCAAGTTGAGGCATGTCATCTTTAAAGACATTTTACTACTGACAGACTGCATCTTGTAGAAATTTTTTCTGAAGGCACAAGATTGAAATGGATAATATGCAGTGTCTAGAAATTCCTCAATAGTCTCATGATTAAATGGAACCTCTACTCCTCTAACCCAACTAACTCTGTCCTTGTCTACATTTTCTAGTTAACGGTGGCCAAGAACTCCTTTAAAATAGCACTAGAACTTGGTTCAGGAAAACTAACCAAAGTCTTCCAATCTCTCCTGTTGATTACAGCCAAAATTGGTGAATCCTCAGGAAAAGATTCCCAGTCTATCATCTTCTCCAGAATGATCTTCTTCAGAGCTTACCAGTTCTCGTACCTCTGTTGACATTCCATAGTTCTGAATCTATTCTCATCGAAGTCAGTGGTCCTTGCTCTCTTGCTACCAGATGCATCACCCTTCCTCTTTTCTTTTTCTACTTGGTTACCCTGAAACTCAAAAGATTTTCATACATACATGCAATGAATTCCCAGATTGCTTGCAATCATATCTCAAACATTTCTTTATTTCATATTAACAACAGAAACTAACATCATATAGAATCATCATGTATAAATTGAACAAGCAATTAACAATTAATCTCGAAATAAATCCTTCCTAATAATTCCCAGATTTATTTGGTTCTATATGACTCAATTATGAATTCAGAAGGTATACTAGGCATCTTCTTATCATTGCAATTGGGAAATAAAATCCTTAACTAAAAAGAAAATAAAATTCTAAGAATAATTAACCACCATTCCCAGATTTTATTTCCCACTCTAAGTCTTAATTTTTTTTTTCTCTTAAGTTACATATGTTTTTAATCTTAGACACAACTCTAATATACTCATTTAAAAATCAAGTTAGCATTTAACTATTCAATTCACAAATCCTATGTTTTAAAACATACTCGTCATGCCAACCATCTTTATTTATTCATAAAATAGAGTTAAAAAGAATCAAAGCATATGCATACAATTCCTTAATCATTCAAATATAAACAGAATAATCCCTGAATCTGCAGCTGGCGCGGATGGCGCAGTCCCATGCGACTCGCGTGGGCTGTAAAACATGTGTACTCAGAAATATGAACTGCATTTTGCTTGCCCTAACCTCTACCAATGTTTCTCAAAACCAGTCCTAACCACATGCTTTTTAATCTAAACCCTAAAGAATATAAAATACAAGGATTAAAAAAGAAGAAAACATACCTTATCCCTTGCCATTTGGAAGAATCAAGAACTTCAAAGAACACAATGTTGCTTCCAAAAAGAAAGAACTTCAAAAAGAACTCTGTATTCTCAAGTGCTTACTCAGAAATATGAACGAAATGAACAAGAATAAAGCAAATAAACCAATGTATTTATAGACTTCAAAGCAAAGAGAAGTTAATGGTGGTTATGGGCACAATGTAACTGCAAGTGGGAAGTTAATGGTAGTTTATTGACTTGCAACGTTTGAAACTCAGTAGGCATGGTAAGCCAAGGGTTGTGGCTGCTGAAGAAAGAATGGAAAGCCACTAAAATAGGGTTTCAAACTTAAAAAAAAATAAAACTGCCTTCGAAGTGTCACACGAGTCTCGCCACCATCCACGCGACTCGCGCCAAGTTCCAGTATGAATGGCGCGAATGGCGCCATTATCACGCTACTCGCGTGGAGTTCCAGTGTTACTGGCGCGAATGGCGCCAGTCTGGCGCGATCAGCACGAAACCATAAACTTGCTTTTTTAAATATTTTCTAAATTTAAAACTACTTTCTTACCTAAAACTTCTAAAATTAACTAACTGAAAATAAGAACATACCAATTAACACTGCAAAAATTTAATTTCACACAAAACATCAAACTTAACCAACTAAAACATAAATAACAATTCAAAAACAAAGCAACCAAAACAATAAAATTTCTTGGATTGCCTTCCAAGTAGCACTTTGTTTAACGTCATTTAGCTTGACGCATCCAACCTTTTAATTCTCAGGTGAATTCAATGGAATAGAAACAGTGTTTCTTTCCACTTTTCCTCCGTAATAGAACTTCAATCGACATCCATTTACTTTGAAAGAGTGATAACTATCCAGTGGAGAAATTCCTATCGTTCCATATGGATAAACTTCACGTACAATGAATAGACCGGACCAACGGGACTTCAGTTTTCTTGGAAACAATCTCAAACGAGAATTATAAAGCAATACCTGTTGTCTTGGCTCGAATTCCTTTGGTCGAATTTTGTTGTCATGCCACTTCTTCGTCTTTTCCTTATATAATCTAGCATTCTCATAAGCATTTAACCTGAACTCATCAAGCTCATTCAATTGCAATAATCTCTTATCATTAGCTTTAGAAAGTTCAAAATTAAGAAACTTAGTAGCCCACATAGCCTTATGCTCTAACTCAACCGGAAGGTGACAAGACTTACCATATAACATCTGGAATGGTGACATACCTATAGGGGTCTTGAAAGCCATTTTGTATGCCCAAAGTGCATCATCAAGCTTCTTAGCCCAATCCTTCCTAGAACTTCCAACAGTCTTCTCCAAAATTCTCTTTAATTCTCCGTTAGAAATTTCGACTTGTCCACTGGCCTGCGGATGATAAGGTGTAGCCACTCTATGGGTAACCCCATATTTTGCAAGCAAATTTGAAAATTGTTTGTTGCAAAAATGAGTGCCTCCATAACTGATGATCGCCCTCAGTACTCTAAACCTAGTGAAGATATACTTCCGAAGAAAGTTCACAACAACTTTCGAATCATTAGTAGGTAAAGCAACTGCTTCTACCCACTTGGAAACATAATCAATAGCTACCAAGATGTACTGATTGGAATGTGACTTGGGAAAAGGTCCCATAAAGTCAATTCCCTAAACATCAAATATCTCCACCTCTAATATGCTATTAAGGGGCATCTCATCCTTCCGAGAGATATTACCAATCCTCTGGCATCTGTCACATTTTTCTACATAGTCTCTTGCATCCTTGAAAAGTGTTGGCCAATAATATCCACATTGCAATACTTTCTGCGTTGTTCTATTCCCTCCAAAATGCCCTCCATAATCTGAAGAATGGCAATGCCAAAGAATCTTTGGCACTTCTGGACTAGCTACGCATCTGCGAATAACACCATCAGTACATCTAAAATAAAGAAAAGGGTTATTCCATAAATACCTTTTTGCATCATGAAGGAATCTTTTCTTTTGCTGCCAATTAAGACCTCCAAGTAAAACACCTACAGATTTAAAGTTAGCCATATTGGCAAACCATGGGCCCATATCAATCACCATCATCAACTCATCAGGAAAAGATTCATTAATAGCTATCTCCGGTCCATCTTGTAATTCTTTATCCTGAATCCTAGACAGATGATCTGCCACTTTATTCTCCACTCCAATCTTGTCCTTGATCTCCAAGTCAAATTCCTGAAACAAGAGCATCCAACGCAACAATCTTGGTTTCGCATCCTGTTTATTCATCAAATACTTGAGAGCAGCATGGTCAGTATAAATAATAACTTTAGAACCTATTAAATAGGATCTAAATTTATCTAAAGCATAAACTACAGCTAGCATTTCTTTTTCAGTGGTTGCATAATTAACATGTGCCTCATTTAAAACCTTACTAGCATAATATATAACATGCATAACTTATTCTTTCGTTGACCAATAACAGCACCAATGGCATATGCACTTGCATTACACATTAATTCAAAAGGTAAATTCCAATCAGGTGCTGTTAAAATAGGTGCAGTAGTAAGTTTTTCCTTTAATACGTTAAAAGCATTAAGGCAAACTTCATCAAAATTAAAATCACTCTCTTTGGTTAAAAGTTGACTAAGAGGTTTTGCAATTTTAGAAAAATCTTTAATGAACCTCCTATAAAAACCTGCATGACCTAAAAAACTCTTCACACCATTAGCATTAACTGGAGGAGGAAGTTTTTCAATCAGCATCAATTTAGCCTTGTCAACTTCTATTCCTTTTTTAGATATTTTGTGGCCTAAAACAATACCTTCACGAACCATAAAATGGCATTTTTCCCAATTCAAAACAAGGTTTGTTTCCTGACACCTTTTCAATACTCTAGATAGATTAATTAGACATGATTCAAAATTAGATCCAAAAACAAAAAAATCATCCATAAACACCTCTAAGCATTTTTCTACCATATCAGAAAAAATAGAAAGCATACACCTTTAAAATGTCGCTGGTGCATTGTAGAGGCCAAATGGCATTCTCCTGTATACAAAGACTCCAAATGGGCATGTGAAAGCAGTCTTTTCTTGATCCTCAGGTGCCACTGGAATTTGGTTATAACCGGAATATCCATCTAGAAAACAATAGTACGCATGTCCAGCTAACCTTTCCAGCATCTGATCAATAAATGGAAGCGGAAAATGATCCTTCCTGGTGGCATCATTGAGTCTCCTGTAGTCCACACACATTCTCCAACCGGTGATGGTTCTCGTGGGAATCAATTCATTATTATTATTTTGAATTACAGTCATCTCACCCTTCTTAGGAACTGTTTGTACCGAACTCACCCACGCAGTGTCGGATATAGGATATATCATCCCTGCATCTAATAACTTAACCACTTCCTTCCTTACCACTTCTTTCATAGTAGGATTCAATCTCCTTTGAGGCTGTCTCACAGGCTTCACGTCATCCTCCATCAAAATCTTGTGGGTACAGAAGGAAGGATTAATTCCTTTCAAGTCAAATATGGACCACCCAATTGCGGTCTTGTGCTCCTTAAGAACCTTTAACAGCTTCTCTTCTTCTTCCAACTTCAGTTCTTTGTTTATGATGACTGGAAATGTCTCATTCTCTCCCAAAAATGCATACTTCAAATTGTTGGGTAATTCTTTAAGCTCAATCTTTGGTGTTTCCTTCACTGTGTCAGCTTCTTCCTTCTCTAACACCTCCATAATCGTCTCCACTTCTTTTTGTACTTCATCTATACCTAATGTGTCAAGCTCCTCTTCCAGCTTTTGGTCATCTGTTTTATCTGTATGAATCACTGTATCTAAAATATCCAATCTAAAACAATCATGTTTGTCAGTAGGATGTTTCATCACATCAAAAACATTAAAAACAACATATTCATTATTCATTCTAAGCTCTAATTTTCCTTGCTCTACATCAATTAATGCCCTAGCAGTAGCTAAAAATGATCTACCTAATAACAAAGGTATTTCACTCTCACCTTCCATATCTAAAACAATAAAATCTGCAGGAAAAATAAATTTATCAGTTTTTACCAACACAGAATTACTCTGGTTGGCTTCCTCAACGAACGTTCTGCAAGCTGCAATGAAACTCTAGTGGGCTTTAGCTCGGAAATTCCCAATGACTTGCATAGAGACAACGGCATCAGATTTATGCTAGCTCCCAGATCACATAATGCTCTTCCCACATCAACATTACCTATCGCAATAGGAATGTTGAAACTCCCTGGATCCTTCTTCTTTGGTGGAAGCTTCCTCTGGATAATCGCGTTGCACTCTTCAGTAAGTGCTATCGTCTCGCATTCCTGCAATTTATGCTTCCTAGACAATAATTCTTTCATGAACTTTGCATAGTTAGGCATATTAGCTAAAGCTTCGATAAATGGAATATTAATGTGCAACTTTTTAAACATATCTAAAAATTTTGCATATTGTTGCCTCTGAGCTTGTTGCTTCAGCCTCATAGGATATGGTGGTTTCTCAAAACGAGAAAAATCCATCGGTTTCTTCTCTGGCTGACTTGAAGGCACTTTAACTACCTGTTCATCAGGAACTGCAGTGGTCTTCCCTTCAACCTCTCTTTGAATAACATCAGGCTTTTCTAGAGATTTGGTGACAGGTCTACTTCTTGTTGTGACTGCATTTGCTTGTTCCCTTGGGTTGACAACAGTGTCACTAGGGAATTGTCCTTGAGACCTCTCAGTTAATTGCTTAACCAATTGACCAATTTGATTTTCAAGATTTCTGATAGAAGCATCTTGATTCTTGTGATGGGCTCAAGTCTCACTGATGAATATCGTTCAAGTAATAAAATGATAAGTAGAATATCGTTCCCACGAGGATTGAGGCACTAAAGTTAATTGTAATTTATGATTCTTAATATTGGAAAAGGAATAATAATGTTGAGAGAATTTGGTTGTGGTTGGGTTTAATTGTATTAAATGAAAGAACGCTAAAAATAATGTAAATTGAATGTTACTCAAGAATTAAGAATAATTATGGTTAAGCACAATCACCTATGTTCTCTCTTATTTAATTGAATTGATAATTAACTTCATTTAGTAGAATTGTTCAGGTAGTATGCTATACTGATAAACCTTGATTCCTCAGTCATTTAACCCTTCAACCTAATTTAAGAACTCTAATTCCTTAGTAGTTCCCTTTAGATTAAGCTTGAAGCTAGCATAATAATAAATTTGCAGTTCTCTATCCCTATCCCTAGGTAATATCGCAACTGTCACTCTACTGCTTTCAGAAACTAAAACTCCAATATTCCTATTGTGAATTATAGCTCTAAGTAATCTAATAGATTGATTAATTCTAATTAGATATAATAAAGGAAGAATAGACTAGAGTAAAACACTTATAAGAAACTTTATTAAAATCAATTCAATAAACACAGAGTTCACATTGGCTCTTGGCTAAACCATAATTACAAAGGAACTAGCTAGACATGATTATGTCTGGCCTAATACACTGTAAAGAAGGAAGAAGAGAAAGAAACTAAGGTATGAAGAGCCACAAACCCTTCAATCTTGCCTCCTTCTTGTTCTTCTTGCTCTTTAGCCTTGATTCTTTCCTCCTTTGCTCTTGCCTCTTTTCCTCTGTTCTAAAATATCTATTGATTCCTCTAATGTGTCCTACTTAAATTCTATTTATACTTAGGTCATAAAACCCTAAAAACCCATCACCTTTATGTTATCTTTAAGCTAATTCAGAAATCCCGTGATGTCCGTGCGACTGGCGCGAGTTCTGACGCGACTGGCGCGAGCATCCAGTGTTGCTGGTGCGACTAGCGCGACATTGGCGCGGATAGCGTGAACCTCCAATAATTATGGCGCGATTAGCGTGGTCCTGGCGCGGTTAGCGGGAGATCTCAAATTCAGTTGGCTCTTATTTTGCTTCTTTTCTTGCTTTTCTTGGTTCTAAACATCAAAATAGCCTAAAATCAATGATAAACATAAAAATAATGAATTTTATACTTATTCTAGCATTTATTTACTATATTCTTCCTACTTTCCTAATAAAATTAACCTAAAAACTATATATGCTAACATCATATCATGATGGCTATGTAGATTACAATTGTATGGAGCTTACGGACGAAAACAATGTGGGAAACATGTTTTTTATCTTTTCGGAGTTTAGTTCTAATGGACCAATCCACTTGTATGCAATGGTTGGTCGATCTTCAAAAGAAATCCTTGCACTAGTGTGTAAACCAAGAAAACCAAGATCTATCGAAGAGATCATCGATTTGATGCGTGGATCAGTGGCAGAAAATACCTTTACTAACGATGATAGCTTTATTTAGTCATGTGTTTAGTCTATCAAACTTATTTTTCTTTTTTTCCATCTTTTGTTAATGTGTGTACCACTACTATTATTTTAGTTGTTGTTGTTGTTGTTTGTTTCATGATTTTGATCGAACTATGATATTCCATTGCATTAATAGGTGTGTGTTGTTTGAACATAAAAATAGGATAAGAACACTTCCCTTTGAGTTCTTGGCCTTCGCAAAGTACAACACAACAATGCCTTACATACAAGACAAATTATAGGCTACAAAAACAACATCCAATATCATAATGAAGATGCATCTAAGACTACATCATAATGATTATGATCTTGACTCTAATAAATCATATGCATTCACTATTATTCAAAATCTACACCTTTAGGATGATATCATGTCTTCCAGGTGCACCACATATACTTAGGGTTCATCAGAAGATGCATGTTACAACATTTCCCGATGTACCATCACTCAAATCCTCATGTCAATAAAACATATCTAATAATATTGGATCAAAAGCTTAGGGTCAAACAAGCAGTGGATTTGAGGACTGTATGTAAGTTAGGTTGAATTAATTATCCAATTTGGTATTTCAGCCAACATTAGGTAACTAAGGGTAGGGTTAGTTAATTGCTCAATCAAACTCATCATGTAAACTTATAACAACACTATTTATACTCGTGGGATTAAAACCCACGCCTACACTATACTAAATACAACATGATATAATACTCAAAAATGTTAGGTCAAATCTAATTTTGTGTCGTTGACTAAATAAAGAACTAAAATTACTGGCTTTCTAATCGTCTTCAATTGGTTATATTTTAATCATTACTTGTACTACAACATCACTATGTTTTTTATATAATCCGCAACTATTCAACATACCTATTTAATAGTTTATTTACCATAAAATTATTATATTTATCCACCACACATTATTATAGATGTTTTCAAATTATTTGTTATAATTAATAAATTCTACTATATTATTACTTATTATATTACTATAAGTAATAGGTTTATCATTACGTTAACAAAATTATCAAATCAACTATAATATTCATCCTTTTACAATACAAAGTGCTCATGGATCTTCCATAATATGGCCTCACATCAAGCTCATACTACTTTAGGGTCATTCTTCAAAACAAGATCTTAATTTGTGCAACTCACAAGGCCATGCTACTTTTGTGTTCTATCTACCATTGACCTACTATATTGGGCATTATAAAAATTTGTTGTCCGGCTTTTGTTGTCTTATTCTATTCAACCATTCAACCATGTAATCACTACACTCTTTCATAAACCAACCTTTTTTTATAACGAAGGTAGATCAACCTTCTTCTTTTCTACATTATTCTCTTTCATCTACAGTACACTACAATTGTTCTTCTCATACTCATGACTAGCTCAAAACTTCAAATGTCTAAAATTTCTCCTTCAACTATATGCAACTACAAAACCTCCCTTAATAATTTTTTAAAGGCTTATGTGGAGTCATTGGGAATGAGCATTGCACACTATATCAACCAATCTCAGCACGATTTTTCAATTTCATTTGATTGGGATCTCTACGCAAGCATTTCAACAAATACCATATTCCTTTCCCAATAATTAATCAACACAACTAAAACACACAAACCATGCACATAAAGAAACTCCACCCTCAAGGTAGAAAAACTACCACTACAGATAACCACATTGATTCTCACCATTTAACAATAATAACAATAAGCAAAGCCACCAACCATAAAAGTTGCACTTCCCTACAGAATGGCTCCACTAGTCTACACATCGTCAATGCTGACATCCAACACCACCAACCATACACAACAAATCTTTCCCCAAAGGACACAAATCCACTCATGGAACCATCCTCGACTACACTTCCACAATGGACCAGGCAACAAATTGTAGCGAAACCCTCATACACTAGGATCCCTATTTCACAATAAAATTTAAATGAAATGTAATAAATTCAAAAGGGGTATTTCTATGAATGGAAAAAAGACATTTGTGTAAAAGTACATTGGAGATAATAAAAAAATCGAAACTAATAAACATTTAAATATCAAGTTCTTAGTCACAAATCCTAACCTTCCAATATTAAACATTATATATCTAACGATTTAAACATCCTCTTCCACCAAACATGACTTAGTTTCCTTGTCCAGGCTAGACACTCTTATACATTATATGAGCTATTTGGGTGTTATGTAAAAGTTAGAAAATATGAAACCTTTTTCCATATATTGAGCAAGTCAATGTAAGCAAAATATGAAAATAAATGTATTAACACACCTAGAAAAAAACTATCAAAGACTCTTTAACTTTTGTTATGCTTACACGTGGCATAAAACAATAAAGAAAAGAAACTATAAAATAATATCCAAGACGTAAAAGAGAGAAAAAAACATAATAGCAATGAAGTCTATTCAATTTTTTTAAGCAAAAACCAATCCGCAAGAATGGAATACTTGTGCAAGATGCCATCCGTGTATAGACGAGTGCGTAAACTATCATATAAATTTTAATCATGATAGTCACCAAGAATTAAAGGATTGGTTGGGATGTCAAGCAGTTCAATCATGTACTGGTTCACATACGTAAATGCGAAATCCACAAAACTGCGAGAAAAACAAAGTGAGCAATGACCATGATTCAAAATCAAATTTGACGAAAGTATCAGAGGCACAACGTTAATAATGGCGAAACTGGTACTGGTTTGCAAGTTTTTTGGTACAACAATATCATTTTCAGCGTGAATGATTTGCATTTGCTGTTATTTTTGGGAAATGATCTTTTATGATATGATTAAATGAAAACTATCTTTTACGATATGATTAAACTATCATTTGAATTTAACTAAGTTTTAGATCATCACGTTTTGGATTATGTTCCAACTCTTTTTTTTGTTCATAATATATTTTGTAAAAACGAAATTATAATTTGAAATGAGCACGAGATTTGCGGATAACTAATTATGTTGTTCTTAAATATTCAAATCACTCCCACGATTGCACACGGTGTTAACCCTCACATACCAACCCCTGTATTGTGTGTCTGTCTAGCCATGTGTCTCCCTCTAAGTGGTCAGAACTACAACCTACTTGGTGGTCTCGAACCACAAAATAATTTCTCATAAAACACACTAATTTCAAAATTCACAACGTTAGTTACACCTTCGTGATAGAGATCAAACTCCTATGATGGGTCAAATCACGACCCACTGATAGAGATCATGACCTCGTGATCCTTGCATACAAGAAATCCAAAAATATCATTATCAATCACACCCCATGACAAGTTTTAAGATTACATATTAGATGATTAATGATTTCGTCCTTATTATTCATTATGAGATTGATCATATGTGATCAATATTCCTCATATTTGCTCATTATAAATAAAAGCATGGTGTGGTCATCCTTGACACAACAACATTACAGTAAACCACTATTATATGGTATTAGAACTAGATTCTTCTTGAGAGAGGAATAATGAAAACTCGTGCTCCACCAGAGACTTTTCTACTTTTCGATGACCTGTTTCAACATTTTGGTGAGCCCTTTTTCTCATTCATGACCCTTTCTCCTTTTTTGACAATCATTTTCATCTGCTTTACATTCCAGCGATGTTTTTGACCTTTTTCGACAACTGCCCTTGCTATTCATCGCTGGAGATCCTACAAAGACCCCACCGTTCAACTCATCGGAGGTCGATTTGTCCATTTTTGGCCATCGCCTCCTCAACCAGTGTTTCACACACACCCACACACATGATTTCTACCTCAAATCGACACATCCGACTACATTTTCTGCCTCTAACTTCTATGACAGGCTCCCCGCACTGAGGTGCATAAAGCCCATTTTCTTTTAGTCGTTTCAAGACTGTTGCGTTTGTTGAGCCTTTTATTTTGCACTTTATTTGTTTTATCTTTTTTTTTTTATTTTTCACGCAACCCTTATTTGCAATAAATAGTATCGCACGACTTTTTGACCCTTGCTTAGCAGACTCCTCGATGCCTTTTCGCCGGTGCTTACCTTTGACCACTATCACCCATCATTGAAGACCGACATGCCATCCACGTGTGTAGCCAACTCAAAACACCGCCGCATTTTATCCCATGTAGGGCCTCAACATGTGAAGTTCTCGCACACATGGCGTGTCACATCTCCGATCAGCATCACATTGAACTTCTCTCCCTCTGCATCAAGACGTCCTCGGTGGACCTTTCTATTTTTTTTTTCCATGGGTGCATAGTGTCCATCATCATCGCATAAGATCGTCACACCATCCACATGTGCAACCAACTCAAAACACAGTTGCAAGTGACCCTATGCAAGACCTTGAATTGTGAAGTTCACGTACATGACCTCCAACGAACCGCCTTTAGTTTCTATTGAGTTGACCACATTTGTGACAAACTCGATATATATGCTTGTGCTTGAGAGGAGTATTAAAATTACATATTATTTTGTTATTTGTGATTAGGTAGTAATTAGTGATTTAGTCCTTATTACTCATTATTAGATGGATTCTATGCAATCAATGCTCTTATTTGCTTATTATAAATAAAGGTTAGTGTGGTCATCTTTGACACAATAACATTATAGTAAAACATTGTTATAACAAAATGCTCCAAAATGCATTAAAAATAATCCAATTCAATTTCTTTCAATTCGCCATGCAATTCAACTATAAGGCATTCCTAATTTTATTCCCATGTCCCTCTTTGGTTAGCCTTCTAAGGCTGTATTAGTCACACTTAGAAATGGGTTATTGTGCAAATTTCCTTAAGTGGCCAAGAAAGTAGCTCCCTTGTGTCGTGGTAACAAATGCAATGCAATTACCTAACTTAATTAGCCATTATTCCATTCAAGATTGGTGTAGAGTGTTCCAATAATTCATTTGCACACCTACAAATGTTATGATTTGTGTTACAAATTAGGTTACTTGATACAAATCGTACCTTTAATTTTCTCCTCTAATAGATAAATCCTCTCCATAATGTAGGGTTTAGGCTTTACATGTGCATGTGCATGACATCCCACTTATTATTTGATGCTTTGAATGATGTTGTTTGCCTATGATGTATGCTTGCTTCAGGTTTGATCGACTCCTAGTATCATATATGAAGATCATCACATATATATTAAAAGCATGTTTAACATTGTCTACTATATTTATTGTTTTGTTGAGTTAGTTATCTTACTCTCTTTGCTTTGTATGTTTGTTTGTCTTACTTTATTGCTCTAACTACAAGAATGAAGATGGTGTGTCCAATCACACTAAAAAGGAGTTTCACTTTAGATACTCTTTTTCTGGAGTGTCTAGGCAAGGATGATGCTCATTCAGATGGAATAGATTGGAGAAGAAATTCAAGCTCAATTCTTTAATATTATACTATTCATTCTAATAAAATTTCTTCGTTAATATTGCATTATTTATTTTAATCACTATATTATTTACGTGATTTATTTTTTATAATAAAATATTTGATAACTAAATAAAATCTATAAGATTTCAAAATTAAGTAAAAAACTTAAAAGCATATTTTTATCTACGAAAAAAAATACAATTTTTTATATTATTTTACTTTTATCAATTAATTCAATAAATAGTCTTACCAATTATTTCTAATCCAATCACTACTACAAAAAGGAGCTTTAACATCGGCAATTTAACATCGGTTTTCAGAAAAACCGATGTTGTCTAAAACGCGGTGGCAATTTTGTAATTCTGTGGACAAAGTTAACATCGGTTCCCTTAAAAACGCATGAAAACCGATGTTAACTAGCCGTAATTAACATCGGTTCACTAAAAAAAGCATGAAAATCGATGTTAACTATCGGTCGTTAACATCAGTTTTCTGAAAACACATCAAAATCGATGTTAAAATTAATATTTAACATCGATTTTCATGTGTTTTCAGAAAACCGATGTTAACGACCGATAGTTAACATCGGTTTTCATGCTTTTTTAAGTGAACCGATGTTAATGTGTAACACTTAACATCGGTTTTCATTAGAAAACCGATGTTGATATTGTTATTTTTAAAACAGTCTGCGCCCTAAATCATTTACCTTCATTGAGCGCGCTTTTGCTTTTGCTTCTTCCAGAACCTCATCAGGTCTCATTCCCAGTTCACCATTGTCGTCGTCTACCTCAGTACCTGAGCTCCGTGTTGTGCTCGTCTACTTCGCGATTTCCAGCCGTCGGTTTCCATTGTTGAAGCTTGAGCTCGCGTCTCCATCCGAGGTTAGTCATCTACAAATTTCTCTGTTTTGGTTGTTGCCCAATAATGCTGGATGTTGTATTTTGTTTTTGCTGTTGAATGCGGTTTGGTAGTGCATTACCAATTTTCGTGTGATGTATGGGTTGAATGTGCTATTGATGTGAATAGAACGAAGTTGCCCACTAAGTGCTTGATGAAATGCCTAATCCAGAAGCTGTTTGGTAAACTTGTTAGCTAGTAAACTTGTTAGGTAGTAAACTTGTTAGCTATTAAATGTTGAGGCTCATCATCTGTAAAAGAGTCCACAACATGCACAAATGGGGACACCACATCTTTGTTCAAATTAGACATGCCCCTAGGATAGCTATGATGCACAAAGACATTGTGACTATAGTGGTTGGTGGGGGAGTGCCCTCAAGGCTGTAGCTTGTATTTTCATAAGTTTGCATAACAAATTCATAAGTATACAAAGCCTTTTTGCTCTTGTAAAAAGAAAGGTTAGGTTTGAGAGGGCAACAATTTTGACCATTGAACGTTTTACATTTTCAAGAATCAACTATGTTGTGGTGGTGTTGATGGTTTACAATTTTTGGAAATATTAAAGTAAATGGAAATCACCGAATAGAAATCAAGTAAAAAGACCTATTTCTATTCTAATAATGTTATTCACAATACTTTTTACAATAAGGAGAGAGAGAATGAGCGTGGGAATTGTGATAAGATGAGAAAAAGGTATTATAAGAAAAGACTTTAATTACAATGTATCAGGGGTGTGAAAAGATTTTGTACATTATCGTTAGGAATTAGGATATAATCTGCTGTAAAATAAAGCCAATGTGCTGGCCCAAAAGCATCAAGCTCATTAGTTGATGCATAAGGCCTAACAACAAGAACCTTGTGGCACCACACCAATCTCAAAACAGTCACAATGTGGCACATCTGATGCCAAAGTTTGTTAAGCAGATTCAAAGGGTTGACCCTTGGAGGTATTTCTCACGCCTCGTCAAGTAAGAAACTTGGCTTTAAGTTTGTCAACCTCGAGAATGTTGTAATTGCGGGCCCTCATGGTAGCTAGTTTGTGTCCTCATGCTGCAGTTCAATAGCAAAATGGCAATTTCTCAATTAATGAAAACTAACCAACAACTAAGCATACACAAAAACTTAACCTCAAGCAATCCTAGATTATCAAACATACATAATTGACAAGATAACAAATGCTTTATTAAGAGAGTGAAACTAGAATAAGCATCACATTAAAAATTTGGTTAGAAATGAAACAAAGGAAACACTGACCTTCTCAAATTGAATTGGTTTCATCATGAACACTGGTGGAAGATTTGCCCGGCACCTCTCTAACTTGATTACTAGATCATTAATAATCGCTGCATCATCTATAGAAGTTGTTGAGAGACTGGGGAATTACCCATATCAGCGATTGAAAAAAGCATTTAATGGATGTCAAGAGCATGATATTGCACCGATTCCGTTGACTGGTCAACAAGTTCTTGAGCGGGTTGAGGGCATCCATACTATATTTGGAAAGACTCAAAAGAAGCAGAAAGGTAATAGTTGCATATGGAAGAAGAAGTCGATATTGTTTGATCTTCCGTACTGGGTTCATCTAGATGTTAGACATTGTATCGATGTTATGCATGTGGAGAAAAACGTGTGTGACAGTGTCATCGGCACATTGCTTAACATTCAAGGCAAGACAAAGGATGGTTTGAACACTCGTCAAGATCTTGCTGAGATGGGTATACGTGAGCAGTTACATCCTAGGTCAGATGGTAAGAAAATTTACTTGCCTCCAGCATGCCACACTTTGTCAAGAAAGGAGAAGATAAGTTTCTGTCAGTGTCTGCGCCGAGTGAAAGTGCCACAAGGATACTCTTCAAATATTAAGAGCCTTGTACAGATGAAAGATCTCAAACTAGTTGGCTTAAAGTCTCACGACTGCCACGTGTTGATGCAACAATTGTTAGCCGTGGCGATTCGAGACATTTTGCCTAACAAAGTAAGGCATGCTATAACTCGCCTGTGCTTGTTCTTCAATGTCATTTGTTCGAAAGTCGTTGACCCGGTAAAGTTAGATCACTTGGAAGAAGAGGCGGCAATTATCTTGTGTCAGTTGGAGATATATTTTCCGCCTTCATTTTTCGACATAATGGTTCACTTACTTGTTCATCTGGTTAGGGAAATTAAATTGTGTGGTCCCGTTTATTTACGGTGGATGTACCCGGTCGAGCGATACATGAAGATCTTGAAAGGGTATACAAAAAACCTACATTGTCCTGAAGCATCCATAGTTGAAAGGTACATTGCAGAAGAAGCTGTAGAGTTCTGTTCAGAATACCTGGAAAAGGCAAAAGCTGTTGGGCTTCCGGAGTCGAGGCATGAGGACAGAGTGGGAGGAAAGGGTACACGAGGGCTGCATATTGTAACACCCGCTTTGCAAGAATTGCTACAAGCTCATTTGTATGTGCTGAATAACAGTGATGAAGTGTTGCCATACTTGGTTCGTCATGAAGCATTAGTGAAGGAAAGCAATCCAAGAATGACAAAGAATAGGTTGTTGAAAGAGCATAACAAGACTTTCTTGAATTGGTTTAAAGATACAATCTTTAGTGATGAATCTTCATCTGCAACACTGAGGAAGTTAGCAGATGGGCCTAAGCGAAATGTTAGGAGTTGGCAGGGGTACGATATCAACAAGTACTCATTCTACACCAAACAACAAGATGAGAAGAGCACAATGCAAAACAGTGGGGTTAGCCTCAGGGCTGAGTCGCAACACTTTGCTACTATGCATGACGACAATCCACTTTTGGCTTCCTTGCCTTACTTTGGAGTCATTAATGACATCTGGGAGCTTAATTATGTTAGTTTCACAGTGTGCGTTTTCAAATGCAAGTGGGTAGATATCAACAGTGGTGTGCGAACCGAGGACTTCGGATTTACGATGGTTGATCTTAACAAGCTAGCTTATCAAGATGAACCTTTCATCATGGCAGAACAAGCCAAACAAGTGTTTTATGTTCAAGATCCGTGTGACGAAAGGTGGTCAGTGGTACTACACGGAAAAACCATTGGCATTAATGTTGACGATGATGACTCAACAGTCGATACAAGTGTCAGTCAATTGTCAACACAACAACCTAACGTCAACAGAGAAGACGAAGTTGACGATGTTCATGCAAATCGTAATGATCACGATGAAGGAGAATTAATTAACATCACCTAATGTAATTTTTTTTAAACTATTGACAACTTGTACAATTTCATATGTGTTTATGTGTTTTTCTTAATTAACTTGTCACTTAACATAAATGTGTTTTTGTTTTGTTACAGGATCATGACGACACCACCCAGCTCCCCTCCTCGTGCTGAGTCACCACATCCTCCTCCTGAGTCAGCAGTGGCTCATGGTGAGTCAGCACCTCCCGTTGAGTCAGGACCTTCGTCGTCTACAGCGAAGAAGACGAGGAAAGCAACACGACTTAGGTCACTGGCGAGTAGAGCTCCTGGTGCTGACAGACCGGTTGTGCATGTGGATCCGGTCACAGGGAAGGCTGATGGTCCTCAGGCAAAGAAATTGAGGACCTATCTCGGGACCGTGGCTAGAGACAAGGTGGATGTCACCCTTCCTAATTGGAAGGAAGTTCCTTCAGCGCAGAAGGACTTGATTTGGGAGGATATTCAGGTATTACAATTTAAAGGTGTACCGTTTATTTTTAAGCATTACACAATTAAAAGGTTGTTCACCTTACTTTTAAACTGACTTCGTTTTAATGTAGGCTGAATTTGATATACCTGAAGCCTCCGACCATCGGACAAAGAAGAAGATTTTGCAGACAGTGGGCGAGTGCTGGAGGCAATTTAAATCAGACTTGACAAGGAAATGGGTCCTCACGGAAGGCAACGACGATGATGCCGATGCTGTATGCGAAAAATACGGCATTAGTAAGGAACAGTGGACCCAATTCTGTGAGAGTAGGCGAGCGGCTTCCTGGGAGGTTAGTTGTTTTACATAACATTACAATTTCACCGTTAAGTCTTCATACCATCTCTTATTTGTAACCCTATCTATCTAATTGTGACAGGATGTTAGAAAGAAGGCCCAGGCAATCCAGAAGCTTAACACCGCCCCTCACGTGTTGTCCCGCGGGGGTTACGAGTTGCTCGAGAAGAGATTGATGGAGGAAAAACAAAAGAAGCAATTGGAGGGAGCAACTCGTGATGACAGCACGGAGACCATCATTCATCCTCCGTCCCCTGTGCGACGACATGTCAAGTGGAAGCTGGCTCGCACGAAGAAAAGCGGCGAGATGACTTCGGAGGCGGCACGCGAGATTGCTGAGAGAATTGTAAGTCAATCAATAATCTCATACACATTTACTGCATTTTTGCATCACAAATGACAAAACTAAAGTTCTACTGTATATCGATTGCAGGATTCCCTGGAAGAGGAAGCCACACAGGGTTCTTTTGTCGCCAGTGGTCGTCAGGATGTCCTGACTGCTGCCATTGGACGACCAGAGCATCCCGGCCGTGTCCGTGGTGCTGGAGCCGGTGTGACCATCACACAGTACTTCGGACAGGCTACATCATCCTCTCGCAAGTCGAAGTCTGCATCCATGGCGCCTGAAGACTTGGATCGCCTGAAAGACAACATCAGGGTAGAGCTGGAGCAGTCGATCACTGATCGTCTTACACAGTCGATCACTGAAAGAGTTACGCAACAAGTGATGATGAGCTTCAGCCAACTGCAGTCCCAGATGCAGTCTCAGGGTGCCATGCAGCCTCCGGAGGTTGAGTCATGTCCCATTGGTGCCCGTGTCAGCACCAAGGGAAGCTGTGTTGATCCATCGGGCAATGACCCTGACACGGGTGCATCTGACAGGCGTGGGTTGTATGTGGATGACAATCCTCCCCGCCTTGTTGCCCTTGGCAGAGTTCATGATGGATCGACGACCGTGCACAGCCGCCCTCTTGCCGCTGATCAGGTAAAGGTCAGTGTTGAGGAAGTACGCGATGCTGATGCTCGCGTCCCTGTTCCCACTGACGAGGTTCAGTTAGTGGGGCAGGCACTTAACACTTTCCTTGCTTGGCCGACCCATCTTGTACAGACAATTTTGGAACAGGTTAATAATTTTTGCCTTATGCTTTGTTTCCTTTACGAATGATTTCTCACAACTCAAGTTAACCTCATCTTTCACTTTTGCTTGTGTTATTGGTGTAGGATAAACAACAACCCAAGGGACCGGCGAAAGCTGTAGATAAGCCGGAACATTTTTCTGATCCCTTGTACCAGATAGCATTGACCATCCCCCATCTTTTCCTCAGACCCTTCCAGGTACCTTGGGACCCGACGATGTTCGGGGTGCATAATGAAAAATTCCCATTGTACATCAAGCATGAGGATATTTCGGAGATCATCCATGGTGGTCAATGTCTCAACATCTCCGTTATACAATTGTGGATTCTGTAAGTGAATTTCAATTGAGTAGCATTACTTGGTGCATTGTTTTATAATCTAGCATAACTGACTCTATTTTCACCGTACAATAGGTATATGAATGAATTAAGTCTGCTATCGGATCATCCCGATGTGTATGGATTCCTCGAGCCACAGTCCATACAGAGATCTGGCCAATCTCAATTTGACGTCGAGGACTATATGAAGAAATGGATGCAGACTTCACAGAAAACTGTCTACCTTGCACCGTATTTGAATGGGTAAGTATAAATGACAATCACAATTTAATTAATGTTTGCAGTATAATAACTTGTTTTTGACAATGCAGTTCACATTGGCAACTGGTAGTTATATGTCCGAAGGCCAATGTAGTTGTCTGGTTCTGTTCATTGCATAACAGGCCTGATAACTACCTTAAAGGAATTATTAACAGGTAGGTTCTATTTTGTAACATCGTTTATGTTATTTCTATAGTTGTGTGTGTAAATTGTATACTATGCATGGTTGTTTGTCTTTAACAGTGCTTTGAAGGGAGTCGATGACACTCCAGCAAATAAATCAAAGGCTACAACAAAATGGATTGCGCTTAAAGTATGTCTCTTAATAAATCATGGTTTATGTATTGAAATTAATTTTTATAACTATTTATGCTATTTGTCATTTAACTTTGACTATGTTTTTCAATTTAGTGTAATAAGCAAACAGGAAGCACTGAGTGTGGCTATTATGTCATGCATTGGATGCAGACAATAGTCCAAGGAGGCTTCACAGATAAATGGGAGATGGTAATTACTTGTCTATTTCAAAACTACTTGATTTGTTTACTTGTTTTTGTTTTGTACTTATTCAATGTTTTGTTGTGTCATGCAGTATTTCACCGATCAAAGACCATTGGAGGCCGACACCTTCAAGGCGATTAGGGTTAAATGGGCGCAGTTTTTTCTTAAGATTAGAGATGATGTATTAGTAGATTAGGTGGTTTATTAGATTTTCAAAACAATTGTATATCCATTAGCTTAGCAAATTCTTTTATGTACAGTATTGGAATATTGTAATATTAATTTACTTTAATGCATTGTGGCTGGATCTGTATTTTTCAAATTGCAGGTTGAAGAACTGCTAATATTTAAAAAACAGACAAAATATTTAAAAAAAAAATAAATAAACAACATCGGTTCTAATAAAAACCGATGTAAACGTGTAGTACAACATCGGTTTTTACATAGAACCGATGTTGATGTTGTGTAACAACATCGGTTTTACAAAGAAAACCGATGTTGTTATTCAAAATCAACATCGGTTTTCTTTGTAAAACCGATGTTGTAGGGTGACATCAACATCGGTTTTACTAAGAGAACCGATGTTGATTTGGTATAACAACATCGGTTTTCTTCGTAAAACCGATGTTGTTACACAACATCAACATCGGTTTCCTACAAAACCGATGTTGTTGTCTTAACTAACATCGGTTTTGAGAAGAAACCGATGTTGTTATAGCATCCTTTACACTTTTTAATGTGACAATTTATCATGTATCTACATCGGTTATGGAAGGAAACCGATGTTGTCTACTTTGGTTAACATCGGTTTTGAAAACCGATGTTACAGTGCAGACTTTCAAAGTCGCCTGATTCAACATCGGTTCAAAACCGATGTCAAATGCCGAAAATAACCGATGTAGAAGGGCTATTTCGTATTAGTGAATAAACTAACTTAATAATTTCAATTTTCAATAAACATTTTATAGTTAATTTTTTTACTGTCAACTAAATTTTTTAACTTACAGTTAACTTATTAATTATTTTAACAACTATAATTTATATAATCTCAAATTTATAATATTATATATTATATTATATTGAAAAACATAAAAAAAAAATACATTCAATAAATAGGACGCACTATTTTTGGTAAAAGATTGTAATTTATTAAGCTTTACTATCATTTTATTCTAAACTATTTCACATTTTTACTTTTAATCCCTCTAAACTTTGATCAAGCAAAGTCTTTGAACTTTTATTTCCGTTACCACTTTAAGTCGTTATGACAATTAAAAATATTAACTTAATGAACTAATAACAATAACAATGTTGATAACCTAATAACTTATATGTCATTAACGAATTTAATATGATAGTCACATATAATATTGTTTTCAGGTAAATTATATTTTTAATTTCTTATTTTGATTAGCAACAGTTAATAACGTCAAGCTAGTTGATAAACAATTAAAAATACAATACATATAAAAAATTATATGTAACTATCCAATCAAATTCTTTAATGTATTGGATTGTTAATGTGATTGTTATGTAATCATTTATGTTAAGTTTAGTAGATGAAAAATAGAGAAGAGTGAGAAATAGATAGAGGAGAAATAATGTGAGTTTGATGTGTGCTCACTTGTTTATATTTTATTTTAATTTAAAATTTTCTTTTTTATTTTCATCATCTCTATTAAAAACAACATTAATGTTGTACTTGACAATGAAGACTAAATGGAGCATTTGGTAGGAGAAAATTTTTTCATACTCTAAATTATGATCTTTGTTAATCATTGATCATAGGAATCATATTTTATGTGAATGAGTAAAATTTGTTTGGTTCATCATTGAAAACATTTAGATAAGTTTTTTAGAAATTGAAAAGTTACACAATATTTTTATCAATTATTTTAATTATTTACCACATTAATAAGAATAACATGATATTTTTGTTGTAATAAAAAATATTAAACTCTAGAAAATAAATTTCCCACCTCTCTTATGAAAAAGTTTCCGTGAGAGACTTGTTAAAAAATATTTTTGAAAAATACTATTTTTTTAGAATCTTATTTTCTTAAAACGGATATCAAACATATGAAACTAAAATTCCTAAAAAACTTAAAACTTCTCTCCTACCTCCAAGTGAGAACAGGGGAATTTTCTTAGAGACAATATTCGATCAAAGTTTAAATTAATTAAAAATAAAAACAAAACAAAAATAGGAAAAAAAACAAATTTATTGTGGAATAGATTATATTCATGAAAAGTGATGGGATATTTTGGACTATATACATTACATTGGTTCCTCTTTATTTTGGTGGAATGAGAAAGATATGCAGGTGACGTGGCCGGCTCCCTATCTCTACCCAACTATCCAGACCACCCACTCCCCTCTCCTTTTCTATTGCACTTTTCGACCCTTCCCTTTCCACGTCTCCCTGTTCCCTACGCTACGCCCCGTGTGCACTGCGCCCCCCAATCCCCGCGCACGTTAGCTTACCCCCTTCCTTTCTTAATTCCAATTTGGTCACCGCCTTTCGCACGCCCCCAACCAAACAAAATTAAAAAAAAAAGCTGCGGTTTCCTTTCCATGCTTCACTTCGCCGACTCCACTTACTCAATAATAACAAAGCCACCATCGTTTTCTTTCTCCTTTTCCCTTTAATATCCGCTAACGTGCGCCGCCTAAACGGTGCCGTTTGATCTCCCTCTACGATGCAGTTTTATCGGATTGAGCAAGTCGAGGAATCGTTGTGAGCAGAATTTGATGAGAGTTTTTATGAAAGTTCTGTAGCGTCGTCGTTTTGATGGGAGGGGTAGTTGGTGAGTGAGTGAGTGAGTGAGTTTTTTTTGGGGGGGTTGGGTATGGAGTCTGGTGACGAGATGAATTTGAACATAGAAAGTGGGAATAATGGGAAGAGTGGTGGTGATGGGTTCATTGATAGGAGTAAGGTGCGGATTTTGTTGTGCGATAACGATTCCAAGAGTTCTCAAGAGGTTTCCACGCTTCTTTTGAGATGTTCTTATCAGGGTATGTATGTACAGAATTTTCTTTTTCTTTGACTTAGGTTATTTTTGTTTGTGCGTAATAATCTTTACTTGCTATCTGTGGCTATTATGTTATGTCGTCTTTCAAACTGTGAAGGAAAAAAAGAGTTTTGTTTTTTTGGGGGGGCATTATCTTGTGAAAAATGATTTAATTATTTAATTTTACTTTGTTGCTAAAAAAGGGGTACTGTGGATTCGGATTCTGCTTGTGAGTTGGCAACACGGTGAAAGGAAGGATGATTTAGTCATACTTGAATTTTATTAAGCCAAGTTTGACTATCGTCGTTCCTTTTGAAACTCAGTTTGTGTTCTTTGTGCTAATGTTGACTGTTGAGTTTCAATGATTGGTTGATGAAGATAAGGGCAAGAGGAATGTTTGGTTGCGAATAAGATAACATGGGTTTGTTTAAGACCTTGCAGGGTAGTTGCTTGTTGCAACTTTTACATGTATAATCATTATAGATTATAGATTCTTGAGTCTTCTATTGTGGTTTAGTTTGAGGTTCATTTTTTTCCCCTTTAAAAATCCTTCAAGTGGTGATTTCGTCGAATGCTTTATGATAACCTACTGTGTGTGATGCAGTTTGGTTTGTTTGGTTTAAAGGCTATGCAATTAATTTATGACATGCTTCCTGAGATTTTGTATATGTATAAACCTCTTGATTTTCTCTGCTTCACAGTTACCTCGGTAAAATCGGCAAGACAGGTAATTGATGCACTGAATGCAGAGGGGCAACATATAGATATCATACTGGCTGAACTTGACCTTCCGATGAAGAAGGGCATGAAGATGTTGAAGTACATAGCACGGGATAAAGAGTTTCGCAGAATCCCTGTTATAAGTAAGCTTGTGTTCTTTAATTTTCTAAGAATCCAGTGAGACTCTTGAATTTAAGCAAATTATATTCTGCTCCTCATCAATGCTTTGAATATCTTGTTTTGATAAGTGATGTCCGCACAAGATGAGGTATCCATTGTTGTTAAGTGCTTGAGACTTGGAGCAGCAGACTATCTAGTAAAGCCTTTACGCACTAATGAACTATTAAATTTGTGGACGCACATGTGGAGACGGAGGCGCATGGTTTGTATCGGTCAACTTCATATTTATGGATGTTCCCCATTTTGTGTTCTTCCATCCTACTATTAGTTTTCCACCCAATATTTGTAAACTTTGGGCAATATGAAATTGATGCTGAGTTACCATCACAACCATTTATTTTTGGAAAATTAGGTTGTCAAGATTCAAGAATGACACATGAATGCTCTTTAATTATATGTATAAGATACTATACATAATTTTTTGATATACTAGATGAGTAAAATATATATCATTCTGAAAGTTTTGTAAGTTTTGAGGTTGATCTGGCCTATCTACTTTCTACCAAAAGTTTTCTAGGCATATGATTTGGCCAGTCTGTTTTTTATTTTTTATTTTTTTTTAATATAGCAAAATCATTTGTCTAATTTCGCATGGAGCTATTATGGGAGATGCTTAAGATTTTGCAAGAGCCACATTGCATACCAATTATCAAGCTACCTCATCTGTGCAACAGTTTAGGGGCAATGCCGAACACTGTTAGTTACACAAGTTATTAAATGAAAATGTTCAAGAAAGTATCAGCTTTATGTCTGCTACTGTCACACGGACATTATTTATAGTTAGTAGTTTCAAATTTGCATTGCATGACATTATGTACATCAAGTTTTTTCAGATGGTAAGAATTTGGATTTTGGAAAGAACTAGGGGACCTTGAGTTAACCGGAGGTTTCATATGGAAACACTTCACATGGATGATGAATCAACCATACATAGGATATAGAATGTTAGGGTGGCCTCTCCCCTTTGCCCCAGCTCATTCTGCTCTTTGCATACAAACATTCATGAAACTTTTCTCTGGATTTACCAATTCATGCTACCTTACCAATTTGAAATTAAATTGTTTCATATCTATTCTGGCAGCTTGGACTTGTAGAGAAGAACATCTTGAATTGCGATTTTGATCTGGTAGTATCTGACCCGAGTGATGCCAACACAAACAGTACCACCTTGTTCTCTGATGACACAGATGACAAGTCCAAGAGAAGCACTAATCCAGAGGCAGGAATATCAGTCCAACAAGAGCAAGAGGTGAATGTTAAAATTAAGTATTTAAATATTGCAAGAATTTAATAAGCAATGGGATCAACACCATCACAAATCAATAAATTTGTGCATCATGCTAAACATAAATTTATTTATGAAAAGGTGGGCGTACTTTGCAAATAATTCTACCTTTCAGAGTGTAAACATTGACATACATGTAAGTTTCCATATTAAGGTGACATCAAGTATGTTGCCACTATAGAGATGAATTATATAAATTGTTGATTATGTTGTGAGAGCAAAATAAGCATGTTTAAAGGAACTCAAGCTATGGTCCGTCCAAATTCAAGTCATAAATAAATCAATTCCCTAAAACCAATTTTAAGTAGCATGGGGGTGGAAATCGTAAACAAAACCTGGAAGTTTACTAAGTGTTACTTTGAAAATATTACTTAGGATCCAATTGCAAGGTATGGGACTTGGAGTCCCACATTGGTATATGGGATTTTTGTGCGGGGTTTATAAGGCATTGGGCTCTCCAACTACAATAGCTAGCTTTTGTGGTGTGGTTCTCCCAAGGTTCTTATCATTTAACTTTAATCTTGTGGGTTAGTTAGTTCATAAAGGACTGTTGCCATCTTGCCTAAGGGGGCATGTTAGAGATTAGAGATGTAGTTTAAAAACCTATCTTTACCTAACAGCTTAAGCTTCTTGGGTAGTTATTCATGACGCAGCATGCTGAAAATGTTGATGTGCCCCATGCACAATTATGTATAGTGTCGTTGGATTACATGTGGAGTATGAAGAAAAGTGGTGGTGTGTCTCCTCCACACAGATCCAAAGGGGTGTAAGTTATTTGTAAGTGTAAATGGGTTTAGACGTAGCATTTCTCTAATACCTTTTATCAGCCAGCAATAAGAAGACATCATTAAAAGGGCGTTTAAGCTATTATGGGCAAACATTATTATATAGCTACTAATGACTTCTATTAGAAGTGTTGTAGTATGTGGTCATTTATGCATATAATTTATCTTTTCAGTCTACTATTGCAATTGCTGGTGCTGTTGAGGAACCTCCTGATGCTCATGCCTCAGAATGCTGGCCTGATGTGGATGGAATTAATGATCACCAAACAGGTATGCTTCTTTTCTTCATTTGACCTTTTTCTAAAACCCACAAATTCTATGTTGATTTTTGCAATAAAAAGGAAGTTATACAATGTAGCACCAACTAGTTCTGTATATGATTGTAAGAACTTGTTTTGAATACCATATACTGACTTAAATGGTTACAAATTTTGGTTTTGCCATCATTCTCACCTTTTAGCCAGTCTTGGTCTGTAGAAGTATATTTGTTCATGTAACAGAATCACTTGTTTGTGACTTGCCTTTTATTATAGCTCCATAATTTTTAATTTCTGAAAATGGCTTCAATCTGAACGGGAATTTGAGTTCCTGAGGTTGAACAAAATTTGACTTATGCAAATACCAATTTCAGTTCTATTACTCTCTCTGATTAGCTGTAATTTTGTAGCACATTTTTCATCTGGCCCAAAGAAGAGTGAACTAAGGATAGGGAAGTCGTCAGCCTTCTTCACATATGTTAAAGCATCAATACTTAAGAGCAACTTTGAAGGGGTTGTTAATGTAGACAAAAATGGTGCTTCACATGTGACGATGGAAGTCATGCATCAAGCATGTGCTCATCAAGGGGGGAATGACCTTCAAATACGGGAAAATGGAGAGGCATATGAAAGTCAATCGCAAGATGACTTACCCAGCAGCACTAGTATACCTGATTCTTTGTCTATTGAGAGGTCTTGTACTCCACCTGCATCAATGGAAGTTTCACAGCAAAAGCACTACAGGGAAGAAAATTTACATCAGGGTGTGATGCATCCAAGAAATGGGACTCATTGTTCTGAGCTTGAAGTATCTGGCATGGCTTCCCAACATGCTTATCCATATATTTCAGGGGTTGTTAATCATGTTATGATGCCTTCATCAGCACAAATGTATCATCAAAAGAATATTCAGGACCTACAGAATCATCCTAGCTCAGCTATGATTTCACAGTACAGTCATCTTCCCCAAGGCAGTCCTCATGGAACAGGGATGACATCCTTCTCATATTACCCAATGAGCATATGCTTACAACCTGGTCAGATTCCTAATCCTCATTCATGGCAATCATTTGGAAACTCAAGTTCATCTGAAGCAAAATTAAGTAAAGTTGATAGGAGAGAAGCAGCATTGATGAAGTTCAGACAGAAAAGGAAAGAGCGTTGCTTTGGCAAGAAAATTAGGTATGTTAACCGGAAACGACTTGCGGAAAGGCGGCCTCGTGTGAGGGGTCAGTTTGTTAGAAAGTTGAACGGTGCTAATGTGGATCTTAATGGGCAGCCTGCATCGATTGACTATGACGAAGATGACGAAGAGGATGAAGATGACCAGGGAGGAAGAGATTCTTCTCCTGAGGCTGCTTGATCATGTCAAATTGCTATTTTGACTTAAGGATGAAGGGCCAATCAATTTATGAGCTAATATTGGCCTGTCAAAAGGACTCCTTGCTTTAAAGGAAAGTTCTCTCACCAAAGCATCAATTTATGAGCTTGTGCTCATCTATTTGGGGTGTTCATCAAATGATCTGTACTACTGAGCTATTGCGTAAGGTATTTACCTCCAGGTGGTTATGTCCTATGCAGTTGAAAGTATTACCCCTGTGTTTTATTGAAACAGTTACAAGCAGGCTGTTCTTGCCTATTTTATGGAGAAATATTAAGACATCTTTAAAAAATTGACCTGAGAAATGAGTTATTTGACCATTTGTCTAAAGTTTTACTTTCAAAATTTGACCACCATCCAAGGCATCTCGCCTCCCCAATTTTCTTAGCACATTGTTTTTTGTCTTTTTGTTTAGCCGGTTGATGTTAGTTCAATTTTTTGGCACAGTAAAATTTCACAACTACCCCATACCTAACCTAAAATGTGTAAAACCTATTAATTTATATATTAAGAAATCGATAATGAACAAAGTATCTAAAACTAAATGAGTTTACAAATTACTTAAGTCCAAACTATAAATTTAAAGTTTTATGTCAAATGAATAAATTTGGCCCAAGTAAAAAAAATGAAATTATGTCATTTTTGCAAGAATTTTTTTAATTAAGTAAAAATTATAAGTATCTTAGATACATAAGTAATAATAATAAAAAGTAATGAGTAACATAACAAAGAAGAAGGATGACAACTGCATTTTTATTAAACTATAGTATTCATGCATAAGAAGTAAAACAAAAAAATCCATGTAGATAAGAGCATATTCAATAAAACGTATTGAACTAAAATTCGTATACAAATCATTGCATGATAAGATAAATTATTATAATTATATCAAATTTATACCACAATAAAAATGTGATAGCCCAATGAAAATATGGGCACACATGTGCTATTGCATTTATGTTTCTATTAGTTTTTAGAGTAAATTACATTCGCATCCTTTGTGTTTTGCTCAAATTTCATTTGATATCTCTCCCTTTTTCACATTACTTTTACCCCCTTCTGTTAACACCGTTAATTAACGTCAATTAAAATATGTGAGCAGACGAAATTGTCCTTATATTTTAATTGTAAAATTCAAATTATCTCTTCCCAATTAGTTTTAGAATTTAGGGTTCACATTTCATTCATCTTCTCATTCACGAGAACTGTTCATTTTCCTCTTATTGACAAATTCTTCTTTATCATCCACGGGGTGCGAGTTCTCTTCCTCTTACTACGTCCACGTTCCATTCATCTTCACCATTCACGAGTTCTTCACCATTCCTCTTCCAGTTCATTAGTTCTTCATTGTTCCTCTTCCAGTTCGCAAGTTCTCCACTATTCATCTGTTTCTCTTCACACTAGGGTTCTGCTTGTAAGTGATCATTGAACCTTGTATATAGTTTTTAAGAATATTTATTTAATTTTGATTGTTTATTGTTGTCTATTTCTAAATGGGTTTCAATGGGGGACCAGTTTGGGACTACTTATGATATTTAAAATCATTTGTTTATTATTGTTGATTAAAATAATGATATTTGGGACCACGTGAAACACAATGGATGAACTGAAAATCATTTGTTTATTATTGTTTATTAAAATAGTGTTGATGTTTGAGACCACAGGAACACAATGGATGAACTGAAATACATGGGTCATAAACCCGGCAACGTGAATATTTTGGTTCACTTTACAGACCAACGGGACAAACCAAGTGAGATATGCAATGTTGATCCTGATAAGTTTGGAATGTTTGATGCACATGACTATGTGAACAACATTGCTAATGACTTAGACTTGCCACCATGTCATCCTTTTATTTTGTGGTTTCGTTCTACTGTTAGTGGTAAAATTCTTCTCCTTAAGAATGATCATAATGTGCTGAAAATGTTTGTTGATAATCAAAATTCAGTTTATATTCATATGTATGTTAGACAGTGAAATTTGTCATGTACACAATAACAATATATAAAATCATATGAAAAATGAATCTAAAGAAAAAATTTAATATCAAATTCTTTTTTATTGATCATGACATTTATTTTTGACACGATTCATAATAGTTTTATTATTATTTTATTTTTTAACAAATATTTTAATTGTTATCCTTCTTTTTTTTAATTTCAGTAAACACATTGGATTATTAAAACTATTTTTTTTAATTTCAGCTTGGATTGCCAAGAAACTTGAAAGCATATTGGTGGCTGACCCTAATATAAGTTACTCCACCATGAAACAAGTTTTGTTGGATAAGCATGGCCTTGAACCGAGTAATTTGATGCAACTATATCGAGCAAAAAGAAAAGTACATGAAACAACTAGAGGGGTTCATGCATTATCCTATAATGACTTACCTGTTTGGGCTCTGTTAGTAAGAGAAACAAATCTTGGGAGTATAGTAAAGATAGTTGTAGAATCAAGGGTTGATTTGAATTCCCAATTTAAAAGGATATTTATTTGTGTTGATGCTATGAAATAAGGATTTGTGAAAGGGTGCAGGCCATGGTTCGGAATTGATGGTTGTCATCTAAAAGGTCCTTATGGTGGAATCTTATTGTCTGTTGTGTCTCTTGATGCAAATTAATATTCTAGTTTTTTAGTATGTAATATTTTGAATTATTTTTTTGTTTTAATAGAACAAAAGTGCTGGAAACTCTGAATTTGTCCAAGCTAATGTTGCATGTTCACAACAATCTGAAGTGACAACTCAAGTATATATTTTTATGTAAAACTAATATTCTTTTAGTTAAATTTCAGCAAACATCTTCACCTTTTTATAACTGATTTTTTTTTCAATTTCAGCAAACACAAATACATTCACAAGTACTCGTTGAATCTTCAAGTGGAGGAGTGAACACTACAGAGGATATAGGAGCAAGACCTACAAAAAGGAAAAAACTTAAAGCTAAAAGGAAGACAAGGATGCAGGATGCATGATTTGCTATTAATTTGTTTTTTGGGAATTATTGGATCACTTACACATACTTGTGAAGGGTCATACTTTTTTGTAATGTGAAACTAGTATACACATTGATAAACAAGTTGATATATAGTTGTGCAGGGTATTTTTTGGGGTTTTATATGACAAAATTATGTTAAAAAGTCTATATTGCTACTTTTTGGAGCATCCTTTTATGAATTTAATATGAAATTATTATGTTTATTATTGTTGTTACCTTTATCATTGGATAGTGTACAAGGTCTATATTTGAGGCTTTAGACACTTCAGAATGTCAACAAACAAAATTTTCAAGAGTATTGTGATTAGTTATATTTTCTTATCAAATCAATGTGACTTAAACAATTAAGAAGAAATTATTTTAAAAAAAGGTTAAGCTAATTATGAATCAATCTATTCGATTTTTGCAACAATGTTTCTGGTCCTGTTTTATACTCAATTTTGCATTGTAAATATTATTGACGATTTATTAGTATAATAATAATTAGTTGCAAGGAATTTTCAAGAACACAGGGAAAGATAATGGACTAATAACCAAATTCATAGTTAAATATAATTTTGACTCTGTTCTCGAATGAAAATAACATTTCTTTTACTGTCTACTGTTTGGGTTATTATCAATCTCCATTTAAAGAAGCATCTCATGGGTGACTATTTAACAAAACTGATTTTGAAATTAAAATCAATGTGTCAAAGCAATTTAATTATGCCTGATTTTGAAATTAAAATCAATATGTCAAAGCAATTTAATTATGCCTGCTGGTTTAAATAGCCATGCCTCTGTTACATCATCAAGGAAAATGAAATATATAATTTTCCCTATGAAATTGGACGAATGATAAATAAATTGAACTGAATTACTCAATATTTTCAGTTTAACATTATGATGTGCCTTACAGCTCTTAATTGAGACATTATATTAAACACTTTGCCAAAAAAAATATTTCAAAGAAAGATGTTAAAAACACAAATGCAGGAGCAAAACACTAAATTTGAAGTAAAGGACCATATTCAATCAAAGAAAAAAATTAAACTAAAAAATTGAAGAAGAAGAAGAAGGAAGGGTGTTAACATAGCGTACCAAGAAGGTGGGTTCACGTCTAACAAAAAGTTGGGTTCACGTCCAATTAGAGAAAAAACAAAAAGAAACAAAAGTCTTCAAATATTTTCAGGTTGAGAGGAAGAAGATAAGGGTATTTTAGATATAAAATTTCATTAAAAGTCATATGACTAACATGTGCCTACTTTCTGTTAAATTATTTAACGGTGTTTATGACAGAGGGGGTCTGGATGTAATGTGAGCCAAACAATTAAGTGGTTTTTTGTAGAGTGCAAAAATGAATGGGTATCAGGTGAAATTTAAGCAAAACACAAGGGGTGCGGGTTTAATTTACTCTAGTTTTTATTATGTAAATTATTAACGTAAATAAATGAATAATTATATTTTTATGAGATAATAATGATATTTTAAATTAAACATTTAATTTTATAAAAATAATGTATAAATATATTTTTACCAAAAACTAAGAATATATAAAGAAAATAATTTTACATAAAAAGTTAAAATAAAAATTTCATCAATCAAAGAGAATATTTTTTAATTGTATTTAATTTTAACATTTTAAACATTTAATTTTTATATAACCTTTTTTAGTAATTTTAATCATAAAAACAAAAGCACTTTAGCAATTTTATCCAAATACAACTTCTCCATTGAACTCTTCAAGATAAACACTTGATACGTATCACTAAAATACTAAATTAGCTTATTTAAAAGGAGCTTTTCGTTCAAGGAAAAAAAAAGGAACTTTTCACATAAACACTAATTTTTTTTTCTTCTATTACTACGTCATTTGTTATTAAAGAGATAAAGAAAAAAATTATTTTTTTAGAATACTATACAGATTTTTAAAATTCTTTTAAAAAAATTATTTTTTATGTTAAATATCAGTCCCTTTATTAAAAAGTATAGTAAAAATCAACTCTAAGCTCAAAATTTTTACACAAAACTGATAGTAAAAATGTTTAAATTACTCCTGTAAACCTATTTCTTAAAAAAAAAAAAGTGTGTCTACTTGTGAAACTTAAGACTAAATTATCACTTAATAAGTTTTGCATTTTTACCATTTTTATTTATTTTTTCCTTCTCTCCCTCTCATTCCTCCTTCGTCTCCTCCTCCATAGAATTCGAGTTTCCTCCAACGGATTTCACTGGTTTGAACGAAATTTTGTTGGATCTCAAAGCCTCGAGCTGCTCCAAGAGCCACTAGAACTATGTGATTGCAATAGAAACCTTGTCGTCGTCGAATGACAAAAGTTTCAGCATCGTGTCTATCTCAGACAGCGACTTCTTCTCTTCCACGTCTTCTTTCTGCTCGAAAATCTCCATGATGGAGTGCCTCTTTGTCGCCTTCGATTTCGGCCTCCGCATTCGTCCCAGCTCCTCCCTCACCATCCACATAAGGCAACCGGTGATAAACACGTTCACTGCCGTGAGGTCGTGACGTTGAAATCTGGGTCCACGAGACAAACCAAACATTCGCATTCTCAATTTCAACCTATACCATCCGGAGTTCACTGGCAATTTCTAATTCCAAAACCGTTATTATTTCACCTTCTAGTGTCTCAAGCAGATAAACTTTTCTTTCTATTTTGTTCATTTTTTTAATCAACCTTGTTCCACAATTTGAGGCTCTTTTTCCCAGTAAGAGTAATTATTTTCATTAATTACTATTTTTTATTTATCATTTAGGTATAAGTCTACAACGTGTCATGACTTGTAATTTAGATATTTTTTATAAGTGAAGTTGTAAATTTTTTTACGATTTTACTATTCATTTATTTATTTAGTTTAAAAGTCGTATTCTTTTAATTTTTTAATTTAATTTATTTTTTTATAATTTTTAGAAATGCACGTTTAGATGGCATAATCTTTTTATTTTTTATTTTATTTCAATTTTTACAAATGAACATTTAAAAGTTATAAATATAAAAACAACTTTAAAATCATTTTTATATTTACGACTTTCTAACTTTGGAGCACCTATGGAACAACACCGTAGTCATAAATATATATTTGATTTATTTTATTTGTTTATTTAATATTAGTTTTGTTATTAATTTTTTTGGAAATTATAATTTTATATAAATATATTGATTACGAGTGTAAATCCATATATATATATATATATATGAAAAAAATTAATTACTTTTGTTTGTTAATTTAATTTGTTGTGTTTTAAAAAATTGTAAATGGTTTTGAGTTAATTTTTTGTGAAATTAATTTTAAAAATGGAAAAAAGTAGTTTAATTTTATTATTTAATTATTAATATTTTAAATTTTTTTAATTTAGTTTAATATTTTTTATATATTTTTAAATTATTGTAATAAAAAATTTAGTAATTTATGTTATAATTACTTTGAATTATATTTGATATTTTAATTAATTTTGTAAATTGTTGTAGTAAGTTTAAAATTGAAATTTGTAAAGATTTATTGTTGGATGAAAATAGTTGGTAATAAATTTAACTTGTAAAATATGAATTAAGCTATATTTATTTTGATTTTGTTTATTAATTTTGTCAATTGTCATAATGTTAATTAATCATTTGGGATACTAATGTTAAATTTTTATTATAAGAATAATTGTTATATTAACAGCGAATATAATTTAAGTAATAGCAATAGTTAAATGCTAAAAAGATTAATGAACATAAAATGAAGATGATAAAGTAAAGTAAAAAAGTATAAATAATATTAGTTGTTAACTTCCTTATATGGACATTTACGACGATTGTGTCCTTCACTTCTACACAATGATCATTCGTTCAACTTGACAGTGCATGTCATTGCTCGTTGCCCATGTCGCGTATTTGCAATTTCCTAAATCTCAAACTCACTTGTTTCCCGAACGTACATGTGAACGTAATGCGAGTAGCAATTCGTTGATTTTCTTGCAGCATAACATACACGTCTTCAGAGTACCTATGTCATACCTTTATCATATTCATAAATTTCATGCCATTAGTAACAAATGAGTCATTTATTTTATTAAATGTTTCATTGACTAAGGCAGTAATAGGCAATGTTCGGGCTCCTTTCAAAACTGAATTCATGCATTCGGCAAGGTTGGTAGTCATATGTCCATACTGTTTGCCTTCATCATATGCCTGAGTCCATTTACTCTTGGGGATTTGGTCCAACCAATATGCTGCTTGTGGAAACTCTTGTCGCATTGCGAGCAACTTTGCCTCAAATCACAGTTTTCTCAACTCATATCCTATTGAATAAGACAAAATTATATATAAAAAATGGTCAACAATTAATAATACGCAAGAAATTTTGTCATGAAATGGTTAGAAGGTTACCCATGCTGATGACTTATTTTTTTAAATCCACATTTTTGAACTATTTGTTAAAATTTGATGCAATGTGGCGAATGCAGTGAATAGAAGATACATCATGTTCATGCCATCCAATTCGTTCTGATCGCAAAGCTGCTAGCAAACCGGTTCCCCTGTCTGATATAATACACAAATTGTGTTGAGGTGTAACATGTCTCCTTAAATAATGAAAAAACCACATCCAAGCTTCTTTGCTCTCGCTCTCAATAATTGCAAATGCAACTGGAAAAATGTTTCTACTAACATCTTGTGCAATGGTAGTCAACAAAGTACCATGATAGTTTCCGGTTAAAAATATTCCGTCTACCTGCACAATTGGCTTGCAATATTTGAAGCCTTCAATGCATGGCTTAAAAGCCCAGAATACACTATTAAGGATCACTTTAGAAGAGTCATGTTCAACATCATCCATTGAAGTGGATGTTTTGTATCTAATAATTGTATCAGGCACAAAGTGTGTAACAACATTTACCCATACAGGCAAATAACTATATGATTGTTCCCAATTTCCAAAAGCCATTTCTACAACTTTTTGTTTTGCTGTCCAAGCTTTTTTGTATGACACAGTATACCCAAATGTTTGTAATCAAGGTTTTGATTTGGATACCATGATTTGTTTTGACTAACTGCATAATATTATGAGAAATGACGGTGGAGTCTAACCTAACATGATCTTGTGATATTTGTGAAGTTGTGCAAGTGTGCATACCACTTATTTTTCATCTCCCACCTCATGCGTACTTTGTTGAACGATGCTCTCGCCCTCCAATGACATCCATTACCATACTGACTACACCTAACAACATACTTATCACTCTTGTTCTCAACCACATCAAAATTATATGATTGTACAAAATGAAATTCTTTAATCGCATTGATAGCTGCTTGTTTGGATTCAAATATCATACCTTCATAGAGGTCATTTGTACCCCCAGTCCCTCTATTGTTAAATGGATTTAAGTACTATAAATCTTTCGAGAGTTGGCTATTAATTGATTGTGTCGTGTCATGGCCTGCTGATCCACTCTCATCCTCATTGCTGAGTTCATACTCGTCACTAAAATCGCTGACATTATCTCTTATGAATGGTTCTACGTTAGTCATATCTGAAAAACATTAAATAATTTGTTAGTAATGAAAATCATTAAATTGGATTCATGCCAAAACTGTCAAAACATAAATTTTTGTAATGTAATAAGATATATTTAAATATTAAATAAACAATCTTGCAAATAAAAAATGTACCTGAAGTTTGTAAAGAAAAATTTAGTATTGAAAGATAACAAGTTTGCCCAATGTTTGATATGCTTTGAAGGTGATGTTAAGTGACCCGTTTCACCACTTATATAATAAGTTTGAATGAAGGTGAATGTTATTGTTTTCCATGAATATTTTTTATCTCTTTATACTATATCACTTGTGTTGAATGACACCAGTAGTAGTAAAGGCTATGCAGTATACAACTTTAATTGAAAGTTATGAATGGTCGTAAATCAATGAACATGGCAGGCTTTAATCAAATACATAACTTTTGTTGAATGATAACATTATTTTTTTAACCAAATACATTATTAATTACAACTTCTAATGAGTGATAATTATAAAATATTTTTTTTACCAAATACATTATTAATTATAACATATATATTTAATTAAGTCAAACCCCTTACAATATTGTGGATAACTATAAAATATTTATTTAATTATTAATAACACTATTAAAATTATACTTTGAAATTCATTAATTAATTATGTAAAATTCTAATGGTTGGAGTAGTAATAAAATCCTTATTTAATTAACTAAAACCCTATTTGTATATTAAGATTATTTTATGTATAACAATGTTATTTAATGAAGCAAAACCATAACCGTTATCACTTTATTGTGGAAGTGCTAATTACCACGGCCGTAGTGAGTAGACCATGACCATTATCAAGTGCAGAGTCTTCAAATATTCATAAATTTGTGCAATTTCCAATTCTTTCACTTAATTGAGCGACTGTATTTCTGAAATACAAAACTAGTGTCCAAATGTGAGTTCTGCCAAGAAAATGCATGCAAAATGACACAAAAATTCACATAAAATACCACCCTAGAAAGTGCTTTATCAATGAACCAAAAAAATAAAATTAGGGACTAAATATGTCATTTAGCCTAATTACTATTTGTTATTTTACGTGGGAAATCCACTAGGAACAATGTAACAACCAAATGGGAGTGTTCTTGTTATTTAGTAACCTTAGTGGAATTTTTTGGATAGGTGAAGGAATAGGTAACCAATAAATGAGGTTAGGAGTAGCTTCGTTTTTTAAGCTGTCAAAGTAAATTACTCAGATCATTTTGTACATGAAACAATGTTGTCTTCTACCTTGTACACAAAAACTTATTTAAGTTATATACTAGATGGAAATGAAGAAAGTGTGAGTTCTATTCCTGATAGTCTTCTTGCATCATTCTTGATATTACAAGGTTTCTCAATTCTCAATATAGAATATATTTGTAATTGGACATGGAGAATTTACAATGTTATTAATTGTTACAGAGAGTTTTGGGCTCGGGTATCAATATGATCAGTTGATAATCAAACTAAAACTTCATGATTCATTCTGGCGAATCTGTATCTCCATTTGTTTTTTCAATAAGCATTGTCAAAAATAGTTCATTTCTTGAGACAATCTGTGCTATATCATTTATCCAGGATCACAAAATTGCTAAATTTGTTAGCAAGTATTAAATATTCTTGTAGAAAAAATAGCATATCTGCCAGAAGAATAAACAAGTTAATGTAACTACTAAAGCTTTTAGATCAGTTCATCCTTCAGAACCTAAATCAAAATAATGCTGAGATCCAATTTGAGGCTTTATTACTGTTAAGGGGTATTTTTTTGTTATTACCATTTCGGGGTGAATTCTAATTTTTTATCCAAAAAGGGGTAAGTCGTATCAGTTGTTACGACTTCTGAGTTTGAAGTCGTAACACTGTTTACGACTTGTATTTTTGTTTAATTTTTTAAACTGAAATCGTAAAAAAGTTTATAACTTCAGTATAAATCTTTTAAAAATATACAACTTTAAAGTCGTAACCAATATTTTGTTTCTTTTTAAACAGAAGTCGTAATATTATTTACGACTTCAGCTATACTACTTGAAATTGAAAATAATATTACAACTTCAAAGTCGTAAGTTAATTTTTTTTATGACTTTTAAGTTATAAGTTTAGTTTTTTTTTTTTTACATATGACTTCTAAGTTGTAAGTATTTTTTTTTACTTACGACTTCTAAGTTGTATGTTTTTTTCAAATAATTTTTCTATAAATTGTAAATAATTTTTTAATTTAATTATTTAATAAATAATGTTTTTTTCATTTTTTTAGTTTTATTTAATATTTTATATAAAATTTTGATATTTTTTTATTTAATATATTTCTATAATTTTTATTTAATTTATTAATATTTTCTTAATTTTGGTATATTTATCTTTTAATATATATTTTTTTAAATATATTTTTTATATATTTTTTTACTATTTTTAAGGATTCTGATTTCTAAATGTTGAGGTCATTTATCTTCACTTCTAATGAAATGAAAGTGATTCTGATAAAATTTTATAAATATTTTTCAACTTGTATATAGAGTCAAGAAAGTCATCCTAATTTAAATTGTATAAAACACATTGGGCTAACTTGGTTGGATGACATCATCAAGTGATGGTGTGACATGATGACATCATGATTCAATTTGTCATGTCATCATTTTTGTTAGGAAGACCGACGTTAAGAACGAAAAGCAAAAAAAACATAATTTGCAGGGGCTAGAATGATTTTTTTTTTTTCAAAGACAAAAACAAAATAGAACTAAATTGCATGGACAAAAAGTATATTTAAGCCAAAATATAAATAATAAGAAATTAAAATGACATCATTATATCAAATATAAAAATTAAAAAGGCTTAATTATTATTTTTGTTTCTTAATTATTTTAAAATGTTCATATAAGTCTCTCTATTTTTGAATGCTCCAATATGATATTTTATTTTTCAAAAAATGCCTTAATGTGGCACCAACGACGACAATAGTTGTGGTGGTCATGGTGGCAACGACAATGGTCACGGTGACGAGTTAACGAAATTTGAAATCATTAAGATATTTTAGAGTGGGAGCTATTAAGTGAGAAAAGTGCTTTATACTCTTATTGTTAAAGGTAGCAATAGTATCGGTATGTAAAAAGATAAGGGAGCATAGATTGAGATGGTTTGGACATGTTATGAGACGTCCACACGATGCTCCAGTAAGAACAAGAATTTGTTACCAAGAGCTCAACACAAAAAGAGGTAGAGGTCGACTAAAATTTACTTGGGGAAAGGTAGTTAAACAAGACCTAATGGAGTGGGAAATAGATTGGCGAATGGTGTGTCTTAGGACGGAGTGGAGAAAAACTATAAGCTTGGTGGATGATTAAACCCATTAGTATCTCTATGTTTCAGTCGTTCCTTTTTTTTTAGTTCTTTTCCTCTTCATTTCTCCTTTCCTCCTTTCACCCTTCTTTTATTTTAGCTTCTTTTTTCCTTTCTTTTGTCTTATTTTCCCTTTTTTTTTCTTCCCCTCTCCCTTTCTCTTTTATCTTATTTATGATCTATCATTGAGTTTATCAACCACCAACCCCAATTAACTTGTGTTAAAAGTGTTGTTGATGTTGATGTTGATTGTCAAAGGTGAGAAGTAAAAACATTCAATAATTATTGTCAGATCAAAATAGATTATATAAATTAAAATACTGAATAATTCATTAAAACCTCATGTACACCAACATATATCTAAAGATTCACCAATCAAAAATCAAATATATAAAAGATCTCAACTATCACATCCTAAAATATCTCAATTGTCGTTAACATTGCCACAACCACCACGTCACCACCACTGTCGTTGTTGGTGCAACCACCACTACCCTCGTGTGCCAACAATGATAATGAGAGTGATGTTGTGGTTGGTGGCTACAATTTTGATGGCAGTAACCACTATTGTTGTTGCTGCCACCACCACTGACAGTGGTTAGAGTCATAGCGGTGCACATACACTCACAAATGTAACACCTCAGACGAATCACACCAGAACGAGAGGGATCCAAAGGTTGTTCAAGGATGAGACTGTACAATTGATAATAACTTAAAAGAATTAGTTGATACTACATATACTCACAAGATGCATCTATTTTTCGACAACTCGTCACGTAAGAACTTCATAGTTAAACATGCTTGGCTTGAAGTAGTTATGAGATAGGTGAATCTTGAAAGCAGCCAAAATAGATTATCGAGATCTCGAAATGGACTACTAAGAAGTCAACAATCAAGGATGTTACTATAAACACCCCCCCACACAAATATGACAGGTTTCATTTTAATTTCTATTTTTTATTTACTTTTATATTCTTGATGGGAAATAGAATTATTGCATTTCGTTCATAATATGAGAAATAATACAAGTTGGGATGTAATTGAAGACATTATAGCCAACATAAAATCTTGAAGATCTTGCTAAATTATGGATTACATGATTTGTTTGCCTCTTTACAAAACTCACCTAGAGTTTGGGATAAATGAAATGGAAGTTCTACATCTATGTGAGATGAAGAATAAATCTGATTTTCCCACAGAAGAGTTGTATGAATTATCAACCACTATCTTACAATCTAGCTCAAAAATTACATTTTGGAGATTAAGATCTTTTAACCAAATGATGGATTGACATAAAGTCCATGCTTCTACGACTTTTGGTTTTGGATAGCTTGGAATTATGGTTGACTTCGCCTTTAAGAAATTTCCTTGTTCATCTCGCAAGCAGATTCCTATACCAAAGGATTGAGAGTCTTCGAATATGGCTGCATCCAAGTTACATTTGATGTGGAGGAGTCCATGCGGTTCTGCCATTGTGAGAAGGTGATGAAGCCTCATGGTTTGGTGGAGCTCAAGCATGTTTCCATTTTGACAGTTGTTGCATAACAAGAGAGTAAGCCATGGAAGGAGATGTGTATCAACATCCTCCTAGAGTTTTGAACTTTGAATTTTCCATATTGCCCAAAGAGTGATGATGGCTATACGACTTCGAAGATTAGGTTGGCTTTTCTGCAAGAGATTAAACATAAAATCATGGAAATTTTCTGCGATGTCCTATTTTTGCTCAACCACATTCCATAAGTCAGCAACTTGCCAAATGAATCTGGCATGGTCATATGCAAGGAAAAAGTGCCACTCGTTTTCAATGTTTGAGTCACAATGAGCACAAGGGGCATTGGAAATTTTTATGGCGCAAATTGGATCTTGTTAGGAAGCATTTGCGAAGAAGTCTCCAAGTGAAGTGCTTTATTCTATGAGGCACACCAAGCTTCCAAATGATCATCCAATTTCCATTGACCTTTACGTGGCTATTGTCTAGCAAGCATTCCATAGTTACAATATGCGCTCCTACTGATGAGGACCAAGAAAAATGAGTGAAGAGCCCAAAGACCAATGAGTGAAGAGCCTAGATTGTTCCAATGTTTTAAATATAACTTGAGTTTTAGATGTCTGTTTTAGGAGTTCTTTGATGTGTTTGAAAGATCTAAAGATTTCCTATAAGTCGTATTTCTAGTCTTAAGTCCTAATTCTGCATCTATGATGATGAAAATGGGACATGAAGTTCAGCACAAATTAGACTTCTTTTTAGTGTAATTTTGAATAAGGAATATGTGACTGAAGTCCCACATTGGAAAGAAATAGGAGAGAGAAACCACTTGTTGGTTATAAATAGTCATTCATTTGTCTTATGTACTCACCTTTAAATTGAATAAAATATTTCCACTTTTAAAAGTGTGTGAGAGGAAGTTCCTCTTGGGTTCTTAATTGGACCAAACATTGGTTCTTATCAAAGGTTTTAATCTTTGTGGCGAATCCCCACAGGACTTATCACTTTTCATAAGGTGTGACGTCTTTTTCTATTTCTTGTCTTTCCCTGCTTTTTATTGTATTGGTTCATATCACCTACTTAAAGTATAATCGCCATTTTTAGAGAATTCCAGGTTATTTGGCTCTTCCTGAGGTGTTAGAAAGGGGAAGAGCACAGATTTTGTGAGCATCATCTTGGTTGAAATTGGATTCCAAGATATCATTCCTCCAAGCAAAATTGCATTATCGATTAAGTAAGAAATTGTAAAATCAAAATTATCATTGTTTGAGTTGGTTGAGACTAATGGATTAAGATCATTATTGAGCCAAGGTTGAGTCCAAACATGAATATATTCACCATTTCCAATTCTCCAATGAACAACTTGCTTTACCACTACATGTGACGTGTGCATATTGCATCATACAAAACTTAGATTGTGTACAAGATGAGCATTCAAGAAATCTTCTAATGGAAAATATTTGACTTTAAAGACTTTAAACTCTATAGTATCTTGGTTGGTAGTCAGATTTCAACCTTACTTTCTTAGCATGACAAAATTAAAGACATGTAAGTGTTTGAATCTCATTCCTCCAATTTTATTTTCATAGTCATTTTATCCCAATTGAATCAGTTGACTCCTATCTTTTGTTGATTATTATCACCTCACCAAAAATAGTTCATCATTTTATGCAAATCATCTTCAAGAGTGGATGAACGCAAGAAAACACTCATACAATAAAATAAGAATTGATTGAACAACTAATTTAAGAAATAATATAATATATGTTGCTTATTATTATCTTCATCCTTAAATATAAAATTCTTCCAATTAATTCACATCCATTAGAAAAGTTGATTAATTTAGTTGGTAGCATTCAATTTGTTAACAATTTACATTACTTTTTCAAAGTTACTCTTAAAGTTATTTGAGGCTCATGATCCCTCTTTTTTTCAATTAATTACTTTTCATCTAATTAATTAATGTGTGCTACTCTTCTTCTTCTTATTCAATCTTTATAAGATAGAATTAATTTATTGTAAAGTAATTAAATATATATTGGAATAAAAATTTAATTAATGCAAAAAATAATATGAAAAAATCTAATAAAAAAGACAAACAAATTTTTCAAAAAAGTCTTATATATTTAAGTCAGAAGTAATAGAAATTAAAAATATAAATAAAGATACAATAAAGAAATCACAAAAATATAAATAAAGACAAATTACATCATTTCATTAAATATAAAAAATGAAATAAATAAGATTTCTATAAAATTTTAAAAAATATATGATATTTTTCAGTTTTCAGTATTAAAAACATATTCCTTAAACAAAAACCGTCTTTGTGTTGTGTGTAACAAAAAATACAAATGAAATTCGTTACTCTCTCCCTGCTCTTTGCGCTTTGCTTCTACGCCGACAACACAACATCGTTTCCTCAGATTTGTTTGTTCATGAGAGAGTAATTTACTCCTGGAACGGCGCTGTCTAAGAAAAAAAGTAACAAACATGTCCTTTTCACTTTCACCCTCATTCCCAAAATGCCAACTTTCAAGCCTTTTTCTTCTCGTGACCCCTTTACACACATGATGTTTCATCTTCTGTTCTGGGTAGTTCCACTTCTCCAAGGACATTTCACATTGCTTATCCCCGACAACAGTATACTATAGTTTCTCTTCCATTTTCCACTTTTCCCTTCCTTCACCATGAAGATTGCGTAATTTTGAGACAAAGGCCAAAAGTGGTTCTGAATTTTTGTGGTTGTGGTGGTTTTGGTTGTTGACTTGTTAAAGTCAGTTCCTTTATAAGCATAGTGGTTGGCGAAGATGCTTTATTTTTGAGACTACTAGGGAAGGTTACCAATTTGTCTGCTAATGTTGGACTTTGCTTCATGGTTTGGGAAGACTAGTTAGTCCACCTTATTGGCTCTTTCTGCCTTTATTATTATTGTTATTATTTTGGAATTTGGATCGATCACTTATACATACTATTTGGATAGAAGAAGATGAGGGGTGGGAGGAGGGGCATGATAAAGCTTCAGTTTAGCAAGATCTACTCATTTGCTTGTGGTAAAACTATCTTCAAGAGGGAACATTCAAAGATTGGGGGACATGGTCATTCCAGGGTGGTTTTCTGCAATGAACCAGATAGATTTGAGGGAGGGGTTTACAATTATGCTGATAATTCTGTTAGGTCCACAAAGTATACTGTTGCCACTTTCTTGCCCAAGTCATTGTTTGAGCAGTTTAGGAGGGTGGCTAATTTCTACTTCTTGGTGGCTGGCATCTTGGCCTTCACAAAGCTTACTCCTTATACTGCTGTCAGTGCTATCCTTCCTCTGTCTATCATCATCGGGGCAACTATGGTGAAAGAGGGTATTGAAGATTGGCGCAGGAAAAAGCAGGTACTAGATTCTGCAGACCGCTTTATCCTATGGCTTTATAAAGTCGATTTCTTCAACCCTGAAGCATGAGTGTGTGGATTCAAACTGAATTAGACTGGTCTTCTCGTGTTAACATTGGTTTGTGGCTTCCTGTTTTGTTTGTATTTACTTACATTTGCCGTTCAACTCATAATGTCTATGAAATCTATGGGATATATAGTATTCAATAGCTTGAAGAATGTCAATAATTTTTACCTAGTGTTTTATGAAGATTCTATATGCAGTAGCTTTCTTGAAATTGTGGAAAGAAATTGAATGCCATTTTTCATGACTCACTGCAGACTGTTCATGGAAGATTCTAGTTTTTGTGTTTAGATCATTACTATGAGTTGTTTGAAAAAGGATGAAGTGCCACTGATAAGCTGTTTGCTCACGAATTCCTGACTTTGCTGAAAGAATCTCTCAGATTCCTAGATAGATTACTTTCTTGCTGGAATTGAAGAGTATTAATAGTTTGCTATGTTGACGGTATGGTCAGACTTAAAATTCCAAAATAGTATCTATTTATCTTAATTCTACTACAGTATTTCCTATATTTGAAGTTCTGTGTGCTTTTGGTTAGATTTTCATTCTTTTCCCTGTGTACTGAAATGCCTTTATGGAATTGAAATAATGGATCAATAGTTCTATCATCTATGTTTATTGAGAAAGAAATAAAAGCTAACGGGTGGGGGAGCAAGAAAAGGATAGATGTCTAAGGCAAGCTGTCAATTCAGGGTATATATTTTAGCTAACGGAATACTTTTACAGGACATTGAGGTGAACAATAGAAGAGTTAAATTGCATAAAGGTGATGGCATTTTCGAATATACTGAATGGAAGAATCTGAGAGTAGGGAATATAGTAAAGATAATGAAGGATGAATTCTTCCCTGCTGACCTCCTACTGATTTCCTCCAGTTATGAGGATGCGGTCTGCTATGTTGAGACCATGAACTTGGATGGTGAGACAAATTTGAAGTTAAAACAAGGGCTGGATGTAACTTCTTCCTTACAGGAGGACTTCAAATTCCATGATTATAGAGCTGTCATCAAATGTGAAGACCCAAATGCAAATTTGTATTCATTTGTTGGGAGCATGGAGTTTGGAGAGCAAAAATATCCTCTTTCTGCCCAACAACTTCTTCTGAGAGACTCTAAACTTCGTAATACAGACCACGTGTTTGGAGCAGTCATCTTTACTGGTCATGACACAAAGGTTATCCAAAACTCCACTGATCCCCCTTCAAAAAGAAGCAAAATTGAGAAGAAGATGGATAAGATTATATACTTCTTGTTTTGTGTTTTATTTCTAATTGCATTTGTTGGATCTATTCTCTTTGGCATTGCAACCAAAGGTGACCTTGACAATGGGTTAATGAAAAGATGGTATCTAAGACCAGATAGTTCCACAATTTTTTTTGATCCAAAAAGAGCAGCTGCAGCTGCTATATTTCATTTTTTAACAGCCTTGATGTTGTACAACTTCTTCATTCCTATCTCCTTGTATTTCTCAATAGAGATGGTCAAAGTCCTTCAGAGAATCTTCATCAATCAAGATATCCACATGTACTATGAAGAAGCTGACAAACCAGCCCTTGCCCGTACTTCAAACTTGAATGAGGAACTTGGCCAAGTTGATACAATACTTTCCGATAAAACTGGAACTCTGACCTGCAACTCAATGGAGTTCATCAAATGTTCTGTTGCTGGGGTAGCTTATGGCCGTGGTGTGACAGAGGTCGAGCAAGCCATGGGTAGAAGTAATGGTTCACCTATTTTTCATGAGCATATTAATGGATTAGAATCAAAATCAAATGAAATCAGGGACTCTCCTGATAGAAAAGAACCTATCAAAGGTTTTAACTTTACAGATGAAAGGATAATGAATGGAAACTGGGTTAATGAGACTTACGCAGATGTTATACAGAATTTTTTTCGCTTATTGGCAATTTGTCATACTGCCATACCAGAAGTGGATGAAGAAACAGGAAATGTCTCATATGAGGCTGAATCTCCAGATGAAGCAGCATTTGTAATTGCGGCAAGAGAAGTTGGTTTTAAATTCTACAAAAGGACTCAGACTTGTTTGTCAATATATGAGTTGGATCCAGTTTCTGGCTATGAAGTTGAAAGGTCGGCTATTTTTAATTGCTTTGTCTTTTTATTATCTTGAATCCTGATATTTTTACTGCTGCATGTTTCCTTGCTAATCTATTTACAAATTTTTAGGATTCATTCTCATTGAGATAGGGACATGCAATTACATAGTAACTTTTCATGTGATGCTAGTAGTTAATTTTCAATACAAAAATTTGGAAATAGCAATTACCTAGTTAACTTTCTTAGCTGAAAATGAGGGGGGTATCTTATTGACCAAAAATAACTAAATGCTTATCTTCCCAGTTAGGCCCTAAGTCCAAATTCTAAGATGGTATCAAAGCTATCCTAGATCCATTGTTGGGCCATCTACATTGCCACGCTCTAGGCCGATGCCTTGGGCATGAGGAGAGAGTTGGAAAGCCACCTTAATTGCGGTCACTCTTAGCCTGCTTTAGCTGTGGCCTTTTTGGGGTATGCCTTAATTGTAGCCTCAAGGGTGGTGTTTAGTCCCACATCGATTAGAGATATGCCTTAAATAAAATAGAGTATACAAGTGTAGGACTACCCTCACCTCTTGAGCTAGCTATTGGGGTTGAGTCAAGGCCAAGTCCAAGCTTTAAGATGATATCAAAGCTTACCCTAAAGCCATTATTGGGCCACCTGCATTACCACACTCTAGTCCGGTACCTTGGGCTTGAGGAGGAGTGTTGGAAAGCCTCCTTAATTTGCTATCACCCCTAGCTTGCTTTAAGTGTGGCTTCTTTCTTTTAGGGTTGCTTTAATTACAGTCTCAAGGGTGGTGTTTAGTCTCACATCTACTAGAGATATGGCTTAAATAAAACTTATAAAGATTGGGTAACCTTCACCTTACAATCCGATTTTGAGGGGTTGAGTTAGGCCCTAAGACCAAATTCTAAGATTCTTAATAAAATTCCTTAAATGATTCTCTACCTTTAAATTAACAAAATAGGGCACTAGTTAATCAATAATAGAAAGTTTTTATCAAAAATCATGTTGGGGATGCATTGAAGTCATGGTGGGAGTGCATTGATAACAATTCTTAATAAAAACTTACCACTTTTCTTTAGAGCAAAATGAGAAGTTAGACCAAGGATAAACCAAATTCCAACTATAATATGGGATACTTCAAATCATGCTAAGTAAAGTTTCTAACTTACCTGTTACTCCGCTACAGTTAGAAAATATGTTTCTAATTATCTTAGCATTTTTAACACTTTTTAATTACTTTCACAATTACTAAAAATTAATCTTTATAAGCTACAAAGGGGAGGATGTGACAACTATTTTGCTAACATTTACATGATTACTTAAAAATACATTATTCCTAATTTAATTATTGTTTATAGCTATTTGTGTTTTTGAATTTTCTTTCTTCATGGGAAGTAATGTTGACTGCATCAGATTAATTTCATTTAGCAGGACATACAAGCTTCTTAATGTTATAGAATTCAATAGCTCAAGGAAGCGAATGTCAGTGATAGTGAAAGATGAAGAAGGGAAAATTTTTCTACTCTGTAAAGGTGCTGACAGGTCTGTCATTAAATAATTTATAGCCTTCAACTTCTAACCTACGCATTTTTATCCTATGGACTTGCCTAACTTATTTTTTCATGCAGTGTCATGTTTGAAAGGCTTGCAAAGAATGGGAGGAAGTTTGAAGGGAAAACTCTGGAACATGTGCGTGAATATGCTGACGCAGGTCTAAGGACCCTAGTACTTGCCTATTGCAAACTTGATGAACAAGAATACAAGGAGTTCGATGATAAATTTTCTGAAGTAAAAAATTCAGTCGCCGCAGATCGGGAAACCCTGATTGAAGAAGTATCGGATAAGATTGAGAGGAATCTAATCCTTCTGGGTGCCACTGCTGTAGAGGACAAGCTTCAAAATGGGGTAGTTTAGAAAAAACAAAAAAAGTTCACATATGAAGATCTATCCTTTGGAACTGGACATCGATATTAAGCCTAACAATATTGTTTTGCTAGGTTCCTGATTGTATCGACAAGCTTGCCCAAGCTAAGATTAAGATCTGGGTTTTGACTGGGGATAAAATGGAGACTGCCATCAATATTGGGTATAATATTGTGATTATGCATTTTTTATATTGGCTTCTGCATGATAATTACTTATCAAGTTGTTTAAATATGCAGTTTCTCTTGTCGCTTGCTTCGACAAGGAATGAAACAGATTATAATTCATTTGGAGATTCCAGATATTCAAGCATTAGAAAAGGTTGGAGACAATATGGCTATTGCCAAGGTAAAATAAATTTCAGCCATTAATCTAGGTTTTCTATAGAAAGATGTAGTTTGCATATCGAGGATTCTATATAATTACAGTGGACATATTAACAAATTGGTTTTCTTAAAATATTTCAAAATCCTCATTAGATCTTCATACATTGAGTTGATATTGTGTTGAATGTGCTTTACAATGCTGACAATTGAACTTATATTTCATGGATTACTCCATTCAGGTTCTGTGAATAAAGCAGCTTTGTAGTGTGATACTGAAATTAGGAGTATAAGGTTGGCTTGGTGGTAAAGGGTGAACGGAGGGAGGGATAAATCGTGGGTTCGAATCTCCCGCTAACAAAAACTAACAAATTAACAACTAACGTTTGCCAATCCAATAAAAAAAATTGTGATATTGAAATTGCAATTATACAATAATTTTTGTTTTTGTTTCAAAAGATGGAAAAACAACCCATGCATATGCCTTTATGTATGTTGTTGCTTGGTATGTTTAACCTCTAAGCCTAAATATAACTTATCTTTAATACTTCCTTTCCTCTTTTTTTCCCCCTTTCCTTGTTTCTCTAGTGGAAGGGACTGCTTGATGTCTAAGTTTCTGTTAGTACCAGTTAGAATTTAGAGAAAGAATGAACACAAGTGTTTTTTCTAGGATATTGAGTGCCTGATTCTTTCACTAAACTAAATAATCCTAGTATTTTTTCCCCATCTCTGTATAGCCAGACTACACTTGGTTCGAAACTGTTCTATCACTCCCCTTTAGAACTTTCCTATTCTTCCTTAGGATTACTACCTTCCCATGATTGTTAAGCATAATGCCAGCCCAACAGTGAGGTCCAAAGCAAATTTGAGAGACTTTTTTTATTTTACATAAAAGAGTTATATGTTTGGCCTTTCTACCAACATATGTGGCCTTTTACACTTGAAACATCAACATCAACATCAATAGCACCTTTAGTCCAAGTTAATTGGAGTCGGTGGTAGATGAACCCAATATAGATACAAAGAAGTTGAACAAAAAAGGACAAATAAGACAAAAGAAAAGAAAAGAAAAAGATATAAGAAAAGAAGGGTGAAAGAAGGAGGGGAAAAAGAAGAGAAAAGGATCTAAAAAGGGACCATCTGAAACATAGAGATAATAACAGGTCTAACCCTCCACCAAGCTGATAATTTTTCTTCATTTCATCCTAAGACACACTTCCGCCAATCTATATCCTACTCCATTAAGTCTTGTTTAATTACCTTTTCTCAGGTAAGTTTTGGTCTACCTTTACCTCTCATTGTGACGAGCTCTTGGTAACAAATCCTTGATCTTATCGAAGCATCCAGGGGCCTTCTCATTACGGTCCAAACCACCTCAATTTATGCTCCCTCATCTTTTCACTCACCGGTACTACTGCTACCTTTCGTCGAATATCTTCATTTCTTATCTTACTCATCTTCGTATAAGCACACATCCACCTTAACATCTTCATTTCTGCTACCCCTATTTTATGTTCACGTTGCCTATGTGTTGACCAACACTTAGCTCCATATAACATTGTAGGTCTTACAGCTGTTTTATAGAATTTTCCTTTTAGTTTAAGGGGAATTTTGTGGTCACACAAAAACTCAGATGCACTCCGCCATTTCATCCACCCTGCTCTGATTTGATGATTTATATCCTCATCAATCTCTTCATTTTTTTGCAAAATTAATCTCAAGTATCTAAAAACATCTTTTTTGGGTACTTCTTGACAAATAGATGTACAGGGTCTTGATCACCATTTCTTCCCAGCGAAAATTCACACTTCATATACTTAGTCTTGGTCTGATTTATCGTAAATCCTTTAGACTCCTAAGTGTTTTTTCTTTCACAATTCAAGTTTTCTATTAACATCGTCTTTGGTTTCATCAATAAGCACAATATCATCTGCAAAAAACATATACCACGACACTTCCTCTTGAATATCTTTTGATAGTTCATCCATCACTAAGGCAAAGAGATAAGGACTAAGAGCCGAACCTTGGTGTACACCTATCGTGATAGGAAAATCCCTTGATGTTCCATTACAAGTTTTCACACATGTGGTAGTCCCATCATACATATCCTTGATTGCATTAACATACTTTAATGATACTTTTTCTTCTCAAGTGTCCACCGTAAGACTTTTCTTGGGACTTTATCGTATGCTTTTTCAAGATCTATGAACACCATATGTAAATCTTTCTTTTCTCGATACCTTTCCATTAATTGTTGCATCAAGAAAATAACTTCCATGGTACATCTTCCTGGCATAAATCCAAATTGATTTACAGAAACCTTGGTCTTCCTCTTCAAACGATGTTCAATAACTCTCCCACAACTTTATAGTATGACTCATGAGCTTAATGCCTCTATAGCTAGAACAATTCTGAATATCTCCCTTGTTTTTGTAAATAGGCACAAACATACTTTTCCTTCAAGCATCAGACATTTTATTTGGTTGAAGAATCTTATTGAAAAGATTGGTCAACCATTTTATTGCCACATCTTCTAGGCCTCTCCACACTTCAATAGGGACGCCATTGGGTCCCAAAGCTTTATTATTCTTCATCCTCTTTAAAGCCTCCTTAACTTCATGCGTATTAATTCTGCGCACAAATCTTCTATTCAAATCATCATAAGCGTCCTCCAAGTTCACCTCACTTTTACCGTCATCCCAATTAAGAAGTTTGTTAAAGTAGTTTAACCATCTTTCATTTACATCTTCATCTCTTACCAAAAGTGTTTGATTTTCATCCTTGATGCATCTAACTTGGGTGAGGTCTTTACTCTTATCCTTTATTTTGCAAGTTTGTATATACCTTTTTCACCATCCTTGCTCTTAAGATTTTTATACAAATCGTCAAAAACCTTGTCTCTAGCTTCCCGCACTATTTTCTTTGCATTTTTTCTCGCTACTCTAAACTTTTGCAAGTTTTCTTCATTGAGACTTTTATGCAAAGATTTATAGCATTTCTTCTTCTGTTTAATTGCCTCCTACACCTCTCCATTCCACCACCATGTTTCCTTTGCTTTCTCCTAGCACCCTCCTTCCCACATTTTGGACACACATAGTCATCTTATTTCATATTTCATTTGCTTCTCCAATAGACTCCCACGGTCCTTCACGCAACATGCTTTTCTTGAGCTCAATTTGCTTTTCCTCCTTTAGCTTCCACCATCTTATCCTTGGATTTTGAGCCCTCTTCTTCATATTAAGTACTTTGTTGAACAGAACCTCTTAAACTACCAGCTTATGTTGCGTAGCGACACATTCTCCAGGGTACACCTTGTAGTCGATACAAGAATTTCTATCTTCTCTTCTAGCCATAAAGAAATCAATTTGACTACGATTTCGTCTACTATGATACGTGATAAGATGAGACTCCCTTTTTCGGTAAAATGTGTTCGCTAGCATCAAATCATAGGCTAGTGCAACGTTCAAGATATTTTCTCCAGTCTCATTTTACATCCCATAGCCAAAACCTCCATGAATTCTATCAAAACCTCCACTGCCTTTACCAACATGATCATTTAGACTACTCCAAGGAAAATCTTCTTCTCTCGTGGTATCCCTCTCAAAACCTCTTCCAAATCTTCCCAAAATTGGTTCTTTTCACTTGATTGTAGTCCAACTTGGAGTGCATACACACTAAGGATATTTAAAATTAAATCACCCACTACAAGCTTAATCATCATAATTCTGTCACCTTTCCTTTTGACATCTACAACTTTACATCTGAAACTTCTATCAATCATAATTCCAACCCCATTTCGACTCTTGGTTATATCTGTTTGAAACCGGTGTCATCCACTTCCTTGGCCTTTTCTCCAACCCACTTAGTTTCTTGCAAGAAAACAATATTCACTTTCCTTTGGGCAAAAACATTTGCTAACTCCCTAAGTTTACCTGTTGATGTTCCTATGTTCCAGCTTCCCAATTGCATCCTTAACCCCTGGGCAGTGTTTGCCCACCACGCTTGCCCATCTGCGTGTTGGGACCCTTGCCTACTTGTCACCAAATCCGGGTGAAGATCTGGTGCCTTGCCTTGCGGCAAGGACCCTAACTCACTTATCATTACATCCCGGGATTGATGTAGCGCCTTACTTGGTGGCTTAAGGCTTAAGCTTTAGTTGCTTTACCCTTGGGCCGACCTTGGTTAGGCACATCCTTCCAGTGCTTCCATAGACAGTTGCAACTTGCCCTTTGCCACTTGCTTTGTGTTGAAGTGCTGCTCATGGTGAATCAGCCACCCATACATGTTATCTCCATCAAATATTGGAATACCTATATGTTCAGCCTGGAATTCTTTCCTTAAGCTCGCAAGTCACACGCTCTCTCTGCAATTCTAAAGTGACTTGCTTCTACATTCTTGACTAGACCATGAACAGCTTGTAGGATCCTGGAGCTCTGTAATTAGTTGTTAAGTACTAATTTAGAGGTTATAGAAAGAATGAATATAACTGTACTTCTCAGAATTTCTAGAGCATGAGATCTGGTCCTCAAAATCAAATTTTCGGACTTTCACTAAGCAGAATACTTAGTCTTGTCTCTATATCTCTATGGTCTGTCTCTGCCAGATTGTGTTAGAATTCAAACTAAATCATTAGCTGAAATCAACCATTGGGCTTACCTTAAAAGTATCATAGTGAACCTGCATAACTAAAAGAGTGCTGATATTTTTAGACTGATTCATGTTTTAGGCATCAAGGGAAAGTGTGCATCATCAGATATCTGAAGCTTCTCAACTGCTTTCTGCATCCAGAGGGACCTGCCAGACTTTTGCTCTGATAATTGATGGAAAATCACTTACTTATGCTCTAGAGGATAATTTGAAGAACATGTTTCTAGAGCTTGCAAGTCATTGTGCGTCTGTTATCTGCTGTCGCTCATCGCCAAAGCAGAAGGCTCTGGTATTTTCAAGCCTATTCTTCATCCCTCTATTTGACATGTCCTAATTTTTTTGGTTAATTCTGGTGATGGTTCTACTTAACTCTTAAAAATATTTTATTTTTATTGGTTCGTCTCTCAAGGTTACTAGACTGGTCAAATATGGAACTGGTAAAACAACATTAGCTATTGGTGATGGAGCTAATGATGTTGGAATGCTTCAAGAAGCAGATGTAGGGATTGGAATCAGTGGTGTCGAAGGAATGCAGGTACACAAAAAATTGACAAACTATTCGATCTTTTTAAATTGATTTTTCACTTCCATATCCTGTTTTTTAAAAGTTTTTGTTTTGTATCCTTTCTGCCCTAGGCTGTTATGTCTAGTGATATTGCAATTGCACAGTTCCGGTATTTGGAAAGATTACTTCTTGTACATGGACATTGGTGTTACCGGAGGATGTCATCAATGGTATTGCCACTCAAACTAGATCCTAACATTCTTAAGAGGCGTTTGTTTCAAGTTATAAAATTGTATTCCTGGGAATTGTATTCCTAGGAATGCTATGCCTGGGATTACATTCCCATGAACATGTTTGGTTGTCATTAGGAATTTTAGAAAATAAAATAAGAAATGTAAAAAAGGAAGTGGAGATAGGCAGTTATTGTAGAAAATAATTGCCATTTCCATGGGAATCAAAGATACCCACCTCTTGGCATGGGATTAAGAAGAAACAGAAACATGTGTATTTCATATACCTGGGAATCAACTATTCCTGGGAAATATTTTCACAAAACTTGAAGCAAACATGGGAATGTGATATTCCCAAGTCTATATTCCCGGAATCTTTCTTGATCACTTGAAACAAAAGCCTCAATAGATTTAGGTTCCGAAGGATGATATGATCTCAAAGCTTTACTGCTTGAGTAGTTATCTTAACTTGTTTATTCTTCTCACAGATATGCTATTTTTTCTACAAGAATATCACATTTGGCTTCACTCTATTCTTGTATGAGGTGTATGCATCATTCTCTGGACAGCCTGCATATAATGACTGGTTTTTGTCTCTCTATAGTGTCTTCTTTTCATCACTTCCTGTGATTGCCCTTGGGGTCCTTGACCAGGATGTATCTGCCAGGTACTGTCTGAAGGTAAGTTGCTGTTTATCGTCTAAGAATATGTTCATTTCAAATTCTCAAGCCCTTCAAATGGTCATTTTCAAGCAGGAGAAAACTTCCCCCTCTTTTCTTGGCTCAAACAGTGATTGTATGGTGACAAAAAATATAATCCAAACTGGCATTAATATGTTGTCATGATTGTATTAACAATTGAGAAATGGAAATTTTCATTGTTGTCCTGTTATAAAATAGTTCTCTTATTTATGTAAGAAACAAGAGAATCCACCAAAAAATGGATAGAAAACTAGCAAAATTCTTGCACTAATCTATACAAGTACATCATGCCTTGCTTTCCCCTAGCCCTAATTGGTTTTTCACCTTCATGGTGCCATTTTGTATGACATTGACATCTCCTAGGAAGCCCATTTTAACAGGTAGTAATACTGTTTAAACACAGTAGTCACTTGTATATTGCATAGATAAATCCCCCTTGGTTATATCTGAACTAAAATTCAATAAGCATATACTTGTTTTCTCTGGTGAGTAATTGATCATTCATTGTTATTTCTGTTTAATGTGGCAGTTTCCTATTCTATACCAAGAAGGTGTGCAAAATATCCTCTTTAGCTGGCGTCTAATACTTTGCTGGATGCTTAATGGATTTATTAGTGCCACAATGATATTCTTCTTCTGCACAAAAGCGATTGAGCCACAGGCCTTCAATGAGGAGGGAAGAACTGCTGGAAGGGATATTCTGGCCGTGACGATGTATACTTGTGTGGTCTGGGTTGTGAACTTGCAGATGGCACTTGCTATACGTTACTTCACCTTGATAAAACATATTTTCATCTGGGGTTCCATTACTTACTGGTATCTTTTCCTCATGGTATATGGAGCAATGCCTTCAAACATTTCCACAAATGTTTACAAAGTCTTCATGGAAACTCTTGCTCCGTCTCCTTCCTTTTGGGTTGTGACATTCTTTGTGGCGATCTCAACACTCATACCATACGTCTCATGCTCAGTAATTCAGATGTGGTTCTTCCCCATGTATCACCAAATGGTACAGTGGATAAGGTATGAGGGGAAGACAAATGGTCCTGAATAAAATACAGTGATGTGATGAGGTAAAATATCATCGAGGCCAACTGAGTTCAACAGCACATTTTGCAGCTGAGGCTAACCATAGTAGACAGAATTACTAACCATAGATAATATATGTATAATTGTATATTGACATGCAAAAGGGTCTATTATAGAATTATAACTACTTGACTGAAAACTTTATAGTATGTGGCACGGATGGAAGTTGGAACGGTTGAGAATGAGATGGAGTGGGTCCTATATAGTGTAACATAATGAGATTTTAGTTGAAAAATGTGATGTGCTATACCATCTGGTGTGTTTGGATTCATTTATTTTAGGAAAATGCTCTCTTCAATAATTTTTTTTAAAAGAGAAACAATTACTTACATAAAAGAATCTTTTTTCCAAACATGGTCATGTAGCATCACCCATTTGAATTTTTATTTAGAGCAAGGGAGTGTTACTCGTCTCAATGTGCAAATTCTAGTTTGGTTATTAGCAAGAATGGATTTCGAGCATTCAACCAGAAACCGCTTTATGTTTTTATTTCTTTCCAGTTTGCTTGGCTATGATGCAATTCTAGTTTGGGTATTAGCAGCTTTTATTTTTTCTTTTTCAACAGAAACCCTGGGTTGTTGTAATGAACTATTGAGTTTCTTTCAAGCAAATCCTTGCCTAAGTGGTCTCCAGAACAATATTGGGTTATTCATTCCATGGCTAGGTCCCCACCACCAAGGAGCTAACATCACAATATAAAAGCAACAGCAATGCCAGTCTGTAAATAACAAAAACCAAGTGTGCACTGTGCATACCTACATAAAAGTTCACAAGAACTGCAAATTTAAAAGGAACCAATTCTACTAATATCTTTTGACATAAAAACTAAAAAACTTCATTTGCTCTATAATTAAGACTTTTCCCAAAAATCCAATTACAACACAACATCATTCACAGTTTTATCCATCAACAAACCAATTTATCGCATTCCATTAGTTAAAAACACAATTTTTCTTGAAAACGAGTACACACAGGAACAAACACACATCAATTATAAATACATTGCATCCCATTAGTTAAAAACTTAGTTTTTCTTGAAAACCAGCACACAACAGGGATAGGTAGTTATCTTCATAGTTGGATTCCCTGACCCCCAACTATGGTATCAAAACTATAACTAAATAATAAACTTCCCTTACCTAACCAGGAGTTCTTCTGTTAAAACCTCACGGTGTTGTTTTGAAGATCCTTCAATACGTGTGTTTTCGTCCAAACGCAGAGCTCTATATAACAGATCAAAAATAATTTAATATAGATTTCCAAGGTAAGATCAATATTAACATTTGGGGTCAAATACCCACTCAAATCAAAAAGGGGCTAAAAGGGTGTTTTGGGAGTTTACATCAAAAGACATCATTTTAAAATTCCGATGACACCAATGTGATCAGGGTTCAACAAAGATCACAGAAATGACATCAATTTCATAAAAAAAAGACTTTTACAGCATCTCATTTTCAAAGGATTTTTCAAAGGAAGTGTAAAACTCCCAACAACAGTACCCAAAACACAAGATACACTAATAGAAGCTTAAACTAGCTAGGAGAAGACAAAAGAAACTAAAATTATCTCAAGGAAACCAAGAAAGAAGGATTGAGAGCTCTGTTCTCTACCGAAACTTCAAGAGGAGTTTTGAAGATTCCGCTCCGATTACGAGATTCTACTCCATGTCGTGGTCTCATAGCAAGCAACAACGGCCCGTTGTGGTTGATGGTGGTTGTGGGTCACAATTTTTATGTTTTTCTACTTCAGAGATCCAGTTTCAGATAGTAATTGATAAGCATGTCTTGTATCAAAAGGCCAACTGCTACAAAGGCAAGGAGTGTTGAGTGAAGAGGATGAATATGCTCCACCAACCAGATATGTCAAGGCTCATCTTGAAATACTTTTCAAACATGAGCTTGAGGCTTTGAAGTAGAATACTAAGCTTACAAGTCTAGATTGGTTTGTTGTGAAGCGGTTCTACAGACTCAAGAATCATTGCTCTGGTTTGGAACCTAATGATAAGCCCCTTGCAGATACTGTTCATCATGAGATAGGGCATTGTTATTAGACCATTAACAATACTTGCTTCACTTAAGAAACTCCTTGCAACATGGTCTACTCATGGACAAGGAAGTTCTCTGCTATGTTTGAGTGTGACTTCTCCTTTGTGGTGTTCTTACCTTAATCCAAATTCACATTCACTCATCATGTGGAACCTATCATTGAAAAAGTGGAGTGTGATGTTGAAGATGAAGCTACTCCTAATGCCATGGATGTTGAAGTTTATGATCCTCTGCTCTCAAGGGAGTATGTTCATTTGGTGAGTTTAAGCTTGTAAAGACAAAGGAAGCACTTGCTCAAGATTTGGAAGATCGTGTTCATGTTGAGACAAAGGTTAAAAAGTGGTTTCTTATTGATAAACCGCTTTTTGAGTAATATTTTGAGTGAGTTTGTATGCCATTTCCATGCATTTTCTTGGCAAAACTCATGTTTGGGTACTACTTTTATCTTGTAGAAGTATAGCCGCCCAATAGAGTGAAAAGAGTTGGAAATTGCATGTGTTTCTAAAGATTTGAAGAACTTTATCACTTGACTACGAACGTGATACATTAGCATGATCGTGGTAACCAGTACGACCATGGTGATATGATGACTCCCCTTCTAAACAATGTTAGCCTTTCGATGACGACTGTGGTCAATTCACCATGGTTGTGGCCTGCACCATGATCATCGTAGTCATTCCACAATGTCCCAGAGCTCCAGCATCACAATTTTTGACCATGGTCGTGGTGGATTTAGCACAACCGTGGTGGATTTTAGCACGACCATAGTGTGATTTTCTGGTTGATATCTTTAGGAAGCTATAAAAAGGGGTTGTTTTCTAAATTTTTTTTTCTCTTTTACCTACCTTACAAATTGGAGAGAACTTTTGGGGGTTGAGAGTTTTGAAGTGTGGACAACACTATGAGGATGAATTGTGATCATCATTCCTACTTTGTGGTATGTTTATGTTAATTTCTTATAGGCTTTCTAGTTTTGCTTTGATCATGAGCGGCTAGTCATCCTAGTTCGGGGGTTATAATGAAACTATCTAGTTGTATCCTTTTTATGTTCTTAATGAAATTCCTCAGTGTTTTTTGTTAATTAATTCTCTTTCTCATTTTATTGTTTATTTGGGAACTAATCAATCATATGCTTAATTGAATGTACTATGATGATCAAATGTGTATATTTGGTAGACCTAGGTAGAAAATATTTTACACGAAATTGCATGATCAAACTGTTTGGGTAATCTCCAATAAACTAATTAATCCTTAATTGATCATTCTTGGAATTAATTATATCATTTGACTTAAATCAATATATCTATAATCATTGGAGTATTGGTTTAAGGCAAAGAGCATCATTAGACCTTGATCATAGGCTTTTGATTGACTTTAAGAATCGCTAATTAATTGTGATTGGAATTTCATAGGAACTAGTATTGGAAAAAATTAGTACTAGTGGATCGTAATTCCCAATAATTTTTACTATCAATTAAATCGCTTTTGATTAAACCCTAAAGATTTCATAAGAGTTATAATAATTTGGTTTGAAATTGATAATTATGAATAAAAATTTGATCCCTTATTTATCTTGATTGTCAATTAACAACCTTCAAATCATTGAAAAAATCAATCAAAATTTAAATTTTAAATCTTTTTTCTCTAAAAACATGAAAAAGTGTCTAAATTCTATTTTTTATTTTCTGAATGTAAAAACAGAAAAACAACAAAACAAAACAAATACAGCAAAACAATAACAGAAACAACAACAAAAATAGATAAAAACATAAAATAGATTTTGTAATCCTTCACCCCACACTTGAAATGCACATTGTCCTCAATGAAAGCATGCAATGAAATGCAAACAAAGAGACAATAAATAAAAGAAGGCAAAAGGAAATCCCAAAATGTCATTCAAGGCACATCATCGCATAAAATTGGCAAGACCAAAGAAAGGTCCGCCACAAGCTCCTCCTCCACTTGAGGGCTCTCATGAAATAGCTTGAGTTGGTGCCGTTCACTTTGAAGACCTTGTCGATAACTTTATTTTTAATCTCAACTGCACTATAGGGAAAACATTAGTAATAACAAAAGGTCCATCTCATCTAGATCGAAGTTTACTGGAAAAAAGCTTCAGGTTAGAGTTAAACAAGATCACTTTTTGGCCAATATGGAACTCCTTCCTAAGAATCCTAGAGTCATGAAATCTTTTCACTTTCTCCTTGTAAATTTTGGAGTTCTCATAGACTTCAAAGCGGATCTCTTCAAGTTCTTGCAATTGAAGCTTCCTTTCCATACTCGCTTCATCAAATGTCATGTTACAACTCTTCATCGCACAATAAGCACAATGCTTAATCTCCACCAGAAGGTGGCATGCCTTACCAAAAACCACCCTATAGGGAGACATCCCCAAAGGTGTTCGGTAAGTGTCCTGTGAGCCCATAAAACATCTTCAAGTAGCTTGCTCCAATCCTTCCTGTTGGGTTGCACTACCTTTTGCAACACTTGCTTGATCTTTCTATTAAAAACCTCTACTTGCCTATTAGTTTGGGGATGATAAGTTATAACAACTCTATGCACAACCCCATACTTCTGAAGCAAGGATGTCAATGACCTGTTATAGAAATAGCTCCCCTAGTCACTGATAATGGCTCTTGCAAAAAATGTTGGATCTCACAAAATTCAAAACAATTTTAGAATCATTAGTTCTTGTGGCCTTTGCTTCAACCCATCTAGAAACATAATCAACAATAACCAGAATATATGAAAAACCATGAGAAATAGAAAATTGACCCATAAAATCAATACCCTGCACATTGAAAATCTCACATAAAATAATAGGCTGCTGAGACATCTCGTGCTTATGTGTAATGGTCCCTCCTGCTCTCTGACATTGCTCAAAAGTGGTTGTAAAGTGATGAGCATATCTAAATATGGTGGGCCAATAGAACCCACAATCCAATACTCTCATAGCGGTTTGCTGAGGACCAAAATGACCGTCGGTAGGTGTGCCATGACAAAATTGAAGAATAGACTGAATCTCATGATCTAGCACACACCTGCGCATCACTTGATCACTACCAAACCTCCACAAATAAGGATCATCCCACACATAATATTAAGCATCACTCTTAAGTTTATCTATTTGAGACCTAGATGCACGAGGTGGAACAACAGATGCAACAATGAAATTCACAATGTCAGCAAACCAAGGTGTAATATGTGGTGAATGCAAATGCATCAAATGCTCATCAGGGAAATTATCCCTAATAAGAAAGGATTCAGTAGGTCCTTCAATCCTGCTCAAATGATCAGCAACCAAGTTTTTTGCATCATTCCTGTCCTTAATTTCAATATCAAACTCCTGAAGAAGAAGCATCCACCTGATGAATCTAGGTTTAGCTTCAGGCTTCTTCAATAGGTACTTCAAAGCTGCATGGTCAGTAAAGACAGTAATATGGAAGCAAAGCAAATAAGATCTGAATTTATCTAAAGTAAAAAAAATAGCCAAAAGCTCATTTTCAGTGATGGTATAGTTAACTTGGGCTGCATCTAAAGTGCGTGAAGCATAAGCAATGACATAGGATAGTTTATCAACTCTTTGTGACAACACAATCCCAAGTGCATAATTAGAGGCACCACACATGAGCTTAAAGGGAAGTTTCCAATCTGGTCGCTACATGATGGGAGAGGTAGTAAGCTTCTTCCTCAATTCCTCAAATGCCTCTAGCAAGGCTGGTCAAACATAAAGTCTATGTCCTTTTGGAGAAGCTGGACAATGGAAATGCAATCTTGCTAAAATTCTCAATGAGTCTCCTATAAAAACCTGCATGTCCAAGAAAAAAATGCACTTCCCGCACAGAAGCGAGTAAGGTAGAGAAGTAATAACATCAATCTTGGCCTTATAGACCTCAATACCTCTACTAGAGACCAAATGCCCTAAAATTATATCGTCATGTACCATAAAATGACATTTCTCAAAGTTAAGAACAAGGTTAGTCCCAATACATCGGTCAAGAACTCTAGAGAGGCTATCCAAACATGCATCAAAAGAGGAACCATAAATAGTGAAATCATCCACAAACACCTCCATGCAACTCTCTAATAAATCAGAATAGATGCTCACCATGCACCTTTGGAAGGTGCCAGGTGCGCTGCATAGGCCAAAAGGCATCCTGGTGTAAGCAAATGTGGTAAATGGACAGGTGAATGTGGTCCTTTATTTGTCCTCCGGTGCAATATGAATCTGCATGTAATCTGAAAAACCATCAAGAAAGAAATAATGTGATTTACTTACCAACCTCTCAGAACTTGGTCAATGAATGAGAGAGGAAAATGGTCCTTGTGAGTTGTCTGGTTAAGTGTCTTATAGTCAATGCAAACTCGCCAATTGTTGGCTACTCTAGTCGGAATCAACTTATTATCCTGGTTTTTCACCACAGTGATACCTGACTTCTTAGGAACCACTTGGACAAGTGAAACCCAAGTGCTATCTGAAATGGGATAGATGATGCCTACAGCTAGTAACTTCATCACTTCCTTCTTCACCACATCAAGAATAGTGGGATTCAGCCTCCTCTGTGGCTGCCTTACCAGCCTAGAATCATCCTCCAAGAGTATCTAATGCATGCAAATGAAAGAATTTATTCCAGGAAGGTCAGCAAGTGTCCATTCAATGGCCTTTTTGTGGCCTCTCAAAACATACAGCAACTTCTCTTCATGCTCAAGCGACAGACTGCTAGATATGATGATTGGAAGCTTTTGAGCATCATGTAAATATTCATATTTAAGGTGCTCAGGTAGTGGCTTTAGCTCTAAGGAAGGTGACTGAATGGTGAAAGGCAAGGAAAGGTTGGTGGTTGATGGAGAGGAGATAGGAGAATTAGCACCTGCACCTATACTTGCAACACAATCAGAGTGAAGTGCAGATGAAATCTCCACACAAATACTACACACAACAGCAGAATCATCACATGTACAATTACAAGAACCAAGATCAAAATCAGGAAAGTTAGAAAAATCAGAAAGTAAATCTGTGCAAACATCTACACTATCTACTACAGCATCAATGATATCAACAAGAAAAACAGAATTCTCCTTTATAGGATGTCTCATGGCCTCAAAAATGTTGAAACGAACAACATCATCGCCAAACTCCATGGAAAGAATTCCTGCATGCACATCAATTTTGGTCCTGGCTATCATCAAGAATGGTTTCCCTAGGATCAATTTGGAACCATTGCTATAAGACTCATTCTCCATATCCAAAACTGTAAAAATCTGCTGGAAAAATCAAATTATTAACTCGCACCAACACATCTTCAATAACTCCAAGTGGAAGCACAACACTCCTGTTGACTAAATGAATGACAACACCAATGGGTTTCAAATCACCAAGATGTAATGATCTGTAAACTGATGTGGGCATGACACTAATTGAGGCTCCAAGGTCAAGCATGACATTTATAAAAGTACAATCTCCAATGGTGCAAGGGACAATGAAAGTTCCAAGATCATTGCACTTCCCTGGCAACGATGCCAGTTTTCATAACTAATGTTGCATCACTCAAAACAAATAAAACTATGCTAATTTTATAGCAAAGGATTAAACTAGGTCGACTCATAGATATGATCAAATTGGTTACAACTTCAATTCACTAATAAACAACAGAGGGATTTTTATCGAACAGTTTGTAGGCAATGAACAGAAATTGCGAAAACATAAACTAAAATTGAAGAAAAATGTAGACACTAATAGAATTGATAAAATGTATTGTAAAATAGATTAAAGAATATCAATCCAATTCACCAAACCAAGAAATGCAAATTATCATAGTTCTCAGATAATGATCTCGTTATGAAAGTTCATTCAATGTCATTAGAAGCAGTTCAATCAAATTAACTCTTAAATTATTGAAACCACAAACCTAATTGAAATATCATCCAAACAATCTGTGATTAAAATTAGAAATTAGGAAATGAATCCATAACCTAATCCATTTTTAATCCTAAACACATTTATAATCATGAAAATCGAATAGAAGATTGAAGAAAATGAACATTCACACAGAAATTGAAATACCAAACCAGAACTTAAATTCTCCTTGCTTGGATTAGATCCTTGGATTTATTGATTGTTCATCCTTCCATGATCATCATCAGTGGAAGAGCCACAAGATTAGTTCAAGAAAATAGAAGAAGAAAAAATGAAATGAAGAAGAAAACTGAAGAACAATGAAGATCAATTGAGAGAAAAAGAGAGAAAAGATTTTAATTCTGAAAACTTGTAAAAAGACTAAAAATTATGTTTGTACCAAATGCAATTCTATATTTCTAACTAAATAATTGCACTAATATATAGTGACTGAGTCAATAGGAAGGGATGAGCCCTAATTAGACCCATCTAACCTAACTAATTATGCTAATTACACCAATCAAAGCCCAATTCGCAACCCAAAACTCAAGTGTAGAGGTTTTGACTTCTAAGCCTAAAATGAACCTCAAAATGATAGAATTGGCATCGGCTTATCTCTGACAAAATTGTAGCTCTTTTCCTTATCTTTCCAGGGACTACTTATATGCTCCATTTGGAGTTCTGTATAATTCTCTAGGTACTATATAGAAGTATGGGAATTTTTCCTCTTCTTTATATCATATCACAATTTTTTTTTACGATTCTGCTAATCCTTATGCTCTAACTAGTCTTAATATTCTACAAATTACAGGAAGAAAAGAAACCTAAGAAATAACTTCAAAAGAAAGAAAGGGGAATAATAGGGTTTTTTTTCTCCTTACACTATTTGATCAAGGAGAAGGCGGGGGACCAGTAAAGCATCAACCATTTAATTTAAACGGATCCATCTTTTCTTAGTCCGATTCTTATATGTTGGGTGCCTCTTCCTCTTCCGCAGATTCGGATTAGTGACCTGCACAAGGAAAATAGGTCAAGTAAGAAAAAAAAATCTTAAAGTAAGCAAAAATTATCAATTAAGTCCAATTGTTTGCCTAAGACAAAAACTGAGTTAGAGTGAGAAAATAAAAGTCCAAGAGAAGTCAAATAAGCTAAGTAGAATAGAAAAATATTAAACTAAAAATGGTCAATCACTAACTTAGCAAAGCTAAGGTTCACTCAATTTGCTCAAGTTTTTTTTTTGTCCAATTACTCTAACAACGTTATAGCATCGTTTTGACTCATATGATTCTCTTATGATTCAAAAACTTCATTATAAACATCTTCAAGCTTTATATAGACTTTAGAGCTTTGATCCATTAAGAAACCTGGCTAGCCGTTGTCTAACAGCTTATGCGCTTTACACTTGGTATGTTCTATCCAAAGAAAGTGTGAGGACCACAAACATCTTCGGTAGTGTATCTTTAGAGAAGTACATTTTGCTAGTTTCACATTATGCTTAGAGCTGAATTTCAACACACAATTCAAATACAACGTTAATAGCATAGGACAAAAGGAATAAAGAATGTCAAGATAAGACAACTAAAAACTTCCCTTTTGTGTGTTATGACACGAATTTCCTAGTAAAACATGGATGCTACTTTCTGATGATAACTCTCAATTCTTGAGGATCGAGTAATAATGATATTGGCTTTGGACTATGAGCCAAGTGCTAAAGCACTTGTATTCATGGGATTGGATGTTGAGGCAATATCGTTCAATGATTGATACTTTAACTATCATCCAGAGTCTTTCTCCTCGTGCTTTATACTTGTATCTTAGAGATAGATAAACCTGTAGCTTAAGCATGAAACGTTAACACATAAAATTTATACTTTGTTAACATCAAAACCTTAGGAACTTAACTATTTGGTACAGTCCAATGTGACTTGGTCGCAACTAGACTTAACAATTTGCCCTTTTTCTATGATGAGAAACAGTATAAATTTTGATACCAAGAAGGATAAGATGGAAAGATTAAGATAAAGGTATCAGAAGTGTGTAGAGTGTACTATTGCATACCACTTACTCTTTGTTTGTGTATCTGAAGAATGTAACTTTTGATATACAACAAACTTGTTAAATATTAGAGATGTATCATTGTAAGTTAGAGCTTTCAAAGACATAATCAACAAATATGTTATTAGTATGCATGAGCAGATTATGTTGAGATATATTAAACTCTCCTTGAGTCCATTACCTTATGCATGTATCAGAGAATATGTATCAATCAGAGCATGCATGTTACATATATCAGAGCATATTGTAGAAGAAGTTTTAAAAACATGAAAACACACATATGTGACCACCGGAATACTTGTTTCATTAAAATTGGCAGAAGAATACAAGTGTTTACAAATCAAAATTCCTATTATACTTTCTCCCCCTTTGTCATCAACAAAAGACACGATGTTTGAAAAAAAAGGAAATGACTTGATCATCACGGTCAACCTTCAGTGGACGAAGGTATAGGGATAGGAGGTGGTGACTTTAGTGGTGAAGGTGGAGGCGACAGGATAAACAAGTATGGCAACCTCCGATACAGGAACCATTGGTGCAAGAACCATAGGGTGAGGTTGCACAACAATAGTTGGTGGTAGTGGAGGTGGTTGAGGTATGGTGCATACTGGTATTGGACAAATGGAGGCAACCATTGTTGCATCATCAGATTCATGTTGTAGAGAACACAATCTTGAAGTATTTGAGCGATGACTCTAGAGTGTTCTTGATCAGCAAATTCGTCTCAATAAGTTAAGCAATGGACCTTCTTTCCATAGTCTCTTCCAAGTTGGCCTGTTGAAGGCACAACAATTCTTGAATCCTTTCTTCAGACACACCACTTAGAGAAAAGGTGATCAAAGGAGTTATCTTTCTAGGAGTACTGGAAGTGCTAACGATGGCTAAAGTATCTTTTACAATGAGTGGAGATTGTGAAGTGACTTCAAGTATAGAAGGTTCAACAACATCTACTTGAGGTCCCTAATGTGAATGAAGATTGTTGAACAGTTCTTTAGATTCAAGCTTCTTTTGTTGTTGTTTTGCTTGTGGTTGTGATTGGAGTTACCTTCCTTGTCATAGTCAGAGATGGAAGCAAGAGGAGAGTTCTCATACATGTCTTTATAGCAAAAGAGCATGGCATCATTTTGATCAAACTCAACCCCTAGCTTTAACACAAAAAATTTCTTAGCTGCATCCTTGGTAAAGTGCCGACTCCAATCATAAGGAATTGGACGCAAAGCAACGTTGTCTTTTGGGCCTAGATTAGGCATTGGCTTGTTGTGGGAAGGAACTTTGCCTTTCTTTTTTCGTAGGTTCAAGGGTGGTAATCTTAGAGATATTCTATCATACATGAATTTGATAGAAGTTGTTCATCAGATGTGTAGACTTGGAGGATAGCTTGGCCATTAATCTTGCAATCAACATTACATCATTAACATCCCGATGTTATATACATATCTTTCATCAAGGGGAGTGCTTGATGTCCCTAGTCTAAGGGAACAAACTTAGACATTGGAGTGAAGAGTTGAACATGTTGTGGACACAGAAAAGGAGGCAAGAAGTCATCAGAAGATGGATCAATCTATTGTGTGTCGATCTGGCGAATCCAACTAATGGTGTTCATGTCATAGGTAACCTTTTGTCTGCAATCCCCAGAAGGAATTTTGTAGACATCCTTGCATTGTGCTGCTAGAGATGAAGGCTTGGATACATTGGGGTCTTGGAGGAGGAGTAACTTTGATCCCTATTGGTGGATCATGCTCAAAATCCTTGGATGGAACATGAGGTTCTTGGTGCTTGGACAGGGGACATGTAACTTCCTCTTCTTCAACTTCAAGAGGGAACTATGTCCAATCAATCTTAGGTTAGAATTTTGCTTCCATTCTTCTTTGAATGTTGTAAGCATTCTCATAAAGAAAGATGACAAGGAATCAAAACCTTGCAATCTCTTCATAAAAAAGATTGTGATCTATGGCAAGAGGGCCTTGATGTTGAAAGCGATCAAGGTGAATGGGAGATGGAGGTGCTTCGATATCTTTAGGCTAAAGTTCATCGTCAATACTAGCAACGAACTCAAATCAGTTCTTCTTCTTGAGGTAGATTATCTTAGTTTGTCGAAGTCTTCTTTCAAAATGTTTAACAATTGAAGTTTGCTAACGAAATGGTTGAACATCAACTAGAAGGGGGTCATCAACAACATCTTAGTGATATGCTCTTGTTGAAAGGATCCATCATTAAGAAGTCTCATCTTAGAGATGTTTTCTTGGCTGAATGCTTTATGTTTTGGGAGAAACACCTCATCCATGTAGATTTTTTCTTGCATATCTACAAGTGTTTCATACATAAATTTTGTTATAACTCCACGGGTTTCAAATACCTTAGTAAGAATGACACTATGGTATATATCCTTCCCTATGCTCGTCTCCTTCATAACTTTAGTAGCAAAGCAATTGAAGAGAATCTGGGGCAAGTCAAAGGGAATGCTCTCTATGAGATGATACAGGATGAACTTATAAGCATTGGACAAGAAGTCCTTTGATCCTTGCTTATGAATAATGGCCTTGTTAACTATTTGCTAGAAGATTTTAGTTTTGCTTAGCAGTGTTCCACAATGTTTAGGAGTCTTAGCCCATTTGGTTCCAATAAAGAGTACCCAATGTGATCATCAAGCTCATCTCCCCAACTATTCATGAACTTGGTTCCTCGACGCTCGCATTCAATGGCTTGAGCAATAGTTTCAAATGAGAGCTTCATTGTTATCCAAGCACTTTACCAACAAAATAGCCTCCAAATTCTTCATTTTTTTAGCTCTTGTTCTCCAGAACTCACAGATAAGTTCAAGCACTACCACTTTGAGGTCTTCAAAGAAGTGGTTGATGCCACAAAGCAAAAGATGAGTTTTAATGACATAGAAGACGTTTTCCAGTGAGTTGATATCAAAGATATGCTCGATGTGGACTCTTGGTTCCTGTCCTTTGTTGTAACTTCGACAGCAAGAATGGTAACGCGTGTTGGCTCGATAATCCGAATAGAGGAATCTTCCTTAGATGATGTAGAGGAAGGATTGTTCCTGAAGTCTAGTGTGGCTTGGACAACTTGGGGTTGGTTTTGTTTATTGCCCATTGTTTAAGGGTTAGGAGATTTCTGGGAATTGGAGAAGAAGAGAGGTTTCTGAGAGAGAATACAATAGGGTTGCATAAGGTTTGAGCGTGAAAAGGCATAATGATGAATGATGGTGACAGTTAAGTGTTTAGGGTGAGGAGAGAGAAAGAGATCGTGGAGGGAAGTTGAAAAGATATGGGCTTTTTCAAACTGGATCTGACTCACTTCAGGTGACTCATCAAAGGTACACTTAAAACACTATGTCTCAAAAACTTGCGTCCAGGGTCTCAGTCCATATATTGGACACATGTGTGTAGTGCATAGGTACTGACTAACGTCATTGGCAATAGGTCCTTTGGATGCTTAGTGATGTGTCATGGCTTCACACATGGATTTAAAACTTTGTTCCACAGAGAACATGCCAAGCCTTTCTCTTAGAGAGAATACAGTTTGTATCCACAGAAGATCAGCTTGCTGATTTATGTACAAAGCCCCTTACTGAGGAACGGCTAATCTCTCTAAGAGAAAGGCTTGGCATGTTCTCTGTGGAATGAATTTTTAAATCCATGTGTGAAGCCATAACACATCATTAAAACAATGGATCCAATATATGGACTGAGACCCTAGATGCAAGTTTTATGAAAAATAATGTTTTGAGTGTACCTTTGTTGAGTCACCTGAAGTGGGTCAAATCCAGTTTGAAAAAGCCCATATCTTTTCAACTTCACTCCATGATCTATTTCTCTCCCCTCACCCTAAAAACTTAATGGTTACCATCACTCATCAATATGTCTTTTCAAGCTCAAACCTTCTCCAACCTCTTCGTATTCTCTCTCAGAAACCTCTCTGCACCTTAACCTTTCGTCTTCTTTGAGACCCAGAAATCTCTTAATCCTAAAACAATGACCAAGAAACAAAACCAACCCCAAGTTTAATATATGAAAACATAATTGACTTGTGCTCAGTAGATTATGCTTCAACCTTTAACAAGCAAAACATTGTCAATAAGAGGATAGGGAGGAATGCAGATTTTACCTACACTAGTTATAAGACCTTTTTTATTCCCTTTGAAAGAGACCACCCTTGACACTCAAAACCCAAGAAACACTTTTGGTAACTTCACTCTTTTGGAACCTCGACAAGCAAGGTCCGAGGATCACCTACTCACTCTCGAACAAGAGGCAGAATGAGACACTATCATACTACAGGGTCTCATCTCCTACGATGTAAGGACACCATTTAAGTGGCCTACTTCCATTATCACAACAAGCTTATAAACAAAAGACAATAGCATACAAGAATGAGCAAAGGAGAAAGAAAGACGACGAAAAGAAGAACATTTGTATTAAAGAAGAATAATTATTAAAGCTTTACATGGCCTCGATGGCACATAAGTTAAAAAATAAATAAAGAGAAAAAGGACAGCCTATACATTGGTCCCATCATCTTGCTCTTCACTAGCACCCTCCTCGGCGGAAGCAATCTCCTCTTCATCAAGCAGGACACCGCCCTTCACATCCTTGAATGGGTCAAAGAGACCCAAGTCAAGGTCTTTAGCTAAGAAATCGGCATGCCTAACAGGCTTGTGAAAGCCCTTCTCGTGCTACTCCATTGCCTTTTGCTTGTAGATGGACAACTCCCCTTCAAGCTCCTTATGAGCAGCCTTCTCCTCATTCAACCAGGCCTCTAGGGCAACCACCTTCTTGGCAAGCACATCCTTCTCGGCACCATCCAACTTAGTGCACAAGAGCTTGGCCAAAGCACCACTAGCCTTGGCAGATAGATGCTGGTGAGATCTGACCACCTCAGTCAGGGCCACAACGACATTGTTTACCTTGGCATGTTCCACCCTCTAAACAATGTGGATGGGAAACTTTAGCTTGGTATCCTTAACTTTCAATGACACCACCTTTCCCACAACTTCTTGGTGGTGATGACCAATCTCCTCCAAAATCACAAGCCTCCTTTGAAAAAAGGCCTTCATACAATAAGTGGTACTCTAAAACCCAACCGTTTGGATCAAATTTTGTCGAACGGGGCTAGGGTCCTTAGCTCTGGTTTATGCCCCACACTCCACAACAAGTCAAATTCCCTTGTAGTGCGTATGAACTCCAAGGAGGTGATGGGGCAAAAGGAGGAAAGAGGCTGAGCAGACGCCAACATAGCAGAAGAATAAGTCTGTGGAGTAGAAGATGCAAGAGTAGCAGGAGTAGTAAAATCAGGAGGAGAAGGAGAAGCAGGAATGGCAACAAGGGCCACCGCTAGACCAGGAGTAGCAGTAGCTGGAGCAGAAGCAGTAGCAATAACAACAGCCCCCGAGGCCACCACTAGAATCAAACAGTAACAGATGCCTCGACAGTTGGTGGCGCAGCAAGTGAACTAGCAAGAAGCCTGACGGCTTGCCTCATTGCACGAAGGCTGGGAGGAGGGCCCAACATCCCAGTATCATTGTCCTGCTTCCTCCTAGCTAAAATAGAGGAGAGGATGCTAGGGGAAGCAGCAACAACATCAACAAGGCCGACCCCAACAATGGGTTGTCCCTCGCCTTCAGCTGGAGGATTGACAGAGGTAGGTGGCACAACCCCACCGTCAGACCCAACAGGCTTCGTTAATGGCCTCCATGAGAAGTCACCCATTATACTTACAAGACAACATAGCCAGTGTTAGCATAGGGTAAACATCCCAGACACCCAAGAAATACAAAAGACAAAATGAGATATCTTACCATCTAGAATAGCGAGAGGGTCATCTACTAAAGGAAGGGACCAAATAGCCCTGCATCTAGAGAAGCAAATAGCTGCTCCAAGATTAGGGTCAACAGGTCCTTATCAAATGACTTGAACCTAGTAAGGTCAGATTGCCAATAGAACAGGAAGCGGGGCTCCCCGTCCTGGTTGAACATCAATGGCAGCCCATCCGCCACAACACCAATATCCCAGACCTTAAAGAAATAGTCCTTGAAATGATGGAAGACATTTGAGTCAAATTCATATAGCTTCTTGGAAACACTATTCAAGGAGACCCAACCAATCTTACCTGTCAGTTTCGTCTGAAAGAAAAACAAGAAAATTGACACGCTTGGTCGAATGTTGAAGAAGGAACAAAGAATTTTGAACACCCTCACTACTACCCAACTATTGGGATGAAGTTGGGAGGGGCCACATTTAAGCGCTCAAGAAGAACACATTGAAAGGGAGACAGGGGAAAAAGCAAACCCAGCACCTCGAAGAGGCATTGGTACATTAAAAAGGAAGATCATCACTTACGCAAGCTTCAACAATCACCTTGCAAGAGTACTCAGAGGTTGTCAACCTTAATTGACGACAGATGGCGTTAACATATGCCACCGATGTGATAGAAGACTTATACTTCAGGATGTTGTCCCTCACCCATTCATAGCCAAGCACGACGGGGGTGGATGACGGTGACCCATCATTTTGGCTTCGTCACACGCGGGTGAACGGAGACAAAAAGAAGAAAAATCAAGAAAGGAAAAGAAGGTTCTGGAGGAAAGAAGATCAAGGATGCATAAATGACGGTGACAAAAACATCAAATGTCCACTCCATTTAAATGAAGGTGCAACCTTTCAGTTACTAGTGGGATTTGAAACAACCCCTTGAAATCCACGCCATGACATAACTCCACTTGCCCACTAACACATGACTCTAGTATGTGCCCACTCCATGAGTGACACTTATGCACGAGTATTGTGCATACACTACACGCGCCTGTGGCAAAAGACAAGCGTAACACTTGATTTCAATACACTCTGCAACAGTCAAATAAGGGCAAAAATGTCCAACCTGGATACTTCACTTGCCTAGCATGTCCGACCTCACCTGCAAAACAAAGCATATCCTCCATGGACAATTCAACAGTGGCAACCCGGATAACACTTGTTTAGGCTGGGGGCTCGACAAGCTCGACACACTTGCATTCTCACATTTGTCGAGGTTATCACCATCGACACTGGACAGCACTTGTCCACGCTCAAGGGCTACATGATCTCACGACTCTCCTACTTGTCAAGGTTACCTTTGACATCAAACAATCTTCATCGACACCAAACACTCTTACAACCTCTTTCTCCCACAAGCTAGCTCAGAGGCCAGGGGGACTTATGTACCGTCCAAAATATGGAAAATAAACATGGCCACTTATGTGGGACCTTCTATACACGTATCAATCATTCATGTCAGCCCTGCTACAGGAGCACAGACATTTACCCTTAGCAGCCGAGTCATTTAGGCCAACAATGTAACATCCCAAAATTTTAAATATGTTAATTAGAGATAAAAAGATAAATTACAAAAATGTTTAAAGGAGAATGACCATATTACCCTTTCTCTTGATGTGAGAAATATCATTCTACCCTTGGAATAAAATTACAATAATACCCTTAGATATTTTGAAGTGAAAATTACAATAATACCCCTAGAGTGAGTGACAAATTACCAAAATACCCTTGAGGTGAAAATTACAATTATACCCTTAGATAATTTATGGAAACTTGAAGATATTACATAAATACCCCTGGGATGACAAATTACTAAATTACCCTTAGTAACAAATAAACACCACAAGAAAACTAGGAGTACCTAGACTAGCCGAAAATTTATGATTAGGTAGGTAACATCTTCAAATTTTTATCTTAAGCTTATATTTATGTTTGAAATAATTGTGGATATGTGATTTTAGTTGGTTATAAGAAGGATATAATAAATTTAATAAATTCAAGTGGCAAATGTTTAACATGTATTTAGTTATGATTAGTGAATTTAGGGAAGAAACAAATCCTAGCATGTGTAGGATGTTGGTTAGGAGCCTAGGATCACCTAAGTAAATAATTGAAAACTACATGAAGTATACTTGGTTTAAATTAAAATAAACAAAAACATAAGCCAAAGCATGCATGGTACTTGAGAATTGGAGCAAAATAATTAAAATGGAAGTGCAAAATCATATGTGTGTGCATGTAGAATTGCTATACTTAATCCAATTCTGTAGCTATGTATAAAACAAAGAATAGTCTAGCATTTCCAGCCAACATTCCATGTTCACCTTTACCCATAAATGAGGGAATCTTTGCTTTTTAAAATATCTCCATATCATAATGACCTAGTTAGATTAGAACTAAACTAAAACCCAATTAAGTTTCATCCTAACTAATTTATTTACATCCTAACTAAATTTTCTACTATAAATACCTCATTGATTGAAAAGCAATCTGCACCTTATTCTCTCACTCTCAAACCTAACGTTCACTTTCTCCTTATGTCTCTTTACTTTGCTTCATTCTTCTCACTTCTTTCTTAACTTCCAACGGTGGCCTATCACTTTTATTACCTCCTTCACCTTTCCAAAACATCAAATACTAGACAAAACTTTCATTCCTTCAAGACCTTGAGGTGAAACCAAGTCCTTGGAAGAGTTGGAAGAATTGGAAGCAAACTTGCTCAAGGTAGGTGAAGGTTTAGGTTTATTTATCACTTGATTCTTGAGATTATTCGAAATGGTTTTGAGCTGAATTTTGAACTATCTTTAAAATTTTATATCTCCCACTATACTTAACCCAACTAGGTGTTTGACCACTCATTTTAAACATTAGGATGTCCTTTATGTTGTCCGAAAATATGGGACCAAACTGAATAGTGAATCATGCCCATAATTTATTTAAAACTAAGCTGTTCGAATGTGTCCACACCCAAACAGCTACTGCGACCTGTTTTTAAAAAAATTATATCGCTCTCATTTCTTACTCAAATTAGGCTTATGATATATGGAATTAAATATCTACATGTTAACTATATCATATTTAAATTTTAGCCAAATATGGAATTTTTACTATTTGCAGTCTCAAAAACAGTAAAAGATGTTAGTGTGGAATTTTGAGCTTGCTGGCAGATTTGGAGTTTTGTCTTTAAAATACTATATCTAGAGTTTTAGAACTCCAATTGAGGGATGTGATACCTTGTTAGAAAGATTATGAAGTCTAGTTTAACATATTCAAATATGGGAATTTAATGACTTGTAGATTAGCACAGATTATAGGAAGAACCAAATCATATGTGGTGGGAAATCTTGTTGTTATGATGTTCTTGAAAAGTGTTTTTGTATAATGATGAAATCTCAATGTTTTGTGGCATAATTGCATGACATGAGTTATGTAGCTTTGCATTTCATTGTGCATGTCATGTGCATTAAGAAAGATAAAAAGATAATACCTGAAGGGTGATACAGTTAAGCTGAGCACGACCCTGATGGTGCCCAAAGGGTGATACGGTTAAGTCGAGCACGACCTTGATGGTACCCAACGAGTGATACGGTTAAGCCGAGCACGACCCTATGGGAAAGACATATTGACCCAAGGGTGATACAGTTAAGCTGAGCACGACCTTATGGGACCCCAAAGGGTGATACAGTTAAGCTAAGCACGACCCTACGTGAGCAACCTAAGTCTAGTAATGAGCTCATTGTCTAGTTTAGGGTATTAAATAAGAGATTAATAAAGAAAATCTATACATGGTCATGATTGAAAATTATGCTTGCACAAATGATGAAGTATGAGATTATTTTTAAGTGTTTATGAATAAAATGAAACTACTTCCGATTATATGTTTATGAAATTAAAATCAACTATGATTGTTCACATGTTTTCTTAATAAATCGAAGTAACTGGAATGATGATGATGACACTGTATGATAAGTCATTTTTCACCTACTGAGAATTCTTTGGAATTCTCACTGTTTTAGTGTGTTCCCATGTCATTCCAGATAGGTAAATCAGGAGGAGCAGGTACAAATTGGGAACAAGCTAAAAGATTTCTTTTAATGTTGAAGATTTGTAGTATTTTCCTATATGTATTGTAGTATATGGACATTAATATTATTGTATGAAATATTATTTACAAGTTATTACTAAGTTTGTAATTTATTAAAGAGACCAAAAAGTCTCTATAGGCTCCATATAAGTGTAATTTTCATAACATAGTTAATTTCCAAATATTGAGACAAGTTTTTTTTAGTCGTATTTGGTTAAAAAATTTACGTTAAAAAAGTTAATATCTTCTAGTTACGTAATATAACCTAGGCATAATATAGTAATTGGAAAGGTGTTACAAACAAGTTATCTCTTATGCTTTATTATTCAAATGTTGTAACCACCTTATCTCTTAACAGGTACCTAATTATCCATAAGCACTGGATTATCTATAATACACTCGATTATCTATATGCCTTAGTTTATCTACCAGCTATTATCTATAAGCTGGTAATTATCTAGAAGCCATTAGATTATCTACAAGGTACACATTATCTATAACCTTACATATCAATAACCTGCAATTATCTTTTAGCCTTTATCTACAGGTTGATTATCTACAATGGCCCCAGGCCCACGCTCATCCTATAAATACAAGTTCCATCTAACTTTTCAACACCACATTCACTCATACACATTGTACTCATTCATCTATACTCTCAGCTATGTGGTTTTCTCTCTCTATAATTGATATACTTACTTGAGCGTCGGAATCATTTCCTTTGTTTTGCAGGTCTCTCCTCCTAACAAGGTTGACTCATCATTCGACGTACAGAGTCTGGAATCCACCTGGACCACGTCCATCCTTACACGTGACACTTCCAGATTTTGGTAAGAACATGTACTTCAATAGTAGTTCTACCGAATACTTACAGTTTAGGCTATGTTCGGAAAAACTAGTTAAAAAGCTAATAAAAAGGTGAAAGATTTGGGCCGAGCCTAACTAAAAAAATCCAAAGTTTCACAATACTGGCAAAAACTCAACCCAACTCACATAACCCACGAGTTAAATGAGTTAAAGCCGGTTTGACCCACTTAACCCAATTAAAATATAATAACATTATTTACTGAAACATAATAGAGTAAGTTGAATAACTACAATTTCATATTGTCACTTTGGAATTTGGATGATGGAAGTTATAATTAAATGTTCTAGTTGTTTAGAACCTAGCAATTTTAATTAATAATTTTGGCTTGACAATTTGGTATTTTTAATTTTAAGACTTTAATGTTGTTGAACTATGGCTAATGTTTGAATGATTGAATTTTAGTTTAAGACTATGGCTTGTTAAGACTTTTTAATGATATTTATGTATTTGAGACATTTGAATACTATTAGATGTTGGAATGGTTCTTTGTGGCATTTTCCTATTGTATTTGTATTTCAATCATTTGAATGCTTTTGATGAAGAAAAAATGTCACTTATATTTTTTTAAAAGAAAAAAAATGTTGGTGAACCAACCCACCAACTTGTGGTGGGCGGGATCACGTTGGTATTTTCATGACTCACTTAAAGGTGAGTCGGATTGGATCAATCCGTTTAACTGTCAAGATGTGTGTTTAACTGTCAAGATGTGTGGTTTGGACTGACCCACTTTGACAAATCTAAAAACTAACTTATTAAATTATAAATGGTTTGTAATTGAAGTAAATGAAAAGTTTAAAGTGACAGAAAAATAATAATACCATGATTTTTTTAAAAGGGTAATTAGAAAATTTGATAAATATATTAAGGATAAAAATGAAAGAAAATATAAAAGTTAGGATTTTAAAAAATGTTAATGTGAGTGTGTTTGACAACACATTTGACCAACTTTCTAACTTTTTTTTACTAGCTGAAAAACTCGTTTAACTAATTGGTAAACAAGTTTTTTCTAGTAGCTTCTAGTGATTTTTGAAACGTTATTTGAAGTAGCATTTTTTAAATAATATATATATATATATATATATATATATATATATATATATATATTTATAACTTCTAGCTTTTCACATTTATTTCCTTTTTGTCCTTAAATATTTATTAGATTTTGTTTTGAATCTTTTCTATTTAAGGTAAAATTTTATTATTTTTATCCTTTATGTAATTTTATATTTTCCAACTACTTCAACAAATAATTTTACCAAACACTTATGATTTAATAAGACAGTTGTCTAGCTTTTACCTACCAGTTACTTTTCAACTTTCAACTAGTCTCAAGTAACATTTCAAAATTTGCTATAAGCTATTAAGGCTATGTCCAACAAAACTAGCTAAAAACCTAGTTGGAGGTTAAAAAACTAGTTGGCAGCTGAAAGTTGGAAGCTGAAAAGTTAGCTTATTAAATTATAAATGATGATAAAACTAACTATTAAAGTAACTGAAAAGTGTAAAATGACAAAAATAATAAAATCATGATTTATTTAAAAAAGATAACTAGGAAATTGGATAAATATATTGAAGATAAAAAAGAAAGAAAATATAAAAAATTAGAAGCTAGCATTTTAAAAAACGTTAGAGGCTACTAAAATAAAGTTTGTTTATCAAACAATCAATTAAACTTTTCAGCTAGTAAAAAAGATAAAAGTTAGTCGAAATGCTTTGCCGAACATAGCCTAAAAAGCCACTAAAAAAACTTGTTTATCAAACAGTCAAACTAACTTTTTAGCTTATATAAAAAAAACCATAATCTAACTGAAATGTCTTGTCAAACATAGGCTTAAGAAACTAATTTTTCATCTTCTAGCTAACATCTTTAAACTATCAATTAGCTTTTAAGCTTTCAACTAACTTTTCAGCTTTCAGCTAGTTTTTCTAAATATAACCTATATTAAATTTAAATATTTTTTAAAAAGAAATAAATTTTCAATCTACTGTGTAGGTATATTGATTATTTTCTAGTCAAAATGTCATTGAATTATATTTTTTTATTTTTTAGGCTGCATTATAATTTTGGTTTTCTTAATTCTTGATTTGGGATTATAATTAATCTACTTTTCATGATTTTAGTCTTTACATTTTAGAAAATTCACAATTTTAGTCCAATCATCAGTTATATATATATATATATATATATATATATATATATATATATATGTATATGTATTACATTTTAATTAATTAAATTATTTATTGATGATACCTTAAATAAATGTTAGATCTAAGTTTTAATTGGACATAAATAAAACAAAAAAACTATATACAAAATTGAGTATTGGACTAAAAATACTAATATTTTATAATGTAGGGACTAAAATTTTTAAAAAAATAGAAAAAATAAAATCATATATTAATAATTAATTAAAGTAATAATTAAATTATAATTTAACCTAATTAAATAACGCTTTATGTATAATTTTAAAAAAAATTGTCACAATAATGAACAAATTTTAATTAATTAAGAATTTAAGATTGACTAATAATATATAAAAATATATAATATTAGTATTTTTTATTTCTAATATTAAAGAATAGTAACAAATAATATTACTATTGTAGTTATTTTAAGTTTTTATTATTATTTATGAGCCTATAAACATTATTTTTATGTAAAAATTACTTCTCGATTGATTATATTGAACAAGGAAAATCCGTAAAATGAGTAAGGGTTAATTATATTTTTTTTCTCTAAAAGTTTTATAAATTTTACTTTTAGTCTTTAAATAACTTTTTTAGAATTTTTGTTCTCAATACTTTTTCTTAATGAACCCACAACAAACCCAATCTTCCACAGTCTAATTTTTTCTCTTAAACCCTTTGATCCCCACACTTTGATTTCACTCGATCCTCTCTTTTCCCTCTTTCACTATTTTTCTTCCTTTCTTTCTTTGCCACCATATTTTTTTACTCAGGTTCCTACAACTTATGAAAAGGAGGAGCTAGCTGAATGTTTGTTACTTACCCCAAAGATCAGAGGGTATTATTATTGTCACTACCTAAATTGCTATTAACACTACCAAGTCTTAGCAAATGATCATTTTACCTTTCTGAGTTTTCCTACACCCCAGCCTTTTCTTTCTTCCTCTCTCACTTCTTCATCTTACACCTCCAAAAAATTACACAACGAAAACAAAATTATATTGTACATTTGTATAACAAAATCATGTTTTTGTTGTTCTTTGTTTTTTTCATCTCATATAGACAACGAAATCATGATTACATTGTGTTTCTACCAAAAGGGCATTTTCAGGATACTGTTAAAAGACACCATGTGGGTAGTGCCAATAGAAAAAGTGATAGTTCCAATAGTAACTCCCAGATCAAAAACACTAAAGGCCCAAAATATTTAGGCGGAGGAAAATTAGATTAGGCCCAAACTTTTATTTGGAGGCATCGTTCACAATTCTATCTTTTAAGGGATTTTCTTCCTACACCAATAACAATTCTAATACACCCAGAGTAAAACAATGCATTTCTGGAAATACCCATCATTATAAGCTTAAGTTGGGAGAACTATTCATATTCTTCACGCTGCACCATTCTCGTTCTTCCTCTGCACCATTATCATTGTTCCTTTTCCGACGCATCATACTAATTCATTTTTGGATTTTTCCTCCAGCTCCTTCGCAGTGGTTTGTGTTGTTCGCCCATGTTCTCCGTTCGTCATTGACTGCTCACCATTTCGTCGCCTCTACCATGAGTATCTCGTCCCTTTTTTTTTGTTTTGTGTAATAGAATTCATAAATCTATGTGGATGATACGAATTGGAGAATCCTTATGAAGGTTATAGGCTTCATATGGATTGCCCAATCTGTATCATTCATATGGATTGCCCAATCTGTAGTAATATTATTTTAAAAATGTAAATAATTAAATTTAAATTATTTAATTATATTAGAATGTTAAATAATTATTTGTTATTTATTATTTATTATACATATTTTAGGTTATAAAAAAATTAACATTCTAATGAATAATAGTTAAAGTAATTACAAAATCATAGTTAAATTGATTACACATGTGTTATATAAATTTTATGATATTTATTTGTTATTCTTATAGGTATGTGTTTAATTTATTTTTTAAACTTGTAATTCATTATAATAAAATAATATGTATGTATGTGTTTTGTTTATAAATATTTGAATTCACAATAATAAACTAATATGTATTCATTTTATTTATTTTTTAAATTTGTAATTCATTAAAATATGTATGTATTTTTTGTGAAACTGTGAATTCTACGAAAATAATAATAAAATTGGAGTAATTGAACTTTGTTGAAGTTTTTGGTTGGTTTGAAGTGTTAGACTAAGAATTAAACAAATGTTGGCACAAATTATGGTTAGAACAAAAGGATTGTGTTGGGCTTTAGGCAGAGTTGTAGACAAAGCCTTAGGTAGAGACATTAGTCATAATGAAGAAGCCCCTGAACGCTGAAGGCCGACCGTATTCATACGAAGACAAAGGGTAGGTCCTACTATTCCTGAGGATCCTTCTGCTTAGGACGCTTATGTGGAACTTGAAATTCCTGGTATGGAGGATGTAGGTAGTGATTTACAAGCTTTTCCAGGTGGGCCGAAAGATACTTCAGTGATCACAAAGTACGCTAATCATGTGGCTGCTAGAGTGTGGGCAGAAGAGGTACTTATATCTTTAAATAGATTCAAAATTACATATTATCCTCAGTTTAATGCTTGTAATTCATCTTAATTTTTTGCAGGAACGCGCTATGTTAAAATTGGCTTCTCATGAAAGGAAAATGATAAATTTGGAAGGCCCACACCTGAAATAGAAGGCTTAGTGGCTGCTACGAGCTTAAGCCCTTTGATTACATGCTAAGTGGAGACGGGTGATAAGGGATTGCTTTTTACTTTTGTGGAGAGATGACACTCGAAAACCAACATTTTTCATATGCCCATAAGGGAACTGACTATCACCTTGGATGATGTCGCTTCCCTGTTGCATCTTCCAATTATCGAAGCCTTCTAAACCTATGATGTAATTGACGTAGGAGAGGCAGTGTAGTTACTAGTTGAATTTGTTAGGTATAGAGGGAGCTTGAAGAGGATCAAGATGTTGAGGCTCTTAGTCTTGGATAAGTTTTAGCTTTTACATGCCATTCAATTAAAAGTATATGTAATCTTTAGATGTATAAGAGTTTCATCCTATGATCCATTGCATTGCATAAACATCATTATTGGCTTTCATTCATGGTTTTCATAAAAGTACATGTTTTGTGAAAAAGCTTTATATTTTCATGATTGCATAAAAAGCCAAGTGCTCATGGTTTAAGTTTTGGAAAAACTATTTCGCACTACCTTAATCGATTACCAGAATATGGTAATCTATTACTTAAGCCATGAAGAACGAATTAATCGATTACAACTATTACGTAATTGACTATACTGTACAAACACATAATAAGTCTTCATGTGTTAATCGATTATCATTTAATAGTAATCGATTACTTAGCACGTTTTTGAAACAAGACTTCCTGTGTTAATCGATTATATGGCGGATTAATCGATTACTTTGCTCATGTATCTTTTTTCAGAAAGATCAAGAACACTTTAATCAATTAAATATATTATTAATCAATTACATAAGTGAAATTAATCGATTACATTGAGGATTTAATCAATTACATTCAGTTACAACAGTTTTCTATAAAAAGTTGTTGGGACTTTTGAAATAAACATATCATTACACAACAAAATTTTCATAGATTTTCAAAAGCCTTCTAAAGTGAGAAGAGATACTTTGAGTCACCGAGCTCTTGTCCCACAAATTCTAATTCTTCATATTGCATTGAAAGATTTCTTCTTGGGAAAGATTCTGAAGAAGAAGTTCTTGGAGAGTTTGCTCTGAAATTTGTTTTCATTCAACCTGGATCAAGATTGGTAAACCATATGCATTCATAAACATTGGATCATCAGGTTGTCTCTCTCTCCATTGAACTTTGTTTGTAATTCATTTTAGAATTTCAATTTGTTTGTTACTATTACAAAAGATTTCTTAAGGCTTGTTTAGAGTAGGTCTCTCTAGGGAAAGAGTAGAGAGGGGATTCTCTATGTCTTGATCACTAGGAGTCTAAAGGTGTTAGATTTCTGATCTTAATCTAGGGTTGATTAAGGGTGATTGTCGTAAGCTTGTAAGAAAAGAATTTTGTAAATAGTGAAACTTTAATCGAGTTGGTTGGAAGAAACTAGATGTAGCTTCTCAAGTTGATAAGTGAATCAGTATATTTCTTGGTGTTGAGTACTTTCTCTTTATCTCTTCTTGTTGTCATTGACTATCATTTATTTGGATAATCTTTTCAAGATCAACAGAAATATATTTTCAGCTATTGCTTTCTTTGAAGGTTGGCACTTGATTAACTGAAAGATTTCAAAGGGTGCTTTTGTGATACAATTCTTAATACTCTGATTGTTTTAAAAAATTTAAAAAACCAAGTTTAAACCAATTCACCCCCCTTTTGGTTATTGTGTGTGTTCGTACTGTTTTCAGAATTGCTTGAAGTAACTGCAAAAGAAGCTGCAGCTAAGACAGAGCGATGCTATGGGGCATATGTTCGATTTTCTTGGCTGCGAGACATATATGATGTGAAATGTCAGGAAAAGCATTAGACTATTACAACCAGAGCATATTTGTTTCATCTTGTAGGGTGCACAGTGTTTGCTAACAAGAGTGTCACACATATCAGTGTGGTATTCTTGGATGTTTTTCGCGATCTAGAGCAATCTAGGGGATTTTCTTGGAGTGCGAATGCTCTGTTTCACATGTAAGATAATCTAAATTATGCGTGTCAGCACCACGACAAACATCTTGCAATGTATATCACTCTGTTGCAGGTAATTCTTTTGACATTTATCATTGTCATTTTGCTAATATTAATATGTACTATTTATGAATAATCAACAATTCTTGCATTTGAAACTGTAGTGTTGGATCTATGAGCATTTCCCAAGTATTAGAAATGTCATTGCAAATGAGAACTACCAGGAGAGGCAACCGTGTGCCTGTCACGAGAAGGGTGGGAAGGCATTACCAGTGACGACCTAGCGTAAGCAATTAGATAGGTTGACGTTAGACAATGTTTGTTGGACACCATATGGGGATCGCCGTGGGGTAAGAGAATTTGAGATTATTTCTCTATGTTGTGGGCATATCAGATGGGGTCTGTACATTTTTAGACACTAACCAGAGAGGATGCTAAGGTAGTTTGGATTTGTTCAGCCGATTCCAAAAATCCAAGGCTATCCATCCCCATCCACATAAGAGGTAGATGATAGATGGATCCATTTTTCACAATACCTTACAGCTACCGGAGACTTGGTTACTTATCACAATCAGTTTGCTAGGTAAATGGATTGGTTCTATCATATATCTCACCCATTTATGACTCTGCCACAGCTTGGTGAGCCTATTAGATATCCTCCCATGGTGCATCATCCTTTACTAGATCCCCGCATGTGTATAATGATGATATAGTACCTGTGTCACCTCCATCTGTAGTAGCATCTCTTGATACTCAGATGCCTCGACATGCTGTGGTATGCACTCTTATCATCATCCTTTGTTATTTTTAAAATTAATTGCTCTAATATGTACTATTGATATATATTAATTTGTCATTGTCTTAGGTTATGTGCCAAAGGATAGCAGATGGCTTACAACATATGATAGACATGAGGATGGTTACTGTTGGCACATATGTATATAGTACATGTAACACCCCGTATGCATCCGGTGTATTAACATATTACTTAATCAGATAAGTGCGACAATTAATTTAATTAAAACCAAAGATTTAAAACAACAGAAGCGTTTTCAAAACCATATTTCTTGATTCATTATGTATGGTACGTATAGACAATAAACTAAATGAATGCCGAAGTACCACAATAGCCTTAATGATCCAGATTACATAAAACAACGTGAATAACAGCAGATAGGACTATAATATCTATACAGATATATCCGGGGAATAACCTCATGTATTTACATATACATCATCAAGACACCCACTGTGTCTAAATAAAAGACTAAGCACAAAGTGCCCTGATCTCACAGATCACTTCCTCACATGAGAGTACAAAACAAAATCATAAATACACAGCAGTGAGTGTTGTGCGATTACGGCAAGTGCACCGATCGTTTACAAGTAATAAAGTTTAGGTAAGTAGAGTATTGTCTCCACAGGGATTGGAGTGATTTCACAGCAATGTTAACCAATATGATTGAATTAGAAAATAGAAAATACGCAGAAAAGTGTTGTTGAGAAGTCTGGTTGATTGTGTAA
>CM023944.1:26734197-26781745 GCA_013407115.1 Glycine latifolia | reverse complement strand
TTGTCACACATGTCAAGATTTTCAAAACGCTTGGATATGGCTTCCATCTCTTCGGTTATGTGGACTTCGCACTCATTCAAACCTTGGTTTGAAAAATTTAACCTCCGCCAAAAAATATGAATGGTGTCAAGCAATATGCTACTAACAACATATGTAGCTAGCTCACATGCACAAAACAATCCATGCATAGTTCTCAATACACATCCACAACGAAAACTGTCAATGCTCGCATAATTGACTTACTCAAACTCCGCAGCAATTTGGTTTAAGGCATACCTTGACACCATGCCGATTAGTCTCTTGTACAAGGTAACTTTAAAAACATGTTTGCCCACATGTGTGTTTCTCTCCAAAGATGTCTTTATGTCAGTATGTTGCAAGGTCATCATGTTGTTCATGGCATCCCAAATACTTCATACATCTCCAAGGCTATTTTGTAGTAGTCTCTTTAAGGTCCAACGGGCAGACTCAATCCTGCAGTTTATGCTCAAAATAATTACTTTCAAAAACACGTATGTTCTTCAAACAACAATTTAAACAATGTTGACAATTTTCTTACTTGTTAGTTGTAGTGTTTCCAAAATGCATGACTTTATTTGTCCATACTGTTACAAATTTTTCTCTGTGAGGATTCAACCATATGTCTTTCAGATAATCAACAAACATTGGTCATGGTGAGCAAGAAATTTCAAACTTCATAAGACATTCATCATATTCTTTCTCAGTAACACAATCCACAAGACTCTCCCAAGCTTCCATGACATAGTCCCATGCATTTTTCTATCGAACATAAGTTTTACATTTTGCCTTGATATTATTGTCAATGTGAAATCAACACAATAAGTTGGTTGACTTAGGGAATACAGTTTTCATTGCAAGCATTCATCAATGTTTAATCTCTGTCAGTAACAATGACCTCCGAGAAAAATTCACTTTTCAGAAAAATGTCTCTAAAGCGTGCAAGGACCCACATAATATTGTTTATACATTCGGCCTCTAAATAGGCAAATACAACTGAAAATGTCATTCCAGTATGTACACCAACAATATCAAGTAAATGGAGTTTGTACCTGTTTGTTTTGTGTGTATTGTCTATTAGGAATACCATATTATATGTATTACTCAATTTTATTGCATCCGGGTGTGTCTAAAATAAGTCATGTATTACATTTTGATCCTTCAATCTATATCAATTGATATACATGTCGCGTTCAAGAAGCTTCATTAACTGTTGCATTTTAGTATTACTGCCTCTTATACACATGCAGTATATATATCTTGAATTGTATACTTGCTTCAGGGTTGTATAATTATTGTCATTGTGATCCTTCAAAGTTAGAAGAATATTTTTTGGTTTCACCATCGACATTGTCATATCAGCAACAATAGTCTTCTCATCCTCAGTTAGTCGACCATCATATGGATATCCACATAATGACTTAGCTAAAGCATGATTATGAGTCTCACATATTAACTTGATCATCCACCTTTCACCTCCCGGGACTGGTTTGGCTCGCAACTTAAAAGGACAATCACATTTTCTAGTACTAGTCACTATCCGTACCAAATCTTTGTTGAATGCTCTATACTTTCCACTCCTTTACAACTAATTAAAACAAAAGATGTTCTTTCCTTTTTTCCAGTTGATGTGTCAGATCTCCTTATCACAGCTACAAAATCATTATCCTATGCAACTGTACGATTCAATTTTAATACGTCCTCATGGGAATGGAACACCTACAAAAACAGATAATACATGTTTAATCTTCTTAAATCATTCATTTAACAACTTTAACCAAATTGAAAATCATATAAATACCTCAAAAGTATTAAAGGCATCAGAACAATCAACTGAACAATTAATATTTTCAAATGCAGCAGGTTCTTCTCCGATGTCTTCATTCATATTAATTTATTCAGACATAATACTGTTATACATCCACTTATCATTGTTCATCTTAACAAATCAAAATAAAATTTATTCATTGACAAAAGATATGCATAATAATAATATTTAACAACATTAAACTGATAATATAATACAAATTCAATAAAAAAAAATTAGCATGAGTATTACAAATTCAAACTAAATACAATAAATTGTTCATTAAAAAAAATTTAACCTAAACCCTAAAAAAACCTTCCAACTTCAAAAAAAAAGATAAAACAATCCAAAAAAATACATTACAAGACTAACTATCCAATTTAACTATAGTAATTCGTCCAGAACAATGACCAGTTGCATCCAATTTAACCTACTTATTATATCATTATTTATTTATTTATTTATTGAAATCATTGTTTTAATAAATATTTAATAATTTTTGAAAAAATTAATCTGTATGAAACATATGGATTAGTCAATCCGTATGCTTCATATGGATTACCTAAACTATATGAAACATACAAATTACTTACGGATTACCTAATCTGTATGATCCATACGAATTACTTAATTCATATGTAATAAAAAAAAGTGTACCTCAAAACCACCATCGCAACGCAACCCAACGCCGACGAACCCAAATACACTGAATGAGACCACCACCAGCCAAAACCAGCTCCGCCAACAACAAAACACCAATGCATACACCAATACCAAACAATGAGCAAAAACACTAAGGCAAACGAAACATAAAAAATGAACATACACTAACGCAATAGCATCAACAAGAAGAAACCTAAAAGGACATTTTTGGAATATTAAAAAATGGAATGATGTATTAGAATTATTACTGGTGTAGGAAGCAAATTCCATCTTTTAATAAGATAAATGGTAGTTTTTGTTTTTCATACTCTCACATAGGTTAATCAGTTTGCTGATATGCTAAATTTTCCCGGTCTATACAGAAGGTCAAGTTAGGATTTTTAATTTTGTTCTTTCCTTTTTGTTGAAGAATTCCCCTGTTATTCACCCAAAAAAAATTGTAAAAAGTTGAAGAAAAAGCATAATTAATTTAAAGAATAATGAAGGAGATAAATTCAAGTCAATTGGATTTTCTCACGGTGATTCCAATACATCTGCTCTGCAAAATATAAATTCTCATTTCCTTTCCTAATTGGGCATAACCCTTGGATCTTGGATCATCCCTTGTTCCCATGTTTCTACTACAAACACAGGAAAAAATCTATTCGACTCTAATATCTAAAATGTTAGAAAATCTTTAAGCCATATAAAAGTTGAATTTAAATGGATTAACGTTAATTTATTGGCTGCCTCAGACTATTGCAAAATTATATATGGCATTTATATATATAAAAGTTGGAAAAAAAATATAGTCCTTTTATTATTTTGATTCACAAACGTATCTGTCTATATAAATTAATTAGTCCCCTAAAAATTAGATTTGTTAACAAGTTTGGTATAATAAATTGAGCATGAACATTACAAAAAAGAACATTTTATATAAATAAATAAATAAGTTCCATTCGTGTATTTCTCACAATTATTTTAAGAGGATACCAAGTTTAGTATAATAAAATTGAGCGTTCAACATTATAAAAAAAGGACTTTTTACACATTTTATGTTTTTTTTCATTCCTGTATTTCTCACATTTATTTTAAAGGGATGCCAAATTAAACCATTATTGTAAAAATTTCATTATTCTTACATTCTTTTAATTTGTTTTTTCTTGTAAATTATTAGATGGAACTCATGGAAGTGTGGAACATGTTTGAATCAAGTAAAAATATTATTTTTCAAGCAAAAGTGCAAAAGAATTAATATTTTTTTATTACTTTTATTCGTTGAATCCACGTCACACACCAAAGAGTAAAATAATCACGTTTCATACAACCCAAACACCCTCTTGAACTTTTCAACCAGTTTAGTTGAAGAATGACCGAAGCATCTCCAATGAAGTTATTCAGTTCTTCACTGAAAATCCAACATTTTTTGTCTGATTGAGTTTATATATTTAAATTATATCATGGCAATTCGTCTGGTCACAGTAGATTCTTGCAATGAAATTGACATAAGGATATATGTAAGCCTCTACAACTGGATTAGTATTTAATTGTGAACTAGTTTGACTTACAAATATATATATATATATATATAAATAAGTGCTAACAAAGAAGGCAAATAAAATAATGTAGAGATTAATGCAAATGTTGGGCAAAATTGAAACTGATTAATAGATCTAAGATCTCGTTAGGTTGATTCAACGCAATAGACAAAGCATAAAGATCCCTACGGCCTAATCAATATAATAAAATGATAGTATATAATTATTGAGTTTTATTTTAGTACAAAAAAGACTAACTTGAAGAAAGGTTAGTGGTGCAACTCGGCTGTCAAATATGCTGAGGCTGAAGAACAAATGGCAGTGAGCACCGTACGATTTGTCATTTTATGCTATTAAATTACTTAATTACATGTATATGGTATAGCCGAAGTTTAAGTACCAAAAACAAAAGCTTGCTTCCACTTTGTGAATGATCTACTTTACAAAAGAGATACTCGAGATTTCTCCCTCGGCTCCAGGAATCAACATTTGAGTCATCATGCTATCAAGATTCGGCTGATGGGCATGTTATATGTATAAGTTATACGTACGTGACTTCATTTTATTTAATTTTTTGGGATTAATAAGTTAAAGACTATTATTCTCTAATAAAATGTTTCAAGGGGAATTGAATTCTAATCTTAGATTCAAAAATCATGTCAATAGAAAAAATATGATTAAAAAAAAGATCATATTAAATATAGTTAGTCAAATTTCTCAAATGAAATTAATTATTAATAAATTTGATAGATAGATAATTCACACCTATAACATAATTAAAAAAAATTGTGAATTCTCCTTAGAAAAAAATAATGACAACATATTGATAAATGTAATAATTGAAGGAGACATATAACATGTATGTTTTGTTGTAGGATCTTCCTATGTAAATTGGATGAGTAAAATAAGTAATTTCAGTTTTTAACAAAAAATTAACCATTAATAGACTAATATATTCATTAAATAATGTGTAATCTTAATCAGTCGTGTACACTACTACACAGGAGGCCTACGACGACGGTTATTTAGACCATACGACGACGGTTGTTGAACCGTCATTGTTGTGCGTGTCGTTGAAAATGGGGTACTTTCGACGACGGTTTTAAAAAATCGTATTCGTTTGTATTTTATTTATTTATTTATTTTAATTAAACACAAACGAAGACGGTTATTAAGGAAAAACCGTCTTTGTTTGTATTTTTTTTGTTTTTTTAATTAAACACCTACAAAGATGGTTTTTTCTTAATAACCGTCTTCGTAACTTTTTAATTAAAAAAATAAATAAATAAAATACAAACAAAGACGGTTATTAAGGAAAAATCGTCATCGTATGTGACATACGATGACGATTTTTCCTTAATAACCGTCTTCGTTTCTATTTTAAAAAAACAAAAAAAAAAATGCATACAAAGACGGTTTTTAAGCATAACCGTCTTTGTATCTATTTAAAAAAATAAAAAAAAATACATACAAAGACGGTTTTGTCTAAAAACCGTCTATGTATGTTTTGTTTTTTTATTTTTTTTATTTTTCAAAAAGAATTAAAAAAGACTTGACCTAAACTATTGAAATAAATAGAATTAAAAAAAGACAAATAAGATGAATTATAGTTTATTAAAGAACCTAAATATTGTCTTACTTTTTCCAACACTAAGATAAGATTATTAGGAAAAGGTTCTTTATCTAACCAAATTAATGAATTTATCTAACCAAAATAAATGCATGTTTCCGTCTATAAATTTAAGTTTGGTCAAAATTAAGTTTACAAATTGAATTTGTAAAAAATATTCAATTTTTTTAGGATCAACTAACAAATGTCCTTAAGACATTGGTTTAAAAATTTAAAAAAAAAGTATTTATTGTGAAGATAATAAGAGATCATAAAAAAACTATAGACAACATAATTTTGTACATCTAAATATTTGATTTGATTTTTTAAAAAATGTCTCAAGAGCACTATTTGACATTTATCAATTTTTTATATGCGAACATACTTTTTTGGGGTAATTAAACATGTCACCAAAACTTGTTCTCCAAACTGAATTTTGAGCTTCAAAACGAAAAATCAAACATAACCTAAGATTATGTGTAGTTTTCAAGAAAATATATGTAGTTTCTAAGAAAAAAAATAAAATAAAAACCATGAAAAGTCTATCTTGATTTGATGAGTCACAGGTGCATAATCAAACTCATCTAAACATTTAATCTGATAAATATAAGCCTAAAGTTATGAATGGATGAATTCAGAGTATCTTACCGAGTACAATATAGTGACCAATTGTAGATTCCACTCTAATCTCCAAGCAGCTTTTCCGGAATCTATGCAAACACCTATGATTCCTCCTTGAATTGCTGCCAAAATGCATGCTAGCATTGTTCTTGTATACCTTAGTGGAAATACTTTAAGCAATTGGACCTGTTTATTAAATTGAAAATAGTCATTTGAGAAGGATAATAAATTAATAATCACATGAAAGCCTTTTTTCTAACAAAACTGAAGGAAATTATTAACAAAGAGAGTTATGACAGTAAATTGAAAAGAGTTAATCGATCCGTTTTATACTCTTATTAGATGGCTGATATTATATAAGTTAAACACAATTCATCATGACTTTGTTAATTAATATATAAGTTTCCCTGTTAAGACGCTCTTATACATGAAAATGATAAGAAAATTCAAGTATGTTGTAAAACAATAGAATATAGAAAGAATAGGATTCATACTTGAACAAGAAACCAAGCTGTGTATGAGAAGCAACTGCAAATAAAAAATAAAGTGCCCCGAAGCATGTGATTTTCGTGTGCCGCAACGGCAGTTTGAACATGATGACTATGATGACCAAGATAAAATTCCTTCACTTTGTAAACACTGGTAACTAATGTCCCCCCAACACACAAAATTGCCCCTCCACACTTCGCTCTACTAGCCCAAGTGTGCAGACCCAATTTCTTCGATCTGCATTGGTTCATCAACTAGTGCTAGCTATGCAATAATGCTACATAAATTTTTTTCAGATTTATACAAATAAACTGGTATATTCTAGACACCTGAATGTGATAGAGGTAAAGAAGTTGCATATAGGAACCAAGTTGAGAAAATTGACAGAGTAAGTAGCAGAAGTGTCTCTCATACCATACTAGAATAATCCTTGAGCCAGAATCATCCTGTATGAATTTGATATCATCACATTGTTAAAAAATCATAATGACAAGCCATCAATTATTATAAATATCCACTTTATAGAACTTGTAATGCTATAGTAAAAAAGGAACATAGTATATGTGTGTTAACATGGTTTAAGCCTTTCAAGATAAGGAATGCCATGATGCCTATAATATATTGCAATTATAATTTCTTGTAATTCAAACTATTTATCAAGTATGAAACACCTTTGTCTATTTGATTATTGAATGTAAAATGAAGATAAAGTAATATGACCCTTGACAATAGCTGCAATACTCTATTTTGGTTTCCCGCACTTGATTTCATTTTAGATTCTTAGAATATGAATTTGAGTCTAATTCAACTCCAAAAATTAGCGTAGGAGTGAGGATTACTCATTACTTATACACTCTATTTTTAACTTTATCTTTAGTTGATATGGAACTTGAATTTTTTTTCAATACAAACCTCTCATTCTCTTCTCCTCCATTGCTATTTGTGTCACTCTTTGCCTCCCTCTAAGGAAATCAAAAGAAAGAAACAAAACAAATTAATAAGGTGTTGAACTCGCTCGATCTATAAATTATCTCTTACCACAAGAGACACAAGATTTGCTATCATTTCAAGTGCATAAGACCGAGGGGAGGGGAGAGAAGCATGGTTAACAAGGCATTAAGCAGTTTCAATTAGATGTCTATGTTTATGTTCTATGAGTCCATTATGTTCAGGTATATTTAGGGGAGTTGTGAGTTGAGTAATGCCTTAAATTTTAAGAAAATTATGTGACTTGAGATATTCATCACCACTACCAGTATAAGTTTTGATTTTGGTATTTAATTGATTTTCCACCAATGATTTTGAATCATCTGATTTAAATTTAATAGGACAAAGCCAAACATGTTTTGAGAAATGGTCAATTAAAATGGCATAAAAATGTTATCAATTTATTAAAGGAATTGAGGCATGGTCCCATATACCAGAAGACAATTTCTAGCAAAGTACTAGATAGAGTAGACTTATGGAATGGTAATTTATAAGTTTTATTGGACAAACAATCAGAACAAACTGAAGACAACAATTGAACTTGAATTTGACAACTTTGTAATGCATGGTAAAGAATTAGAGATGACCAATGGGACAGTTTCACAGGGTAGAAGAAGAGGAACCAACATGATGAGCTTGAACGGAAGGTCCAAATGTCAATTTGTAGGCATGGTTTTCATTCTTTCTACACAGAAAGAACAATTCAGTCATTTGGAAACTTTCTTTGTTTCTATAATGGATTTAGTTATACACACCCTTCAGAAGAAAGTAAAAGTCCATGTAACACAGATTTTAAGGAACGTGCGGCAGTAGCTGCAATGCATACTATGAACCCAAATAAAAAAAAGCTCGGCTCACCCTATAAGCAAGAAACAAAAGAAGAACAAATACATTAGTTAAGATAGCTTCATTTTCCCTAGAAAGATCTGTTAATTGTACTTTCCAACCATGATTTAAATCCCATTAACAGTTCCAACTTCCCAGTGTGCCCAGAATAGAAAATAAAGGAATTAAAAAAAACATAAAAGGGTGACCCAGTGTACGAGGCTCCCACCTAATGGGATCTAAGGAGGGTAGATGTACACAATGTTATACCCCAAGCAAAGAAGATTTCCAGGATTTGAACACATCACCTCCAAGTCACAAGCCACAAGGAAATAACCTTAACATTGTGCGAAGCTAGGCACACAAAATAAAGGCGAAAAAACAATTGCCAAGGCACGATGCCAAAAGAATGACTTAACCTACTCAGAAAGGAAGTGCGATCACACAGAATAGACCATAGTGCATACCAATTTAAGGTGTAAATCATTATACAACAAATGAAGTAATATCATACTATATATAAATTGTGTTTTCTTTCACTTGACAAATAAATTCTTCATGTTAGAGATGTAAATCATTCATGTACTACCATCTAATAGCTTAATATTTAAGGTGAGTTGGTTTTTAGCATGATATAAAATCTGTATGCATTACAAAGTAGTGATGCAATGGTTCAGCATAAGATAAGTAGGCCTGTGTTATTTCAAGAGCATACCTTCCAAGCTTAATAATTCCATTGGCACTTTTGATGATGCTTATCTTGGAATTTTAAGATTTCAGAACTGACAATCGTGAGGGCATTCCTCCAGAAGGAAAAATTATCAGAAAGTTCTGCCACTGCATAATGGAAAACAAAATTAAAATGAAAGTATGAACCTAATGTCAATTACCTAAAATGCACAGAACAACATCCATATTTTCTGAAAACATGTCACAAGATATGTCATGAGAAAAAGTTTATCTATTCTTCAAAGTTAAGGCCATCAAAATGCAGACAATTCAACATAAAGTTCTCACTGAATCAAGTTAATAATGGCAAAAAATTGATGATATTAAAGAAAATTTTGAAGGCATGTCTTAGATACACTAGCTGACATAAAATATAGAAACATATTCTAGTGGGTAGACGTTAAAGCATATGAAAATAAACTGAAATATTCAGTGTCTAGGCTACTTGCCCATTGGCAGTGTGATATAGCCTTTAAGTGTTCATTTATGCTCATTCTCCTTATAAATTATTAAATCAAATTACATTTTAAGAAGAACATTCATATGGAGATGTTTACAGTTCATTCATCCTTTAGCTTCTGCAAAGCCAAATAATGTATTCCAACCAGGACATGAGTGAAAAACACATAACTCCTTTCTAAACATTATACCAAGTGACTCATTATACCATGTTGCATGAGAGCATACTAATATTAAAAAAATGAAGAAAAGAGCAATGAAACAAACATCTAAATAAAATAGATCATATATCAATGTTAATAAGATATGTGCATGTTTTTATTTATATTTATTTTAGGGTAAAAGAAAGAAAGACCATCTCTTTGCACAATTCCTTGTGTTATTTTGGCATGGAGGGTTTCCACTTTAATTATTAGAAACAATTTTTATATACATTCAACTATATTTACCTTGCATCAACTATTGCTTTAATTGTCTTCTCTTCTTGAGGACTAAGTTCTCCATCACTACTGTTGACACTTCTTGTAACCTTAAAAGTAAACAACACACTTAGGCTAGCTATATTTGAATAAAAGTTTATACCTGGCCATCAGCAACTATAACCACAGTAGCAGTGTGTGACATGAAGATTTAAAGCAAGGTGACTTGTCAATTTTCAACATATTCATCATTGTATCACAACAGTCACTAATCACAAACAACATTCACACCAAGCATGCCAAATAACACAACCACAAATGCATAAATTATTAAATAAGATGCAAAAGCAGAAAGCATTGCAATCCATAATATCCAATAATCTCAATCATCCATTAATCATTCCTTACCAATAAATATCAAAATCCGTTAATTCTATAACGCAGAAAATACAATCAGAAAAATCTCAAATTCCAAAACCAAAAAGAGCACGTATCCTCTGGAAAATAAGATCCCGCCATCCCCTTTCCGTGTTCTCCACCACAGTAGCATTCCTATACCTGTAATCAAGATTCAAGAACAAATCACACCACCTTAACAAGCAAAACAAAAGAAAACAAAAACAAAACCTCCCCAAACCATTCCCAAATTCCCAATCAAACACTCACCTATCTTCTTTAGGCACATCAGTATGTGTCAACTTAACAACCGTAACACCCGATTCAGGCTCCTTAAACACAATCCTCACCTACAAATAAACATAGATAATCACATTATTTTTATGACAATAATAAACAGAACAATAAAATTTGATAATAAACAGAACAAGCGTTCATAACAGGACCTCCTTTGGCCATGCTCTGCACCCAAACCCTAACCTTCTCCAAGATCAAGGGCTTCCCCTTGGAAACCATGGCGTCTTTAGTCGTCTTCCCAACTGGTTCCCCGTCGTTGATAGTAACCCTAACTTCGGGATCCTCATCATCGTTCTCGTCGAAGATGTAGTGAATCTCGACCGGTGCCGTCGACCTTGAGAAGTGAGGTTCCCTGGGAGTCTTTGGCCTCTCCCTGCCAATTGAGAGTGAGGCTAATCTTGTAGCCAGGGATGATCTTGCCCTTTCGGACGTTGATGTAGGCCTCGCCGTCGAGGGAGCGGAGTGGCGTTGTTTTGAGGAAGAGGTTACCCTTTGCCATCGAGGATTGAGAGGTTTGTTAGGAGGCTGGTGAAGAAGGTCTTGGACCAGTTGAGGCAGTTATCGGAGTTGAAGTCGGAGAAGCGGAAGGAATGGGGGTCAGGTTGGAAGTGGAAGGGGTTGCCTGTTGTTCCATGGAATTCGAATTAGGTGGTGAGGGACAGAGGGTTGCTCTGTTAGTGGTGAAGGGAAAAGAAATTTAAAGTGAGAGAGACAGATGAATAATTTAAAAGCATTCAAGGACGGTTATTAGACGGCCTTTAGAAAACCGTCGTTGTCAAAGTTCATTATATTACAAAATTGCCACCGCACACACATTCTAAGACGGTTATTAGGAACCATCGTCGTTTCGCTGTCGTAGAATGTTGTTTTTGTAGTAATGGTATGGCTGTATAGTCAAGATTTATTCTGTAAATCAAGTGGCATCAATAACTCAAGAAGGGGTGATTTAAGTTCTCTTAATGCCCAAGAATTAAATAGATGAACAGAGTTAATTCAAAACCCAAAGCCAAATGCAGTTCTATTATATGAATAGTGCCATGCTTGAAACACTTCTGGCCACAACAGTTCAACACTTCCTTAAGAACCAAATAATGTACCATGGCAGAAATTGTGTTCATGTTTTATCAAGTGTAATATAGACGTGACACTTTTCAAGAAACATTAAACTGCTTTGGAGTGGGTATTTGTCTTCGTGGTGATCAAGGAAACTTCATCAAAGCTAGATCCTTGATCATATTCTAAATTGTATTTACTCCCTTATTTTAAATGAAATGAAGTAATCTTATTCTTTAAAAAAATTACCACTATTGTTTGACTTTATTGACCATTTGTTTAAATAGTTTCATATATTAAGTTGGAATTAATTTACTAGCAAAAACAAGAAACCTCAGTTATTTACTTATTTATTTATTTTAATTATCAATCATTTATAATTTTATTTTACTAAATCCTTTTTTAAACATTAAAATATAATCAGAGTTAAATAAATTAAATGAAGACTTTTTTTTGTTCTTTTTTATAATTTCATATTTTTTAAGATAAAAAATATTTTTTTAGAATAATCAAAATAAAAATTAACTCATTTTATAAAGATTAAAAAAACATATTTGTAATTGTTCTCTTAAAAATAGAGGTATCCAATATTAATTTGTGTATAATCTGACGGGAAACACTACATGCACAGGGAGCTCATTTCCGTAATTGACTCAATGACACACGCATCATCATCATTAAGGCATATATCTGGTTGTTGGTAATGGTAATTAATTACTCTCCCTTTAGCACAAGCTTATCCAATCCACCCACCAAAATTAGAGAAAAAATGTGGACAGTATCAAATGAATAATGGTCCAATTATCACAAAACATAACGGATAATATGTGCCCACATTTGATCCACAAAGCATATGAAGAACCACATGGTCACGTGACTCTCATCCTATCCGTGATTTTTCTTCTTTATTTTTTAAATATGTTTTTATCTTTAATAAATACTTAATTTTTATATTTATTTTCTAATAAATTTTTATTTTCTATTAAATTTTTAACAAAATAATAATTTTATTTTTTATCATTGACATTTTAAATTAATATTTTAATTTATAAATTAATAAATTTTATGTTTATTTTATGATAAATTAAAAATATATTTTAATCTTCACTAATTACAAATAAAAAACAAAAAAATAAATATAAAATTTATTAATTTATTATTGACTAAAAAAAGTATCAAAGAATAAAAATAAAAATATTTATTAAAATTCAAAACAAAAATTATTAATAAATAAATAAAAAATCAAATATTTATTAAGAATTAAATATACACTTAATTAATATAGGTAGTTTATGATTTTGATAATAATATTGGGATTGAAGAGTGGTATCATTGTGTTGGGTAAAATCGTACCCTCAAAGTCAAATGTGGAAACGTAATCAATTAAATACTATCGGAGAGAGATAGAGAAAAACACATAATCAATATGTTTTATGTGAGAAAACTTTCCTTCAATCTGGAGAAAAAACTCGTGGGACACTGGTTCAGAATCAAATATTCACTATAATAATAATCGGTTACAATGAATCAAATACATAAGGTGGTGGTTCACTCAACCTCTCCAATAATAGTGATAATTAAACTCTCCGAGTGTTTCACTCGAGATCTCTCAAATATGTTAAACACACATACTAGTTCAAATAAGCACTCAAAAATGTCACTTGAGACTCTCAAATCTGCAAAATCTCTCACGCAGTCAAATGACAGAACAGTGAAGTAATTTCTCACGCTCTCTCTCAATTTCTGGGTTCTGTCTCAGTCTTGATCTGTCTAACCTAATTCCATCCTCAATTAATATATTTATAATTGGAATTAGGTTTAGGGTTTAGAATCCTTAAATGGACTTGGACCAGTATCGGAGGAGTAAGTCCAATCCAACACATTGCTCGATTAGTTGTTACAGAAGGAGGAAAATAAACGAAACGAAAACATTGTGAGGGTGTTTATATGATTATGAAGTCGTCGTTCGTCTTGTTATGAATCGTTGCTCGTTCTGGTTGTTTGGTGTTTGCCTTTGGTAAATGTTGTCGTATGGTGTTTGTCATGCACTGCTTCTCTCGTCTTCGACGGTTGCCGTTTCAAAGTCAAAAAGTATAAAAGACGGCTTGCGTGTATCCTTCTCATCCAATGAAATTTAAGCCAGTGCCTTTCCTTGAACTTGCCAATCTCATTTTTATTGCAAAGTAGTAAATTATGCCTCAAACTTAGGGGAGCTTCAGAGTGTGCCTTAGTTGGTTTTCAGATAAAAAATAACTCAAATCAAACTGTTTTCGCGTGAAAGTGAACTAATTATATCGGTAGAATGTCTCAACACAATTTCAAAATAAACGTTCAAACAATTAACGTTAAAAAGGGAAATCTATTACCTAACAATGAATTCTTAAGTTACTAAAAAAGTATTTGGTGTAGATGAAATAACAAGAGAAAACTAACTCGAAAATGCTAAAGGGAATTCTAAAGGCTAGAAATAACAGAAAACTAGTAAAATGTAAAAGGATAATTACCGGAAATAAGATATTAATTTGAATTTGAGTTGAAGGTCGTCTCACTTGTTATAATATTTATAGATGAATGAATCGATTCCCATAAATCGAGATTCACCATAGAAAACTATTTTCACTCCCTTAAGTTTAAGGATGTTAGATTTTAACCGCTCCATCAATTTTTGACGCATCAAGCCTTATCTTTTCACGAGTTAGCAACTAAATGGACTCATTTAATCAATTGGGCACAACCCAAACATATCATAAAAGATGTAATTTGATTTAAATATAATTTCAAATTCGAACCAAATCAAACCAATTTTTTTATTAAATTTGATGCTTTTTTATTTTTATTTTGTAATCTATTATCATAATTTAAAATTTATTAATTAAACTTAAATTATTATGTTATACTATTTTAAAAATAAATTTTTTATTAATGTTTCTTTAGCATATTTTAATTAAAAACGATTTTTTTACTTTTATTTAGCATTATTATAACACATGATATTACCAACTATTTTTGTAACATAATAATAAGTTGTATATCGCTTGATATTTATTCTTGAACGATAAAGACTGAGTACATCATCGTAATGGTGATGAACTCAACGAGCTTCTCCATCTTCTTTGATTAAGAAATTAACATTAGTTTAGTCGACTTTATGAACAATAATAAATAAATAAATAAAATTTGTTAAAAACTAATATGACAATAATGACGTGATATTTTGTATGTTACACTATCATTTAACAAACAAACACTAGCCGAGGTATCAAAACAAAAAAAAATATTATAGGTACCAAAAGCAACAAAAAAAGGTAATAATATGAAAAATAAATATTTTTCAGCTATGAAAAACATATTTAAACCTAAAAGGTTCGACAAATTCTTAACAATTTGTATAATATTAAACCCAATTTATTTTATTGGATTTATTTTGTTTTAAATTAAATTAGTTTATAAATATTAATATATTTTATTTTATAACCATCGCAATATCGGCTAATCTCATTAGTTGTTTGTTGTGGGCTACTACCTTGTAATCGGCTAAACTATTTTGGTGCCAATAGTGATAAATTTTCTTTCTTTAAGTATATAATACAATTACATACTTAAACAACCTTACACCAATTAATTCATACACTCTTGGTAATTACAACAAATTTACTTATTGTTTTGGAAGAGTAATCTCACGATAAGAACCGAATTAGGCGAACTAACAAATTCTCCAAAAAATGACTAACAAATGATTTTCAGATAAATATATTATTTCTTTTTTGTCTAAAACATTAAATCTTCTACCCCATCCTTAGAACCTTCATACTCGAGCTAGAGTGACAACCTTCTCAGCTACAACGAGAAGACTGTCAAGCTCGATGCATGACACCTCACCTAGGGGCACACATCTTACGTGATAACAATTGAGATAATTGATTATCCCGTTATAAACAAAGTACAAAGCACGTCAAACATGGATATGGTAACTATATTTCATTCTCGTTCCACCTTGAGCATTTGACTGACTTGAGCATTGAAGTGTATGGAGACACTCTAACATAGGATATTCTTGATGTTATCGTTGTCCGCTACCCGAATAGCCATCATGGTTCTTCCTAGATCAGGATATCTTCCTGAACCAGATCTTCATCTCCTGAATCGAATACTTACCCTTATCTAACATATGTAGTAAATAATTTTTTATCCAGTAATAAGAAGATTAATTTGAGGAAAATTTGGATTGACCAATAACCAAGCGGCTCGTCTCGGCTGGAACACGAAGAAATGCGAAGAGTAGACTAGTGGCGTGGGTCAAAATGATAAAATCTATGCAAAAAAATTGAGTGGCCTTGGTGCTAATTGTTACTGCCTCAATTCCAAACACAACAACACGGGCCCCAACAAAACAGGCACTCTCTCTCTCTCCACACAAAAACCAAAAAACAAGGGGTATAAATATTTCCACGTAAACACATCCCATCCATCTCGAGAAAAGAGAAGAGAAATAAACAGACCTCATTCTCAACTATACACAACACATACACATTGGTTCTCTCATTTTCAACTCTCAATTCCTGTTCCATTTTTTACACAAAGGAACGGAAAAGAAAAGAGGGAAGAGAAGACGTAGAGAATTTTGGTCCGTGTATGCAACGAAGGAGCCACGCTCGAACACGATGCCCCTAACCAATCATCTTAACATAAAAACGTTTTAACATTAAAACTCTTTTCCATTTCGCACTCTCTTCTCTTCTCTTATACTCTCTCCCAATCCAATCAATGGCTTCTTCTCTTTCCCCTTCTCCCCCTTCCCTCGACCAAACCCTTCGCGACGTCGACGACTACGTTCTGGTCAGTCCTTTTCGCATTACTTCTCTTCTATCACTTCTTTTCCTTTCTTTCAATCGCGCTTTTCTTTTCACTTAGGTCACGTTCGAACGCTCAATTCGCCTTCTGTTTTGCATTCTGTTCCAATGCGTGCTTTTCTTTTGTTTTTTTAGCGTTTCAACATTCGCAATTTTTGGGAAATCGATATTAAGCGAGTGAAGGTTTCTCATTTCTGTTCTTTTTTTTTTCTGTGGCTACTTTTTGATTAACTTGTTTCTTTCGTTTGCTTCTTTCTTCCTTTTCGTGTCGAGTTGCTGAGAAGAATATTTCAAAAGACAAGTCTTCTTGTTACCGCACTTTACTTTTTTTCCCTTTAACACTTAATTCTTAGGTGGTGAATCCGAGGACAAGAAAAAGACACTCAAAATGTGATTCAATTTTTTTTTTTTGCCCCTTAACTGCGATGTTTTTCTATACCCTGAGTTATGATTTTAAGAGTATTGTGCAAGTTTTTCTTTACGTCTATATTAATGGCTTAACTTTTCTGTTTAAAAAACATTGGTTCCTTTCTCACATTCTTGGTGTGTGGTAATGGCTGGGTTTTGATTTGAATACAACTTTCTGATAAGCAAAGGGGATGTTTTGCCCTCCTTGTTTGACACTTTCCTGTTTGGATTGAGTACCTATAGGAGTAGTAAATAAGAAGGTAAAATGTATTGAGTGAGAAGTTAAATGGGACAACTTCTATATATAAGTTGATTTTAACTCACAAGAGAAACCCTTTTTTTTAGTTTCTTATTTTCTTCTGCAAATGCTTATGGAGAAATTGATCTAAACGGGACCATAGGCTCATTTGTCATTGGGTAGCTCCTCTTCTATAGTTCTATTGGTTTGAACATTGATGGTCCTCTTATGCATCAAACATTCAAACAGGATGCAGTAAATTTATAATTTTGAACAGATTGATGTTTTTGTGGAGAATCAAACATAAGGTTGTGAACACTAAACTTTGCTTGGGTTGCAGGAAAATGGGTCAGAAGGTTTGTCATGGGACACACTTCATTATGTGTACGAGCTTGTGAAGAATGGGAATGCGGCATTTCGAGAGAACAGAATGGAAGAGGTTAGTGTGCTAATTTATATTTTTGTTTTGAGGGGTGGTGGTGTTCTGTTGACTGTTCTTTTGAATGCAGTCCATTTATATATGATAATTTCTTGCAATTTTTTTTTCTCTCTACAAAAATGTAAGTATTGATGTGGCTTTTTCATTAGAGTAATGATATGTCCTTGTAATTCTTAATAAAGTGTTAAAAGAAAATGTACGTGCAGTTGTAGTCATGTAAACATAAAAAGTATTTAATACTTTGTTGAGTAATTAGGAGGAAGGTTTAGGAGGATGTAGAATAGTTCTTTTCGTTAAAGTACTTTGTCATGTAAGATTAAGCTTTTTTAAAATATGAAATTGAAATGAGATTATTGGCTTATCATAGCTTTATGTCAAGAAATTGGAAGAACAGATCTTCCACCCCTGAGTTGTTCTGGATGCAGCTGCATTTAGTGGAATATTATTTTAAATTTCTTCATTAATGTCTTATTTTATCATTTTATTCCAAAAAAAGGCCTTTTTTATCAATCTAATCATATTGTTCTGTTGTGTCTATCATTCTTAGCTTAGTTGTTAACTAGTTTACAAAGTAGATCCTTTTGTTGAACTTTAAATATTGCATAGATATGCTTATTTTAGATTCATTTTTTGTTAAAGTTTTAAGTACAATCATTGTATGATTTCAGTATTTTTTCAGTTAGCAACTTTTGTAGAGCTTGATTCCTATGTCTGTTGGCCTGTTAGATGGAAGTTAATTGAATAGGTGTTGGCAACAAGTGAACAAACCTGACATAAAATAATTAGTCCATTATCATGACAAACAGTTAATTCAGTGTTTTTACTGCATGCTTTGCTTGGGAAACTGATGGAAGCAATAGATGGGGACAGGTATATAATAGGAGAAAAGGCAATTAGCAGTAAAGGGGGTCTGTTTTGTAATTGGGTAACTGGCAGTTAGTTAAGTAACTGTCAGTTAGAATTAGAGGGAAAGAGGAGTTATAAATAGATTAGAGTTGGAGGGAAAAGGGGTTGAGAAATTACCTGTAGGAGGTTGAGTGCCTCGAATTCACTCAGAGTTGTTGTAACTGTTTGTTCATCAATACAAATCAGTTTTCTTCTTCTTTGTTCTCTGGTCCAGTTCTTAACAGAAACATTAAGTGTTACGCTTCAGTCTGTTCCTTTTTTTGGGTGTTCTTAATGTTTTTCCACTTCATACCTGCTTTATTCCTGAAAAATACTCCTTAAATTTGGACATAGATGCAATTCTCATGCATTACAAGCCTTACTGTAGAACTTAATAAAGGGATGTTGTGGAATTGTTTCATACACAATGAAATTTGATGCTTATACAATGTCTTTCCAATGTTTGCCTTTGTCATTATTTCAGGCAATCAACTTTTACTCAAGAGCCAATAACATCAAATCAGGTGATCCAATCATCCTCAGCAATCGAAGTGCAGCTTATATTAGGTTAATCATAGTTTAACAATTTTCTTTTGAATTACTTGTTACAAACTTATTTATCATCTTCCAAAAAATGTTGCTCCAGTTTTATTTAGTTCAGTGGTCTCATGGCAATCATGATATTTTCCAATCAGGATTAGCCAATATTTCATGCACAGAACACCAGCATCTTCAGAATGTAGGCCATTGAGTGGGCTTGAACCCACAACTCTAGCTGAAGTATGTCCACTTGCATCATTTTAATCATGCGGATGTATTATAGTATTTCTAAATAATTTGCACATACTAAGTTGATTCTTGACAACCATTTCCAGCTGGGTTTGAAGGATGCTGAGAAGCTTGTTGAACTCCAAAGTAATTCAGCAAAATCATATCTTCTAAAGGCCAATGCTTTTCTACTGGTAAGTGTCTCATGCTCTGTTAATCAGTTAATCTCTTCTTTTGAATTTGTGGGGTAGCCCCTGATTTTTATGAAATATATTTACCTTTAATTTTTATCTTCTTCCCATTCATGTGTTTTAACTCATGTTGCTAGTTCTGGAGAATTCTCCCACCCTGGGTCTGTACCTACTTGATGGGGAACTCTTGAGTGAAGGGCAAGTGTGGCGATGGACATGACTAATATTATAGTGATTCAAAAGAATAATAAGGGACAGTGACTAATTGTTTTAGTTATAACTTATAGCCTGTGATTCTAGGGAATACTTTGAAATAGAAGGCACCTTTACCAGTGTGTGGTTAATTATTTCAGAAACCTACCAGACAAAACATCAACAACATCAACATCAACAATACCTTTAACCCAAGTTAATTGGGGTCCGTGGTAGATGAACCCAATGATAGATCGGGAAAAAAGAAAGAGAAAGGGAGAGAAGAAAAAAGTGAAAATAAGACAAGAGAGGAATAATAAGCTAAAATAAAAGAGGGGTGAAAGGAAGAGGGAAAAAATAAAGAGGAAAAGAACTAAAACAAAGGAAACAATTGGAACATAGAACTATTAATGGGTTTAATCTTCCACCAAGCTTATAGCTTTTCTCCACTCCGTCCTATGACATACCGTTCGCCAATTTATATCTCACTCTATTGAGTCTTGTTTAACTACCTTTCACCAGGTAAGTTTCGGTTGACCTCTACTTCTCTTTGTGTCGAGTTCTTGGTAACAAACTCTTGTTCTTATAGGAGCATCCAGTGGCCATCTCATAACGTGCTCAAACCACCTCAATCTATGCTCCCTCATCTTTTCACATACCGGTATCACTGATACCTTTCTTCGAATATCCTCATTTCTTATCTTATCCATCTTTGTATAATCATACATCCACCTTAACATCCTCATTTCTGCTACCCCTATTTTATGCTCATGTTGCCTATGTGCTGGCCAACATTCCGCTTCATATAACATTACCGGTCTTATAGCTGTTCTATAAAATTTTTCTTTTAGCTTAAGGGGAATTTTGCGGTTACACAAAAACCCCAATGCACTTCGCCATTTCATCCACCCTGTTCTAATTTTATGATTTACATCCTCATCAATCTCACCACTTTTTTGCAAAATTGATCCCAAGTATCTAAGAACATCTTTCTTGGGTACCTCTTGAGCAAGTAAATGTACTGTGTCTTGATCACCATCTTTTACTCACGAAAACTCACACTTCATATATATTTAATTATTCGAGTTTTTCTTCTAATAAACCAAATAAATGATGCGATTGTGATTCTAAACAAGTCTCATTACTTTATATATATTTAATTAGTGTGCTTTTGTTATGTTCTGGGTCTTCTATGGTTAATATGGCTATTTTATGCAGATTGCCCTACCATCTAGACAACTTTAATTTAGGGTCGTTATTTTTGTGCTTCATTGAGTTTGAACTTTGAAGGTGTGGAAGTTGTACTTGCATAGTGTTTAATGCTTGTGTAAAGCCAGATGTCATAAGTGACTTCTATTGTGTATGTGCTATAGGATTTTGATTTTCTATAATACAGGAAATTATGTCAACTTGTGTGTGTTTGCCCCTGGTCAATTGCACATCCTTTTCTCGAGTCTTTACATATGCCTCTCTGCCCTACTTCTATATTATGATGGTGCTCATGTTGAATGTAACTTGATATGATATTGTATTAAATTCACAGTTAGAGAAATATGAAAAAGCCCGGGATGTTATTCTTTCAGGCCTTCAAGTTGATCCTTTTAGGTATTACTCATTTTCAAGTCTTGCCTTCTTTTATATATATATATATATATATATTTATTTATTTCTAGTATGTATACTCCTTATCTAAATTTAGATGGAAATATCTGAATATAGAGCTTTTGCAATAGTCATTTATTCTACTATTTCACAACTCACTATTTTTTTTTTCTCATTTCTTCTGATATCATGTAGTAATTCTCTTCGGGCTTCTCTTCAAAATTTGGAAAGCGTTTCATCTAGTTCAAGAGGGATGAGTACACATGGACATGCAGAACGTAATGATGATTTTGATTGCACTCTTTGCCTGAAGTTACTGTATGAACCTGTCACAACCCCGTGTGGACATTCTTTTTGCCGTTCGTGTCTATTTCAGTCAATGGATCGTGGTTAGTGCTATCTTCTGTTGATTATATTTTCTACGTGAATCTATATATTCTGTGCTATGTTGATTCTTGTCCTCATGTGTTAGGAAACAGATGCCCATTGTGCAGGACTGTTCTGTTTATTAGTCCCAGAACATGTTCCATCAGGTGAGTTGTCTATAGACTCTACAATTACAATGTCATAAATGGGAAACTGCATGAAAGCTTTGGGTTACTTTACTTTTCTTCTAGTTCATAGTGGGATAGTTCATCATTCTTCTAACCAAAATAGGTTGAAAGCCAAGTGGCAAAAAATGTGGCAGTAGGAAGTTACTTTCTTAAGCTACTTTTCTTGCTGAGATTTAGATAATGTATTGCCCCAAATTAATAGGACAAAAAAAATGCATGTTTTCAACAACCTTCTGGTGATTGCTGAACCTCTTTGATATCTATAATAGGCAATTCCTTTGGGATTATGAGTATGCGTTCTTCAGAATTCAGTTTAATCTTCAGATATTTTGGTCAAATAAAAGCTCTAACAGATTTCATTTACCGTTACTTTTCTAATATTGTCAATTTTTTTAGTGTCACATTGAAGAACATCATACAAAAGAATTTCCCAGAGGAATATGCTGAAAGGAAGCAAGAGCACGATGGTTTAATCAAAGCTGGTGTAGATTTACTCCCTCTTTTTGTCATGGATGTTGTCATACCATGTCAAAGGTTTCCACTCAATATATTTGAACCTCGGTATAGACTCATGGTGAGTTGGTAACAGATGCAGATAGTTGCTAGAAAATTTTAAATTTTAATATATCTTGTATGTGCAAGTTGGTGATTTGTTTTCTTGTGGTTCATCTTTAAGAAACAGTAGGGTCTTTTTCAGTGCCATCTGCCTAATGTTGGTGGGTAGTTGGGACTTGGGAGCGAGGATATAGAAATTAAACTACTTGATTTATGATAAATATTTGAAATATATATACCAATTATTTTTCTTGAGTAGTGAATAGTGATCAATGTACTGTTGAGAATTCTCCACACAGCGTCCACTGACCAATTATGGATTATCGATTTGTACTTGTGGCACAAATGGTCAAGTATGCTTCATAAGTGGTTAGTAGTGTTATGAGTTTATTGAAATGTTTAATGTTGGTTAACTATGCTGGGTGACGCTGGTGCATATTTTCAGTGGGACATTCTTCTTTTTCCTTTTCATATATGCAAAAAATGTTGCTATCAACAAAATGTATGAAAAAAATTAACATGTTAAAAATACTGAAAATGTTCTTATTCATACTCAATCATTTTTCATGAAACTATTTCTTCCTATAATGTATGTAGTATAGTTATATTTTGCATTAACAAATTTGTATTAGGGATTGACAACTTTGAAACACTTAGAAAAATGAAACTTAGGGCTTTCTTCACTAGTATTGAAATTGAATGTCATCATATCTCTAATTTATTATTTTTTAAATAAAACAGGTAAGAAGAATAATGGAAGGCAATCATCGGATGGGAATGGTAGATTACTTAACTTATCTCCTTTTCCCCCTTTTTTGCTATATAGCACTAAAAACCATTTCCATCTGTTATTGTGTGTGTGTGACTTGTCTTTTGATCTTGTAGGCTATACTTGATTCAACAGGTTCCTTAGCTGAGTTTGCCTGTGAAGTGGAAATCACAGAGTAGGTGCTTTGTATCCTTTTCACATGAAAATAAAAAATCTCAAATACAAATCCCCTTCCCCATATGAAATTCATTCTCATGTATTTCACATGCTTTAAATAATTTTATTTATTTGATGTTGTAGGTGTGAACCACTTCCAGATGGTCGTTTTTATATAGAGGTGAAAATTTAACTGATTTATCTATGTACTTATATATACTTCACTGCTCTAGTTATAATACTTTATTATTGAAGATGAAATTTGGAAGTTTTTTTTTTTTTGTCTTTCGCTCAATTTTCAAGAACAAGCTACTTCTCTCTTTCATCTTTGTTGGCAGGATTTCTTTTAGTTCTTTCTGTATTTTCTAAGAACATTTCTCTGGTGTGATTCTCCATGACAGGAGATTCACAAAATATAAAAAAATTCCTGTATCTTTAAAATGCTTCCTTTCCAAACCCAGAAACTACGGGGTCTACCTAGGGTTTTCTTATTTGAAACAGAAACAAGGTACAAACATTTGACTGAAAAACTTGCTTAGTGTTCTCCCAGCCCTATCATATACATAGAATTTGTACTAGACATCTCCTATAATTAGGGAAAGAACATTGCAAGATACTTAGTTTAATTACCCTAATTGTGTACAGATATTAAAAAGAAATAATTACTATGAAATCAATCAAATATTTTAACACAATTTCAGCCAATATTGTAAAATCTCAATAATCTTATTATCACAATCTCAACAATACAATCTTATTATAATATAGACATTTTGTTTGGATTTTCTTTATGTGGCTTTATTTAGGAGGACTTCCTTCTGTCAATGGGGTTTTACAGATGATGAGATATTGCTGAACTGGGTGTGAGCTGAATTAGGCCAGACCATGACATGTAGTTAGATTGATTATTATTGATTGTAAAATGTGCAACTCTCCATTACAAAGCAAAAAATCTATATTTTGTTATGATGCTGATTGTCTACACTGTTCTCGCATGGTAAAATTTTTATCCCAATCATTTTCTGACAATTTTGATAAATCCAGAAAGCAATTTATTGAACTTTTTCTTGTTTATATCATATGTGCTTGCCAGAAGGACTTGAGAATATTGTGGACAATTGAGAAGTTGTACAAGTTCACTCAAGAGTCAGTTGTCATGGTGTTTGTTTCTCATTTTATTTTTTGTCACTGCTGGGCTGGTGTTAGTGGTCCTAGGATATGTTGGAGGCTCCTAAGAATTTTCTATTTTAATCTGGATTCTATTAAAATAGACTTGGCTTTTCTTTAATTTTATTTTAAAATATTTCAATGTCTAAGAAAGTGTTTCTACATGCAGATTGAAAGTCGCAGGAGATTTCGCATCATCCGTTCCTTGGATCAAGATGGGTGAGTTGTCTCTGGGTGTTTCATGAATTCTCTAGCCGTTGATCTGGCTGTTTTTCTTTCATGGAAATATGGCTTATTTTTTAATGTTTTATGCAGGTATCGTGTTGCAGAGGTTGAATGGATACAAGATATTATGCCACCAGAAGGGACAAGTGAAAGAGAGACTGTAAGTTCACTAAGATTTTGTTATGAATGTGTTTGTAAGCTCACTGTCTTATGGATAGCATGCTAGTTTATTTGACTATCTGCATACATATGATATTTTTTCTTTTTGGGTGTACAATGGTGGTAATGGGGTTTGTATTTAAGATTCCATGCAAACTACTAAAACTCCCACTGTTAGGCCGGCCCTAGTGGTTTGAGTCTTAAAATTTATATTCCTTTATGCTTTACTTTTAAATGTCTAGGCTTAGCTACATGTCTGATGACTCTTTATATTGAATGCACTATACTGTAACAAATTGTTGATCCATCTTTGTAAGTAATAACTTATTATTATGTTGTTACAGTTACAGCAACAGACATATAACGCAGCCGAAGATGCTCGATCATGGATAGCAAGAGCTAAAGAAGCAGCAAGACATGGTAATTTTTAAACTATAATTATATGATGCTTGCCTAGGACAGTCCTTTGTACTTTGGTGATAATGAAGCCCAAGATATATTGGTAGTTTTTAAATCATCATGAGATGATGTGTACGTACTACCTAGGACTTCTTTGTACTTTGGTTATAATGACCACCAAGATATATTGGTCATCGCCTTTTTCTTTTCCCATTTTTTTGAGGGGGGTTGCTGAACATATATTTCCAGCACTATATAGTAATCTGTTAATTCTGATGATGCTTTAGTTTTTGTTATCCTATGTTACTGGATGGGAATGACCTTTTTCCTCTTTGCACCTTTACAAATGACAATGGACTGCTGCAATACTAAACTACTGGAATATCATACAGATCAAAGAAAACTTGAGAGACTCGCCAGTGTTGAAGTAATGATGCCCTCACCAAAAGACCCTGAGCGCTTTAGTTTTTGGGTAATTACATATATCTGTGACTTGACATCTGTTTTTTCATTGTGGGTGAAAACATCACCTTTTGCTATTTTTGTGTACTTATTTAGGCTTTGATTGCAGCTTGCTACTCTTTCCAATCGGAGGCCTGCGGAAAGATTGGATCTCCTACGCATAAGAGACACTGCCGAGGTATTAAGCCATTTGATCTTCTGAGAGGGGGGGATTGTTGAATTTGATCTTCTGATATAGCATTTTATTCTGTAGCTTAATTCTATGGATGGGAACTTCTGTAGTTACATTTGTTTACATTGCGTGCTTGTTACCATATAAAAACAAATTTTCTTCCTTTTATTTGTAGAGGATTAGACGGGGCCTGATATTTCTCCGCCAAGAGGAACAAGGCTGCAGAATTCAGTAAGACAAGCTGAGGAGGGCTCCCACTATTATTGCAATTGAATATTTGTTTATTGCAAATTCATTTACAAGTCTCTCAATATTCTTCGGCCTCATAAACAACCGTTGTGAGGTCATTTTTGCTGTAACATAGGGTTGAACACAGTTTTTCTAATATATATAATCATCTCAAAGACATTTTTTTATTGGCCATCTGGTTTTTGCATATGGTTTTTAAGTAGAGTTATTATGCTGGCGGAATGTAGACGTAATAAATTGAATCATATATGAAATAAGCAAGAAGGATTTACAAGTAATCACAAAGTACTTTATTGGGGGTTTACGGTCTTTTAAATTGCCTTTACCGATTGTTTAGATCCTGTGTAAAATTTCAAAACCTTTAAGGCAAAAATATTAACAAGTGCTTTTCATTGGTTAAGAAATCAATGATAAAATACTCTTATAGAATTTTCTAATAATATACTCTAATTATGATTTCTAATGTATACTTACAATAATAATAATAATTTATTTATCAGAAGTATTGAAAGTTTAAATATACAAGTTTTTTGTACAAATATGATCCAGAACTTTTCAAACAAACTAGGGACTTGATGGCAGCGTAAAACAAACGTCCATTGACGGTAATTAACACTCCAAATCATTTTTATATTCGAGTTTGTAGGTGTTCTGAAAAATAGAGTAAATATCAGGGCATCTCTAATCGGGTAGCTCTTCTTTCATGAAATATTTAATGAGTTTCACTTAATTTTGTATATTAAAATATTAGTTTACATTTATATATAAAATATTTAGTTACAAATGAATTATATTCATTAAGTATTTACAAATTAAACTATATTTTAATTTTAATATATTATTATATATTTCTTTACATAAATAAAAAGTATGATTGTTTTAAAATTTATTTTATTTATTTAAATTATTAGTACACAGTAGTTTTGAATGTATGATAATAATTATTTAAAATAGTGTATTTTTATTTAAACTTTTCCATTCCTTTTTCTTTATATTTTATTTTGAAGTGAAAATTGCATGTAATTAAAAATTATTAAATATTTATTATTACAACAATTGACATAAAATATATTAAATTAAAATTAAGATACATAATAAAATATAAAAGAGTGAAATAAATTGTGGGATCTATTTAAGAAGCTTATTAGAATTGCTAAATTGAAAAGAAAAAAATGATTAAATTCCTTAAAATAATAAAGATGATATGTTATCAGAAAAAGTGAAAAAATATATGTTAAAGATGATATATCATGTGAATTGTTTCATTGGATACGCCTTAATATTATTTTCTTTGGACATCAGTTTTTGGCACCTTGATGACAAGGAGGCAGTATTTATTATTTAGAATGATTCGCTGTTTCGCGCCTTGCATTTGTTAAGTTTGTTGACATAACATTTTTTTATTATCCTGTTCAACCAACTAAAGTAAATGTCATACACATAACATAATGTCTTATTGGCTACATGTTACTATTATATTAGGGGCCCAATGCAAGACATTGTTTTATGTTTTATATTATCAATCATTCCTTCGCTCAGTGTTGTACTTATTGAATTTTTCTGAATTTCTATGAAAAAGGTCTCTTAATAAAATCAGAGTAGTTATCCAGTTCCATTTTGCTCTCTGATTGCTTTTAAGTATTAGCTGTCCTTGATTCATATCAATCACACCACTTGCTCGAGCACATTATTAATAATAGGCTTAATTGTAAATTTTATTATTTAACTTTTTTATTTTTGTATATTTTACTATTTAAGTTTTCAATTTTTGCCTATTATACTACTACTAACGTGTCAAAAAAAGAGTTAAAGATAAAATAAAATAACATCATTTTACAATCAATATGATGATAAAATACATAAAAAAATAAAAAGAATTGGATGGTAAAATTCATAAAAGAAAAAAGTGAGTGATAAAGTCTCTAAAATTATGAAAGTTGAGTGATAAAATTTGTTAAAAATTTGAGTGATAAAATTTGCAAAATGATAAAATTTTGGTGATAAAATTTATAATTAAACCTTAATAGTATATAAATATTATCAGTTTAAAGTTTACTTGTCGGTTAAAAATGGAGGTTTAAAGATTAAAGGAAAAAGGGAAGAGAGATTTTGTCTAAAATCCTTTCACTATCATTTAAACAAAACTTACTGACTAACATAAGATGATTAAAAAAAACATACTTTTTTATTGATTAAAATTAATTAAAAATGATAAAATTAAAATTGAGATTTATTAAATAAGATGTAAAATCTACTTAAAAATTAATATGTTCAAAAAAATATATTACTCACACTTCTAATCATAATAAAGTTTTTGTTGAAATTATTTTATAAACATTATTTTTGCCCAAAAGGCCAAAAATTTCTGTACATCACCGTCAATGCCCCCATGACATTGATGCTTTGATTAATGCCATGTCTCTTAATCTCAAATTACTTTGTGTTAATTATCTGATTGGCCAATGCAGCAACACAGAAGAAGCACGCTTCATAACGTGATGGATCCACATTATCAGTCCTTTATATTTCTCATAAAGTACGAAGAAGCGGCTGAGAAATATGGATAGCAGATCATGATGTTGACACACCTATTTAGTTAATATTTGTGGAAATTGGAATATGCTTTGCAAATGAACCGCAAGAATGCTTCAAAATTGTTATGCCCGATGATTTAAAAATAAAAAATAAATAAAACCCAGCAAATAAGTCACTTGCAGTTTTATATTTTCAAAAAAATTCTCTAACTGATCATATTTGTTTACAAAAAAAAGTATTATTTGACATGAAATTTTATTTAAAATACTAAATGAGTGAAAAACACCTCTAAAAAAAATGAGTGAAAAGCAAATAAGTTCTCTTGTCGTGATATAAAATTGGTCCAATGTCCATAAGTAAATGACGCTAGACTCTGCGTCAAATGTTTAATTAGAATTAGATGCTTCAACCTCTCTAATTTAATGAGTGTTTAAATGTATATTTTCAATATTTTTCTCTCTTAATATCAACCGTCAACGTCAACATCTTTAATCCAAACTAATTGAGATCGATAATAAATGAATCAAATGATAGATACGAGGAGGTTGAAAAAAAAATACTGTATTTCCTTAAAAAAAAAAAACAAGGACAATAATTCAACTTTAGAATTCTTTAATTTTAACAAATATTTAACTTCCGCAGTTGACATAATCAAACGAGTCTACATCAATTCTTTTAATAGGATGGACATGATTCATTCTCTAATTTAAGCACACTATATTTATGCTTTGTAACGTTGTTTTTTCATTCTAAAGGTCTGACCTAAGTTTAAAGCAGGTAAAGTCTTAACTTTAAGCATTCAAACAATATTGTTAGATGAGAGAACTAGAAAATGAATTCATTGAAAATTGGTGAATGATTATACAATGATTGCTATATATACATCAACTTGGAACTAGCTAACTTCTAACAAACTAACTAACTAAAATAACTACTTTTACAACTACTTAAACTAACTCTAATATCCCCCCTCAAGTTGGAGAATATATGTTAATAATTCCCAACTTGTGAATGAATCCATGGCAAGCTGCAGCAGGCAGAGCCTTGGTAAACACATCAGCTACTTGATGTTGAGTCTTGATATGAATCAATGTGAGTAGTTGTTTTTGAACTAGTTCACGGATGAAGTGGCAATCAATATCAATATGTTTAGACCTCTCATGATGGGAAGGATTAAAGGCCAAGTGAATTACAGACTTATTATCACAGAAGAGCATGACTGTGTCAACAGAAACCTCTAAGTGTTTTAGCAATCACTGTAACCAAATCACTTCACTTGCTACTGAGGATAAGGCACAATACTCTGACTCAACTGAGGATTTTGAAACAATGCCTTGTTTGATAGATTTCCAGGAAATCAAAGAGTCTCCAAGGAAAACACAAAAACCAATTGTGGATTTTCTGGTATCCAAACAAATCCCCCAGTCTACATCAACATAGGCTGACAAGTGTAGCTTGTTATTTGCAGGGAAGAAGAGACCTTGACCTGGAGTGGATTTCGAATACTGCAGCAAGTGATGAACTGCATTTAAATGAGTAGACAAAGGATGCTTCATATATTGACTAAGCTTGTGCACAACAAAAGTAATATCTGGCCTAGATATAGTCAGATACATAAGCCTGCCAATCATTCTTTTGTACAATGAAGGATCCTCAATAGGATCACCATCAGTTAGAATGAGCTTCAGATTTGGATCCATAGGTAGAGTTGCAGGATTGCTACCTAAGAAGCCAGTATCATCAAGAAAGGATAAAGTGTATTTTCTTTGACTTAATGAGATTCCTTCGCTGGATTTAGCAATTTCCAAGCCTAAAAAATATTTGAGAACCAAGAACCTTTAATTTGAACCACGTAACCCCATTGCTCGGAGGCTCCACGCTATGCGCAGGTAAGGGGGAGGGATATTGTACGCAACCTTACCCTTGCATATGCAAAGAGGCTGTTTCTGGATTCGAACCCATGACCAACAGGTCACCAAAACACAACTTTACCGCTGTGCCAAGGCTCGCCCTCAAGAACCTTTAATTTGAACAATGATTGTAAATGAACTTGTATCTGAGTAACACAAGCAGGATTTGGTCCAACCAGGATGATATCATTCACATACACCAGTAAAATAACCAAAGATGAGCCAGATCCATGTGTGAACAATGAATAGTCATTTTTAGACGGTGTAAAACCATGTTGAAGCAAGGTAGATGAAAATTAGCAGAACCACTGTCTTGAGGCTTGCCTAGACTTATTGAGTTTGCAAACTAGACCCTTAGTACTGGTTTTATAACCCTAAGGTAAATCCATGTAAACTTCTTTAAACAATTCACCATTTAGGAATGCATTATTAATGTCCAACTGCTGTAAACACCAATTTTTAGCAGCAGCTACGACCAATAGGACTTTTACAGATGTAAATTTGGTTACTAGTAAGAAAGTATCTGAGAAGTCAATCCCAGCTTGCTGTGTGTAGCTCTTGGCTACAAGTCGAGCCTTGTATCTATCCACTGAACCATCTACCTTGTATTTTAGTTTGAACACCCATCTGCATCCAATGCAGTGCTTGCCATTAGGCAAAGGAACTGAAGACCAAGTGTTACTATCCTCTAAAGCCTTAATTTCTTGAACCATGGCTTCTCTCCACTCAGGAAAAGGAACTGCCTATTGATAAAACTGAGGCTCATATGTGATAAAAGCCTTGTAATCTGGATTAAGTCTATCCAGGGAACAAAATTGACAAATTGGATAAGTCGGTGAAGTATTGGAACACTCAAAGTCAGACAAATAAGGTGGCGCTTTAGACACTCTTGAGGATCTCCTCAAAGGAACGACTGGCACAATGGTTCCACTGATATCAGCAGTGGATGCAGATTCAACAATAGTTGTTGTTGGTGAAGTATTCACAACATCTGAAGCAGGAGGATATGAGGATGAATTGTCAGCAACAGGTAAAGGAATAACCATGTCATCAACAAAATGTGAAATATCTGAGTAAGTGTTACTGCCTGGAAAGGAAAAATCGTTCCATGAAAAACCACATCTCTAGAAACAAAGAATTGTTTAGTTTCCAGATTATACAACTTGTAACCCTTATAACCTCTTGGTAACCAACAAAGACTGATGGAATAGCTCGAGGAGTGAACTTGTTCCTAGTAGATGACAATGTTGCTGCATATGCCAGGCAGCCAAAGGATCTTAAAGAGTGATAATTTGGCTTGGAACCAAAAAGCACTTGATAAGGAGATTGCTGTTGTAAAACAGGAGAGGGAACTCTGTTGACTAAGAAAGCAACAGTGGAGACACATTCTCCCCAAAATTGTATTGGAAATTTGGACTGAAAAAATAAGGCCCTAGCCACATTCAATACATGTTAATGTTTTCTTTCCACTACTGAATTTTTTGAGGTCTCTCCACACAAGAAAATTGATGAAGAGTTCCTTGTTCTGCTAGAAATTCAGTAAGAGTAAGCTCTTTTGCATTATCAGACCTAAGACACTTAATAGAGGCTCCAAACTGAGTCTTAACCATATGAAAAAACTGTTTAATGGCACTAGCAGCCTCAGACTTGTGTGTGAGTAAAAATATCCAAGTAAAACTGCTACAATCATAAAAAGAGTTAAGAAAAATCGTTTCCCATCATATGTAGGTTTACCATATGGCCCCCAAATGTCACAATGCGGAATATCAAATAACGAGTGGGAAACTGATGAGGACATCAAAGGTCAACTTGACATCAAAGACCAACCCCAAGACCAAGACCCAATACAAGGCATAGGAGGACCCATGACAAGAGCAAGAGCTAAAAAGACCCAAGAAGCTTTGCAACATATAATGGCTAATCTGAGGGCAATCCAATTGCATGAGGGAACCCAAAATCTAGAGGGCTGCATGAGTGGACTACTAGTCACATGTATTGCTTGCTTGGAGTGATAATAAAAACAATTATTGACATAGGCCTTTAATAATAAAAAAAAATAATAGTAATGAAGTGCTTGTAGCTAGTTTTGAGACCTGGACCCCAAGCTTAGTTATGCCTCACTTGACCACTAAGGCATTTTAGTTATTCTTACAATGTTGAGATTTTAATTTTCTTTTATTTCCTACTAGATGCATGAGAACTAATTTGTATAAATCAATTCTGAAGTGAATAGAGAAGGGACTTTTAGCTGTTGGATTTTATCATTAGCTTGAGAATTGTCTCTGCTAGGGTTCTTCCTTGAACCATTTTGATCTTATCAAGAATTGCTCAATTCTTGTGGCGATCATCAAGGCTTATCAAACATCAATTGTTTGTGGCGCCTATTTGCTGCTTCCCTTGCACACTTTATGTTTCCTTATTTAAATTTCCGCATTTCTAAATTCTGTAATTCAGCCCGAATTTCTTATTTACATAAGTCTAGTTTTACTTATCCTTTTTCGATGTTTCTTGTGTCTAAATTGCATTTCAGAATGTCCTCTTTCACCTCGTTTTGGAATCGCGCCAATCCGAGTCCTACAAGTTGAGAAACGTCCAAAAGTTAACAATACGATTCTAGTTCAATTTGTGAGCGAATTCCAACCTAGAATTGGTCCGAAATTGAATCAAGGCAGGGGATTCACATCTAAAACATTATGAAGTGAAGTAAGGGATAATCTCCTAAACTTAGCAAGAAGACAAATTTGACAATCTAAAGTAGAAAAACTATGAAACATATCAAAAGGAATTCATTGCTCAAAAGTTTAAGAATCTTATCAGATACATGGCCAAACCTTGAATGCCAAACAGAAGCATTCTTATAGGGTACAACATTTTGACAAGAAAAAATTGAATTTGTACAAGAATTGTATGAAACTGAAATACAAGTACTTGGATTGTCATCAAAACAAGCTGAGGAGGACAAAACATATATGCCTTCAGTGAGATCACCACTGCCATTCTTCCTGGAGTGAGGCATCTCCTGAATAAAAAAAACGATTTTTAAGGAAAGTGATTGACAAATTACTGTGAGCTAATAAAGCATTGGCAGAAAACAAATTGAAGTTGAATTGAGGCACATAAAAGACATTGTGAAGCAACAATGTCGAAAAATTGTAACTGTGCCAACAGCTACTACAGGTATTACTGTTTTATTTGGTAACACTAGTTTTTTTTTATCTGACACATATCTATAAGATTGAAAAAAGTGTTAAAGAGCATGCCACATGAGTGTTGGCACCGGAATCAATGATCCAACTACCACTAAGTAGAGGATTCACAGAAATGGCAGACATAACTAGAGCATTAGAAATGGAATTGACTTCTAGAGCAGACATAATCATACCATTAGGAGTATTCAAATTCTGTGACATTTGATGCTTGACCCTGAAAGAGACTCATCAATTGTTGATACTGCTGGGCTGTGAGTTGAAACGAAGGTGTGGAATCCTTGCCAACCTCACCAAAAGAAATCTGATTCATAGAACCAGAAGCTTGATTTACCGAAGCTGAAGTCTTGTAATTTGGTGGATATCCAATCAGTTTGTAGCACTGAGCTTTTGTATGACCCTGAATGTCACAGTGAGCACAGATTGGGCAATCTTTCTGAACATTCTTGTTTTTGGAATCAACACCATTTTTTACTCGACATTAGCTGAAGCACCAATTTCCCTCTGTTGTTCTTCTTGAACAATAAGAGAAAACACCTTGGTGATAGAAGGGAATGGATCCATGGACAAAATCTGACCCCTAATAGAAGAATAAGCTTCATTGAGACCCATGAGAAAATGCATGGCATAGTCCATTTGATCACAATCACTCCATGGTTTGATGGCACTGCAAGTAATGTTAGGAAGTCCCACATCGCCTGCCTCAGTTCTTGGAGTGCAGCTTATATATCTGTTAAATTGAAATCTAACAAATACATGTGTGAGCAGGTTTCAACTCAATCAATGACTCCCAAAACAATCTCAACTTCGCATAATAAGAAGAAACTGACATGGACTTTTGATGAGAAAATTGATAAATTCACTGAAAATTGGTGAATGATTACACAATGATTGCTATATATACATCAACTTGAAACTAACTAACTTCTAACAAACTAACTAAAATAACTACTTTAACTAATTCTAATAAATACTTTCGTTTTTTTTGGTAGAGTAGGAAAACAAAGAAAAATTACAGAATAACATAATCAAGTTCTAAACTAGCTAGTACCCTCGAAGGAGGTGTCTTCCAGAATCCAACCACAGATATCAAACCTGAACCCCATGTTGATAAGATGTGTGCTACTCCATTTGCCTCCCTGAGTACCACTTGGAGTTCAACTTGCCAACTTCTCTGTAGTACTTGAAGAATGTCTGCGATTAGATCCACAAGCATATGAGCCTTGGAACCAGCCTCGTCACCCTTATGAATAGTCTCAAATACGTCGAGGCAATCAGTTTCACAAATTAACTGACGATAACCGTGCTGCTATGCTTCATATAGGCCCTCCCTATAGCCAAAAACTCTGCATTCTGGGCATCCACCATCAAAAAAATTTGAGAACCCACCCAGTCATCTTCACAAATTAACTGACGATAACCGTGTTCCCATCGACATTAACTTTCACTAAAGGTACCACAGGACACCGCCAACGAAGAGCATTCTCCGTATACAACTTAATTAAATTAGATAATTTAATATGATCAAATCATTAATTATTTTTTAAAATAAAATATTATATTTTTTTTTGCTAGCACTAAAAATATAAATAATTATATTTTTTTTCTAGCACTAAAAAATATAAATTATTTGAGATATTTGGGTTAAAAAAGAAGTTGTTATATATAAGTTGGACTTGGTTAATTATTATTTTAATTTCAAAATGTTAATGGTTAATAATTGAAAGTAATAAGATATAAATAATATTTTTAATGACTTGAAAGATAAGATAATGTGATAAGTGATTTTGAATTTATTTGAATTTTATTTTTTATTGTACTATAAATACAATCTTAGGATGCAAGCTGAAAGACATATAATTTTCACTTTTCTTTTCTTCTTGTTCTCTTGTATCAATATTTTAATTTTATTATTCTATTTGTTAAAGTTATTGATAAATAGATGTGATGTGAATACATGTGAAATCTTTACAATATTAAAGAACTCTATACTACAATAGTTTATATCTAGATATATGTTCATATTTTTTATTTGCGGTAGTATATTTTAAACTTAAAATAAATTCTTTTTTATTTTATTATGTGTGTTTTGAACACCCTTTTTCCTTCACTCAACATACTCTTCAACCTATAACTCCCTACTAACTTGTAACAAAATACAATCACCTTTCCACAAAATGTTTAACTATGACATTAATGCATATACTAAATAGTAGTGGCAATAGTAATAATAGTATTAATTAATAGTAACAATAATAATACAAATACATCATTATAAATATTTTATGTAAAACTTAATACTTATTTATATATTTGAAAAAAATATGTTTTTTATTAGTAAGAAAGTAAAACAGACAACGAAATCAGACCTAGGGAAAGAGACGCCTAGAATATATGCAAAAACAAAAGAGCTAACAAAAGGAGGACAATCTTCCCATGTAATGAGAGCATTAATAGTTGTTGAAAAAAAAAAAGACATTTACAACTTTAAAGGTGTATGAAAAAAAATGAAATTATAAAAAAGTTTATAATTTTTTTATTTCAATATAAATAACAAAAAATCATAACATATATTACGATTTTCAATTATAATATATATTAGAACTCATCCCTTTTAAAATATTAATTTAAATTTTAATCCTAAATAGTAAAATTGAAAAAAATTATCTTTAATGAGAAAATTGATAAAAATTACCCATGATTGGTCGTTTGACCTTCCCTATGAATTGAATTATTTTGTGGCTTTTAACGTTGTAATTCCTTATTGTTTGAGTCACATAAATTAGTCAATAATATATTATAAAAAGGAATGAAGAGAATATTTCTTAGCTCTTTCATCTACTTTCATGTTTTATGTACTTCCCTCTCTCTAGATACGTCTTTCTGTACGAAAAATGGCAAAAGTCAAACCGCGGTTAGAAGTCAGGCCGAATACATATGTCAACACTACAGAAGAAAATAAAAATGAAGAGTCCAATGCATTGGAGTTGGAGTTCAAAAAAGTTATTGTTTAAAATTTGGTTTAAGTTTGTGTTTTTTTAATTTTTATTTTTGTAATTTTTTTATTTATTTTTAGTCCATGTTTGCCTTTTGTACTTTTTAAATTTTAGTCTATCTAAGTTTGTATTTTTTATCTTAATCTATTTAAGATTTTATTTTATTATTTTAATTTCTTATAAGTTTGCGATTTAGGGACTAAAATTGAAAAAACCTAAATTTACATGGATTATTTTTCTTACAAGAACTAAATTGGAAACACGCAAATATATGGAGACTAAAAAAAACTTACAAGAATCAAAATTAAGAAAGTGTAAACTTAGGTTATGTTTGATATAATTATAAGTTAGTTGGAAGTTTATAAGTTAATTGATTTAATTGAAAGTGTTTAATATAAATGACGTAATATGATATATTTATGATTTTTTACATTTGCATTTATTTCTAATAACTATAATTTTTAAAAGTAGGATAGTAATTTTTAAATTGTATTATTAGAAAATAATAAAGATTTGGTGATTTTACTCATATTGTTTAAATTTAATTTTTTTTGAAAAGTAAAATTAAATGAAATAAACTTTACTATAATTATATTGTTTAAAATCATTTTTTTTGACATTTTAATTCTTTATTCATAATATGAATTTTAAAGCAAAAAATATAAAATGTTTTTTTTTCTTTATAACTTTCTTAAACATTTATTTTTGAGTAAATTACACTCGCATCCCTTGTATTTTTTTTAAATTGTATTTGATATCCCTCATTTTTTGCACCCTACAAAAACTCTCTTAATTGTTTAACTCACATTACACTCAGACCATCTTCCTCTTAAAATAATGTAACAGAAAATAGGCATATGTCAATCACATGACTTTTAATAAATAAAAAAATTATGTCTAAAGTACCTTCATATTCCTCAAAATCACATCTTGGGTTTTACAAACTCTCTTCTTCAACAACTCCTCTTCACTTACCATCACCACCTCCTTCTCCTTTTCCTCCCTCTCCCACGACAACATCATGCCTTCCTCTTTATTGTCATCCTTGCCCACCAACACAGCGTTCGGGGGCACTGACTCCCGCCACCACCCTAGCCATAGCCACCATCATAGCCGCCGCCTTGTCCCCCGCCGTAGTTTCAACTACCATCACCACGGCTTGTAGTTCCTTGGACACTGGCGACGTCGGGTAAAAGTAATGTATAAAAGGGAGGGATATCAGATGCAATTTGAGAAAAACACAGGAGACGCTTGTATAATTTACTCTAACGGACAATTTTGTTTACTCAGATATTTCAATTGACCTTAGTAACAATATTAACAAAAAGGGGTAGAAGTAATGCATAAAAAGAAGGGGTATCAAGTGCAATTTGAGAAAAACATGGGATATGAGTGTAATTTACTTTATTTTTCTATTGATACAAGAATAACTTGGATGTATATGTATCTCACTTACATAACTATGAAACATGACACAAATTAGATCTTCTATTTAAAATTAATCATATATATTTGAAATTTCATCTAAATTAGGTCATATAACTTAAAAAATAATTCAACAAATAATTATAAAATTGATACAATTCAAATAATTTCTAACCTTAAAGAATGATGTGATTGACAAGCTGAATGTCATGTGCTTGTAAGAATGATAAATTAAATAAGAGAAAATTTTTCAAACAATAAAAAAAAGATAAAATAATTTTTAAAATGAATAAAAGGTTAAAACAAGATTTCAAATAAAATTGTAAGGAAAAAATTTAGTTAGTTTATTGTCCAAGTTACTTAAAGTAGTTGATCAAAATAAACTACTTGAGTTAGTTTTATGAAAAATTGATAAACCACTTGGATAACTTATGGAAAATAAGATATTAAAATAAGCTTATGTATTAAATAAGCTTATTTTGTGTGCTAAAATGACATAAACTAGGGAAAAGTTATCAAAGTTTTTATTTGTAATGCTGAAAGACATTGTTACATGTTAGGTAATTCACACTTTGATAGTCAAAAAGTTATTATATGTACAACATCGAATTCTGTTAAAATTTTGGGTAATCATGTAATTAGTATAAAATATTAATTAATTTTGTTAATTTTAATTTATGTTGGAGAATTTGACTGATTATGTTTAATGAAATTCTTTCCTTTTAATCATGTTTTCTCTATTCATAAAACTTGAATATGAGCCATTGTTTTTAAAAAAATTGAATTCAATACCTTTAGAACAAGGTTTATTGATAAAATACTGAGAAGTTTGGATAGAATTTTCAACTAAGATTAAGAGTATTTGCTTTGATTAAGATTTAGAAGAAAAATGATGTCTTTTAGACAAATATAATATTTTGTTTTAAATCAAACTTAATAAATAAAATTAATTTTAATCACAAAATAATTAAGAAAAGGAATCGACACTTATATATACATACATGTGTATATATTTTGTTTCTATTTTTTTTTTTGTCGTCTTAAGTTTTTCTTTTTTTATACTATGCAAATGAAGGAGAAAAAGAAAAAGAAAAAAACAGAGCTCATGACCTCTAAACTTTCTATTTTTTTTTCTTAACTCTCGGGTCATCAATTTTTTTTTATTAATCTGGAGTTTAGCGAGGAAATAAATAGCACCCGACAAAAAATATTTTCACTAAAAAATTAAATTAAGATAATATAAAAAATATTTAATCTTAATTTTAACACATTAATATACTAATCTACTTATACTCAATCACTTGAATATCTCTAAACCTTCTTCTGTAATGATGATCGTCTTCAATCACCTAATTACAATTAAGTTTCAGTTAGAATGTCACCAAATGTGTTGACACCTCATGGAATAATAAGAAGGTAGAGCTCAAATATTAAAATGCTAAAACTAGTTTGATTAGATAATATTCCTTTTATATTATACCGAACCAAATCAATTCAAATTATGATAAAGGCCTTATCCCTAATGGAAAACTCTCCAACTAATCAGGTCAAACTACATTAGCACATAGCTCACCAACTGAATGATACTTGCACCAAAAATGAAGAATTAATCACAACACTTTTCTCTCATTGGTCACCAATGCCTCCACGTAAGATTAGAGTTCAACTTCTACCGGAACTCACATCACATCCATCCATAATGGCAAGTGTGCATGTGATTTGATGTTAATAGACGGTCATGATTTGTTGCATTCATATAATAATGGTGGGTTCCCCCTTTTTTTTTGTCTTTTTCTTCTAATTATTGTTGATGGGAGTAGAAGGTAAACCATTTTTTGTTTACCTTTTCTTTGTTTCTTCTGACCTATTTGGTATTATATCTTGCAACTCACGTTCACTTCCTATACCACGTGAAAAGAAAAGTGTCAAAGAGGGTTACAAAATTATTACTTTATAAAGATCATATTTTATATGATGAAAAGTCAGATTAAATTCTATTTTCTTTCTTTTACAAGATGTTTTGCTTTTTTATTTTGGCACTCAAGTGTTGAGAGTTGTACTTAAATTTTTTTAAAATGGCCCTTAAATTTCAAGGATAATAATAAAGGGGGCCAAAATTGAATGATTCCATTTGTCATGATTTAAATAATATTACTTGGACTTGCAAAAAAGTATTCTAGCCATCAATAATAAGCTACTGAATTATGTGCAATTTAAGTAAGGAGACATTTTTTAATCAAGACAAAGACTTAAAGCCTGTCATACCAAATCACTTATTGCTAAATGCTAATATATCAAGTCAGTGACGCCATTGAAAAGGTGCTCTGCCTGTGCCCTCTTAAGAACCTATTGGAGAGAATTATCAGTACGGAAAGAAGAGTCAAAAAATAAAAATCTTCAGGAAAAAATAAAGACAGTCTGAAATTCCTGAACAACTCCACCTTCGTAGGAGTTAGTTTTATCTTTGTTGGCCTATCCTTTCTTTTCTTCAAAAAAAATAAACACCAACCCTTTAAACTCTCCAACCAACTACTCCAAAAATCAAGAGCAAAATCGAAAGAAAGAAAAGGAAACAAACACCAACACCAACACCTCATACACTTGTGTGTCATAGGGTGGTCTCCTTTAGTGAGAATTGAGAAGCCAAGCCACTCAATTCATCACCTTCTCCCTCTCCTTTTCCAAAGAAAAAGAAAAAAAGATCATCAATTCCAATGGAGGTTTCATGCAAAATTTTGAGAAGATCAATTCACAGTTTTCTTCAAAACTACCACTATTTCACCTCAACTGCAGCTTTTCTAGCCCTTCCTTTCTCAGCATCAATAATCCTATCACAAGCTTTTGTGCCAGCCTCTTCATCCCTCTTGCCTCAGATACACAGTCACCTAAGCACTCTCTTTGATGCTGCAGGCTTTCCTTCCACATCACAATTGTTTACCATTCTCAACCTTAAGGTTTCTCAAACAATCACTTCCTCAATCTTCACCCTTCCTTTCACTCTCACATTCTTCCTCATTGCAAAAGCATCCATAATTCAAGCTCTAAGTCACCACAAACCAACTTTGCCAACTTCCTTCACTTCCATCTTGTTCCATTACAAGCCTCTTCTCCTCACCTATATCTACAACTCTTTCTTCATTCTGTCAGCAAATGCATCTTGCTTTTGCCTCCTCTTTTTGGCCTTCACCTTTGCTGAAGGGCTGGGATACACTTCATCAAGTTCCACACTTTTGATGTCTGCTGCATCTGCAGTTCTCTTTTCTGTGATCCTTGCCAATGCACTTGTGATTTGCAACATGGCACTGACACTGTCTGGCATGGAGGGACATGGAGGGCACCTGGCAATTCTGAAGGCCTGTGTTATGCTAAGGAGAAGGACATCAATGGCTTTGTTCCTGGCACTGCCTGCCAATGTAGGCCTTGCTGCCATTGAGGCTTTGTTCCAATTCAGGGTTGTAAGAGCCTATCACAATGGTGAAATGTCATCATGGCCTTTTATGGCTTTAGAGGCCATTTTCATTGCCTATTTGTACTCAGTTTTCATCACCATTGACACAATTGTGAGCTGCATGTTTTACAAAAGCTGCAAGGTGGGATTGAGGGGTGATCAGGAAGACAAGCATTTTTTGAGGATGGAATTCCCAGAGGAGGGCAGTTGCGGTTACTTGGTATTGAAGAATTTTGAAGAACTACCTTAAGTAACATAAGGTAGCATATTGTTGTCATCAATCAATTTGGCCAAGGCTTTTCTGCTTATTTTCTCAAAAGGGAAGGAGCTACAAGTTATTCAAAATATATAGCATGCATTTGAAAATTCATTCATGTTACTGAAACCAAATCGAGCAACACCCGAGGGCAAAAAGGTTTTCCACAGAGGAACCTTAGCTCAGCTATGTGCTAAAACTAGAAGCTGGAGATTGATTCACCATTTTACTTTAATGTATTTCTTTTATGTTGTTAAAATATCTTCTTTTTATCCTATCTCTCTACCTTGTATATTTATTGGTAATCATTTACTTGTGAATAATACAAAAGCTCCTGTCTATTTGCTTGCGTTTTGTACAAGTTAGATAGGTGAATACTCGCATCTTGATGTTACAGGAAAATTAGGGCTACTCAATTTCTTCTATGTAAGTGTTGCTGTTGCCTTTTAATAAAGATAGAAGCAGCTGCCAGCACAATTTCGTTGTGAATCCCATGAAAGACAAATTATAGTGTATTTTTTATTTGCATCAGGATGCACGTTATCATGTCAAATCAGCTAAGAGATGCAAAAATAACTCTTTTTTGCTTCAGACATGTCACACATGCTGTGGGAAACGCAAACCCAAACACCCTATTAGAGGCAAAGCAATTTACTGGTTTGTTTTCAGACCAAAAAGGTAAGACACTGCTTGGTGGACCCCATGAAGAATATGTTCATTTTACATTAGCTCAAGCCTCTGAATTCTTTTTTAAAATGTATGTATGAGACCATCTATGTGTCAAAACCAATGAATGATACAGTATTATTATTATATTATGATCCAAATACATGAGATCATTAAATGGAAACACAAGCTCGGAGCAGTCATGATATGTGGACTCTAAACCATGCAACACACATTTAATTACAGAAAAAGCTGAATTGCTTCTATAAAGTTCAACTGGTATTTAGTGTTTTTAAAACACACTTGTACAATATTTCCAACTTGTTCATCACTTGTCCAAGGCAACAAAGATGAAAAACAGTGGAAATGCAAATGCTGTGGGAATTTTCTGTACCAAAACCAGGATCCGTGAATACATTTAATGGACCAAACCTTGAGGCAAGGGAAACATGTAAATTGGGATAGCAAAGAAGTTAATACTTACCATTCCCACCATTCCTCTTTCCAGACACTACAATTAGATATCAATGATGTCATGGCGCCGAAGTCACTCATAGGAATCAAATGTAAATATAGTTCAGCATTCGGACTTTGACAAACTTGGTTTTAGTGACTCTCGCAGTGCCTGTTCTGTTATAATAACTCTAGTATACAATTCTGAATGACCACTACAAATGAAATCTCAGTATGACAAAATGAAGTTACAGATGGAAAATGCAAATATTTTTTGGTTTGTACCAATAATATTGCCCAATCAATTTCCAAGACTAATTCCTTTCTATGTGTAGAGATCACCTAAGTGAGTTTTGTCCCTCCTAACAAAGTCTTATTCATATACATGACTAGGAATCGAACCTCAGACAACATACTTACGTAATTGCAAATATTGATGCAATCACTGAGGTACCTCCCAAGCAGCACAATTAAATAGCTATACTATCAGAGTGAATATGAAAAGTGTCTTTCTACTACCAAAATGTGTGTACACAGTCCATTCTGGAACAACTGAATGCAACAAGAACTCAAGAAGCTTTTTCACTAATGTGTATTGCATTTCACAAGATAACTGAAACTAGCATTTCTATCTAAGCCTTCTCCTCACTTGTGTTACAGTTACAGTTACAGTACAGAGCTTGATTTCTAATTCTTTTCATAACCTGACAGCTATACAACATGCTCTTTGGGGTGTCCCGCTAAAATCACTATTAAAAGGAAAAAGACAAACTAATTTCTATTTTACATGAGACAGAATTAAATCCTAAAAGAGGATTCAAATTTTGTACAAGGTATCATGGTACAACATTAGCTTTTTGGTGCCGGAAAAATATGCCAATTGAATGATGAAAACCAAAGCCAGGTCTACTGCAATAGAAGCATGGTCTATGTCAACATTCTTATTAAATCGAAGGACCAGATCCATTATCATAGCATTCAATGGCAGTGATCATCATGAGAAGCATCCATGCTGCATCTAAATTTGGCCTTTCCAGAGTATTCTTCTGTGAATGATCAACAAAAAGATGATTCAACATGCCATCAATGAATCAATTCCTAAGCCTTTTTGTATGTTCAAAGGTCTCCAGGTGGAAAGAATTTTCCATTTCACTTCATTAGATCAACTTGAAAGGCTAGTTGTCAAACCAAGATCTCACAAAGGAGCTACTTAACTCAATGTTGGAAGCAATCCCCTTACCACAGGTAGATGTCCTCTCATTGGCAAGAGAATGACGTTGGTGCAAAGGAGCAGACAACCCAGTCTTCAACTTTCTTTTCCCTCTTCCTCATGAAGTGAATGCCCTTAGCCTTTTTCTTCAACCTCTTTCTCAGCTTTCTTCTTCTTCTTCATATTTTCCACTCCTCCATATCAAGCTAATGCCTTTAGCTTTCTCCATTTCAGCCTCTTTCTCCACTTTCTTTTTCTCTAACTCTGCTTGCTTGCAATTCTCTTCATGTGCTTTCAGAAACAACCTTGTAAAATTTAAGAGAGTTGCAGTAACTGCAATCAACAAAAAAGAAACAATAAGAAGTTAGCTTGAGCATTATAAAATAGACAGCAGGACAAGCCACTTCTTTTTGCCAAACAAAGCATTAACATGCAAGAACGATGAAACTAAAGTCGGTCCTCTTTCCTTATCTACTCTCCTTTCTCACCCTCTGCTTCTCTGTCCTACCGACAACAAGAATAAGTATTAATGCTAAACCAACCTTGCTCAAAAGGACAGCGGGAAGGATCCTCACCAAAATATAGGGCAAGTGCATCTGCATTTCTACCCTGTCCACACATAAAACACACAATCTTTATGTCCCTTTATGCCTATGTATAATATTCCAAAAAGATGGTTAAGCATATTACCACCACAGAATATAGGTTTGTTACAGATACCACCTCTGACTCTGCAACAGCGATGAATTCCTTCAATGTCTGAAAAAACATTAAAGTGAATCAAATTCATTGAAAATATACACTACATGACAGACTTGTATTAACTACGATTAGCTTCATTCATGCAATATGATGGAGTATTTGTTCACTTCTAAAACAAATTCAAGGACTCCTTGATTTTGGTTTAACATATAATATTTGTTTAAGGCTAAAGTAATGATTTTTTTTTTTTAAAATGTCATTGCATACATTCTGTTAAAGATGTAATGTAAAATCATTCATATGTCTTATGTCTTCACCTAATAGTTTAAGCTTTTGGGAAAGTTGGCTCATGACTTGGTTTCAAAGATTCGATGAGCAAGTAGTGTAGAATTTGATCCTTAACACTTGATTAGCTTCATGCATGCAATATGATGGAGAGTTTGTTCACTTCTAAAACAAATTAAAGGACTCCTTAATTTTGGTTTGACAGTGACAGATAATATTTGTTCAAGACTGAAGTAAGAAATGTAATAAAAAATATTTAGTGCCATCACATATATTATGTTCAGATGTGATATAAAACCATTCATATGTCTTCACCTAATACTTTAAGCTTTTGGGAAAGTCATTTCATAACATAGACTTGATGACCGAGTGAAATTTGATCCTTACCACTCATTCTTCTAATAAAAAGTTGAATTTAGAACAAGGTAGGAAGTCTGGTGCATAATACATGCTTAAAGCTCAAATGATTCTTGCACGAGGGGGTGGGGGGTTACAAATGTAATAAAAAACCATCCATGTACCTTACCTAACAGCTCAATCATTTGGGAGAGTAGGTACATGACAAGCTCAATAACTTACAAAAGGCCAATAGCAACACTGCTCCACAAGCATTTTACCATTATAATTTAGGAGTAGATGGTAAGAGTGTATTGACATGTGCTGAAAAAATTTAGATGGCAAACTTAGAACCAATGTGAAATTGAAAATAAGCCAAAGCAAGCATTTGGAATGCAAGGAATTAGATAACAAATAATTTTCTTTTGGACAGTACAAAATAATTGATAGAGAGAAATGAGGAGAGTAAAGTCTGATAAGATTTCAGGAATTGCAATTGCTTTTAAGCAACCATGAGCAGAACATAAAAAGAACCCATAAATACATTTTTCTGCCATAACAACTTTAGGGGGAAACTGGCAAAAGAGACATCCTTAATGATATGAATGAGCATTTTACTTCAACATAAACCAAAGAACTCTTTGGCACCCATCATAGTTAAAACTTTGGAAGAACATAACACTTCTTTTACAACAAGGTAAGTTGTTTGAGAAAGAGACAGCCACTGTTCCCTTCTCTTCAGATGCAAGTTTGGGAACTTTCAGTTTGAGCTTCTTCTAGGATTCTATTGATCGATTATGAATAGTGACAATCCTAAAAAAATTCTCCTTCATTTTTATCATCACTTTCTGAAAAGTTATGTGGGAGAAAAGGTTGCCCAATTCCAAAGTAAGGACATCCCACAAACTCAAGGAAGGTTAGGCCTTTAGAGTAGTACACATTTGTAGTATACTCACTTAAATCACTGTGTATGCCTTTCATTGCATTGAAACTGGTAGCTAAAGAAAAGTTCATAACTCCAGTGGTCCAGCACAACTCAGTGCCAATCTTTACCTATTTGTAAAAAAAATTATTAAAAAGAAAAAAAATTATGAGCTTTTCAGAATTGTTGCTTAATTTCCACAAGGGAGTATCGACTTCTTCTCTAGATTTACTTGCCAATTATGGAGTGGTTCTTGGAACTATAATTACCACCATTTATTTACTCAAGGGAAAAGAGATGCTAATATAAGTTTTCTATTTTATGGAACCATGATTTCACCCCTTTAGGGGAAATAGGTGCTAAAATAGAATTGTGTTGGCCACTTTACATCCAATTTTATAAATCCAAAGATTGGGACCAAAATTGCACCCAAATAAATACTAGAAACAAAATTTATGAAAAAATTTGATGGAGAAATCCACATCTACATTAGAACTCCTTGGGCTTCATTGTAAACTGGAATTAACTAATGTTGAAAATTGTTGGAAAGGCACCTTAATTGCGGTCTCCCATAGCCCACCTTAGTTGTTGCCTCTTTGGGGGCTACCTTAATTGCAGTCTGATAGACACTGGACCAGGCAGAAGAGAAAGAAAATGTTTATTTGATTCTTGGAGAATTAGCCTCTAGCTTGTGTACAAGTGATTTCGAGGTCACCAACCTCCTAATTCCTCCCTAGCCCTTATTCTGTTAGTGCCTAGCTATATAAAGCTTCCCTCCCTAACTGTTATAACTAACACTTAGTTAGTTATACAGATTACAACTGTTATGAAGCTACTTGCACCCCCCTAAAGGCTAATTACACCTT
>CM023944.1:26666669-26733519 GCA_013407115.1 Glycine latifolia | reverse complement strand
TGGCAGCCATCTGATTAACCTCCTCCAGCTTAGAAGGAATGTCAGCCCCCTTGATCAGCATAGGTGGCTGCTGTCCATAAAGAGCCTGGAAAGGGGACATCTTAGCTGAAATGTTAAAATTGGTATTAAACCAAAATTCAGCCCAAGATAAGTGGTTTGGCCACTGCTTTGGTCTGCTGCCAGTTACACACCTCATATATATCTCTAAGCATCTATTAGTTACCTCAGTTTGGTCATCTATTTGAGGGTGATAAGCTGTGCACATCTTCAACTGAGTTCCAGCCCTCTTAAACAGCTCTTTCCAAAATGAACTCATGAAAACTCTATTTCTATCAGAAACTATGGATGTAGGGAATCCATGTAGTTTTACCACCTCAGAAATGAAAATTTCAGATATTTCTTTGGCTGTGTAAGGATGACTAAGAGCAAAAAAGTGAGCATACTTAGTCAACCTATCAATAACCACTAAAATAGTGTCTTTACCTTGAGCCCTTGGCAAACCTCCAATGAAATCCATAGCAATATCTGACCAGACCCTTGTAGGCACAGGTAAAGGTTGCAGCAACCCAGCTGGTGCTAAAGTGCTAACTTTATTTCTTTGACAAATGTCACAGGCAGCTACTTAATCTCTTATAGCCTTCTTCATGCCTTGCCAATATACAACTGCAGCTACTCTTTTATATGATCTGAAAAATCCAGAATGCCCCCCCACAGGAGAATCATGCAGCTCTTTTATATGTTCGGTTAGAATTCCTTGCTAGCACCAATCTGTTTTTATAATACAGCCTGCCCCTATGAATGCGGTATCCCTTCTTCTCAGCTGTTCTGGATATTAAACCCTGAAATATCTCATACATTGGAAGGTCAGATTGCATCTCCTCCTCCCAATCATTCCATTCCTCCTCCTGCACTACTGAAATTGCCTCAAAAGCAAACTGCCTTGACAGGGCATCAGCCACTATATTCTCTTTTCCTGGCCTATATTGGATATCAAAATCATACCCAATTAATTTGATGGCCCATTTAAACTGTTCTTCACTTAATAACTTTTGATCATTCAAAAATTTCAAGCTTTTTTTCATCAGTTCTAATACTGAATTTTCTTCCCAGCAAATAGTGTTTCCACTTTTTAACAGCCAGCACCACTGCCATCAACTCCCTCTCATACACTGATTTCAACTTCCCTCTTTCTGATAAAGCTTTACTCCAAAAGGCTAAAGGTCTGTCCTCTTGTAATAAAACTACTCCTAACCCACTTCCAGAGGCATCTGTTTCCAGCACAAACTTCTTTGAAAAATCAGGAACTCCTAGGATAGGTAGCTGCTGCATGGCTGTCTTCAATTTCTCAAAAGCTTGCAGTGTCTTTTCTTCCCACACAAAAGCATTCTTTTTCAGCATATCATTTAATGGTTGAGCTATTTTTCCATATCCCTTAACAAATCTTCTATAATATCCAGTCAGGCCCAAAAATCCCCTCAATCCCTTTACATCTTTAGGTCTAGGCCACTTAGCCATAGCTGCCAGCTTATTAGGATCAGCCTCTACACCTCCAGCTGAAATTAGATGCCCCAAATACTCCAAAGATTGTTGGCCAAAAATACACTTCTTTTTATTAACATATAACTCTTGTTGCTGTAAAACTTGCAACACAGCTTTCACATGCATAACATGTTCCTCCAAACTACTGCTGTATACTAATATGTCATCAAAAAAATACTAAAGCAAATTGCCTCAAGAAGGGCTTTAGTACCTCATTCATGAGTGCTTGAAAAGTTGAAGGTGCATTAGTTAAGCCAAAAGGCATCACCAAGAATTCATAATGGCCCTCATGAGTCCTGAATGCTGTTTTCTGCACATCCTCTGCTCTCATTCGAATTTGGTGGTACCCTGCCTTCAAATCCAGCTTTGAGAACCATGCAGCCCCTCCAATTTCATCTAATAATTCCTCAATAGCTGGCATAGGAAACTTGTCTGGCACTGTGATTTTATTAAGAGCTCGATAATCCACACAAAACCTCCAACTTCCATCCTTCTTTTTTACCAAAATCACCGGACTAGCAAATGGGCTGATGCTAGTTTGAATAATTCCTGCAGCTAGCATATCTCCTACCAGCTTCTCAATCTCATTCTTCTGGTAGTGAGGGTATTTATAAGACCTCAAACAGGGTATTTTACTGCCAGTTTGCAGATGAATTGCATGATCCCTTCCTCTGACAGGTGGCAGCCCTTGGGGTTCCTTAAAAACCTCTTCAAACTGCTGTAGCATCTGGTTCAAAACTTCAGGGATTCTTTCTGTTTTCTTCTCACCTTCCATAGACTTTAACTCTATTAAAAATCCCTGCTCAGCTTCCAACATATTACACCTGATCAATTTGCTGCTGATGGCAGCCTTGATCAATTCAGGCTCAGCTTTTAGCACAATTTTTTTGCCCTGGACCCTCACAGCCAATGTTAATTTTTCAAAATTGGCTTCTACCTCTCCCAAACTTGCTAACCATTCTCCCCTAACACCACATCTGCCCCCCCTAGCTCAAACAAATAACAATTCTGCACGACCTGCAACCCTTGTAACTCGATTTGCAGTGCATTACACACCCCCTTACAGCTTATCTTGTGTCCATCCCCTACCTCCACATAATAAGTTTTGGTAGGAGTGACCTCCAGCCCCAATTCTCTTACTAACTTCAAAGAAACAAAATTATGAGTAGCCCCACAATCAATCAACACCACCACTCTTTTATTCTTAATGCTTCCCCATAATTTGAGTGATTTTTTCGAAGTAAAGCCCTCAATACTATGCAGAGACAGCTGATGCACTTCATCCTCTTCTTCTTCCTCCTCTTCTTGCTTCCCATTCTCTTCCTCATCTCCATCTTCTTCCAAAATCATCACCTTTAGCTGTTTATTTTTACAGATGTGTGTTGGATGATATTTTTCATTGCAAGTAAAACATTCACCCTTTCTCATCTTCTCATTCACCTCCAATGGAGATAACCTTTGAAAATTTTTCTTCCTTATTGGAGCCTCCCCTCCTGTTTTGGCCCCTACCACTGCTTCTATCACTTTCCCACCCCCTGACTGCCACTCTTTCCCACTTCTTGGAACAGAAAAAGTAGGTTTGTTCCCAGGCGATACCCATTTTCCTGCTCTGGGTAATCTTTCCAGCACTCTATTTTTTTCTTCAACCTGCCTTGCCTTCAACATTGTGTCCAGCAAGGTTTTGGGTTCATGTGCCCTAACCTCAGTTCCAATCTCCTCTCTCAACCCCCTCAAAAAAACTTCCATTAAAAAATTTTCACCCAATCCCTTACCAGCCCCAACGTGTTTCTCAAAGAGCCCAATATAAGCTTGCACAGATTCCTCTTGCTTCAAAGCCAGCAAAGCTTGGAAAGGATTCCCAAGATTGGTGCTCTGAAATCTCTGAACCACAGCCGCTTTAAAATCCTCCCATGATTGATTCGAACTCCAGCTTTCCCACCATTGATACCATGCTAAAGCTTCTCCGTCCATGGCTACCAAAATTGATTCCAGCTTTTCTTCTTCCCTCACATACTGCAACCCGAAAAACCGTTCTATCCGTGAAATCCATCCCACTGGATCCTCACCCGTAAAAATGGGCATTTCAATTTGCCTCCATTTACGCGCCCCAGCTTCCCCTTCTTCCTTATTCTTGTTTCGCGCCCCCTTCGCCGACAAATTCACTCCCGCCGTCGGCACTTCCATCGTCGCCGCCAGCTGCTGCAGAAGCTGCTCTATCGCGCCCAGTCGGGTCTCCATCGTGACCCGAGTGGCTTCCAACAACTTGCGATCCACTTCCCGAGCTTCCCGCGACTCCTCTACCGCCCTCTCCAGTGCCTCCATGCGCGCCTCCATCTTGTTATTGTTTTTCGCTGCCATTAACGAACCCACTGCCCCAGATGGAGCTCTGATACCAGTGATAGACACTGGACCAGGCAGAAGAGAAAGAAAATGTTTATTTGATTCTTGGAGAATTAGCCTCCAGCTTGTGTACAAGTGATTTCGAGGTCACCAACCTCCTAATTCCTCCCTAGCCCTTATTCTGTTAGTGCCTAGCTATATAAAGCTTCCCTCCCTAACTGTTATAACTAACACTTAGTTAGTTATACAGATTACAACTGTTATGAAGCTACTTGCACCCCCCTAAAGGCTAATTACACCTTCTTGAATACACCTTTCCCCACCTATTACTCCTATCACAGTCTCAAGGATGGTGGTTTAGTCCTACATCGACTAGAAATATGGCATAGATAGAGCTCATAAAGCTTGGGTAGTCCTCACCTTACAAGCCAATTTTGTGTTGTTGAGTTAGGCCCTAAGACCAATAAGATGGTATTAGAGTTTATCCTAGATTCATTGTAGAGCTACTTGCATTTGCACGCTCTAGGCTGATAACTCTAAGCGTGAGGGGGGGGTGTTGGAAAGCCACCTTAATTGCGGTCACCCCTAGCCCGCCATAGTTGTGCCCTCTTTGGGGGCTACCTTAATTGCAACCTTAGGGGTGGTGGTTTAGTCTCACACCAACTAGAGATATGACATAAAATATGTCTTATAAAGCTTAGGTAGTCCTCATCTTACAAGTTAGTTTTGTGCAGTTGAGTTAGGCAATAAGACCAATTTCTAAGAAAAATAATAATAAAATTACACTGTCAACTACCTTCATGATGCAGGAAACCAGTATTATGAATTAAGTTTAGACAATTTTTTTTTGCATTGTATTGTGTTCTTTACATGATATAATGAAGAATCAAGAATACTAAACACCTTACGAAAAACTTCAGACACGGGGCCATCATTTTTAGATGCAGCAAGCTCTTGTTTAACCTTTTCTAATCCCCTGATGATTGCCTGCATTTCTTCTGCTAATGATTTCAATTGTATCTGCAAGATCGGGAATTTACGATCACTATTTTTTGCAATCACATTAACTAATACTGACAGTTAGCTAGTACAAACAACATTTTCTTTTTGTTAAAAGTGAAAATATCCTTTGATTAATACCAAGGTGTTGATTTTCAGCAACCAACCCTGCTTAAACTTTCAACACGTAGTTCTATTGATCAAGAAGTCAATGAAACTTATTGGTAAAAACCCGTCTTACATCGGCTAGAGATAGTGGAAGATAGAGTATATAAGTGGGGGCAACCCTCACCTTACAAACCGGTTTTGTAGGATTGAATTAGACCCAAACCCACATTTTAAGATGGTATCAGAGCCTATGCTAGATCCATTAAAGGACCACCCACCATATTATTCACACACAAGCCCAAAAGTGTTGTTGGGTGTGAGGGGATATATTGGAAAACAAACCCAAGTCCCACATCGGCTTGAGATAATGCCAATATAGAGTATATAAGTGGGGACAACACTCACCTTACATGATCCAAACCCATATTCTAAGAGAACTAAAACATGAGTACCCTTTTAATTGCAACAAGTAATTGAAAAAAGGAAGGGATGTTCTTCAGAAATAAAGGGGGGAAAGTGAAATTGGACTAGTAAATCAGGGTAACTAGGTGCAGCAGATCTTTATTCTTTTGCATATAAAGAACCAAAATATAAATTGTTACCTTAGTGGCTGCTTCCAGGTTAACAAGGTCAAGGTGAAAATCAAGGAGTCCGGGAAACCTGTCAGCTAGGACCTGGAGTTCATATAGAAAGAATCAGAAAGGTAAACCACCAATAATATCTTCAGTTAATGCAACTAAGACTATTACCTTGCAAAGAAAATGCATGAGTGTCATTTTACTGTTTGAAGCACGAGTTTCGGTTAGTTTTAAAAGACTATCTAACTTGAATCCAACAGCAGATCCTGTACAAAGTGGAAACATTTCAGACTCATATTTTATCGGAGATCAGATATTTAAAGAAAATGAAATTTCTTTACTAACATATGAAGGGCCAAGTATTATCTAATTTTAAAAATAGACAGAAGTAGCACCATATACATTTCCCATAACCAGAAGTGAATGGTAATAAAGACATTTCTATTACTAAAAAAAGACATACCCCTTGCTGTTCCTTGATTCAATGTATTACCCAAATAAAGAATTTTCTTCATAATCTCCTTCAGTTTGAACGAGTTTCGGACCTATTGGCAAGATAAAAATGCATAATTACACATGGTTAAAAAAATACAAGCAACATATGTTTATTATATTCATAAGCAAAGTACCTCTTCACAGGCAGCGTTCACTGTGTTTAAACTCTTCTTAAACTCTGTAATCTGCAAAGTGGAAATAAGATATGCAAGAAACCAAATCCACAACAAATTCAGAAAAACATTACAGACAACAGCAAACCTGAGTCCTAAACTGAATCTTGAAAGAGAATACTCTGAATTTTGACTCCACTCTTGGCACTTTCATCAGCTCCAAAAAATACTGAAGCATAACCAATGTATATAACAATATGATTACACATACACAGATTCTTGAATTAACAAAGACCAAAAGAATTTGTTTATAATCCAAGTCTCAACAGTAGAGATTAAAAAGAGTAAGACAAACTTTTTCTTCCACATGCCACCAGGCAACCAATCTATCATTGTCTCATTACATGAACTTTGAAATGGGTATATGCTTCCTTTTTTCATGATTTTGATTCAATCTCTGTACGGCCAATTGAATTGGTATACTCTTATTAATACATTGACGTAGTCAGCAAATTGGAACAATTGGATATAGATCAGATGTCCTATATTTTATCTTCAAAAACTAGACTTTAAATAGGCATCGGACATATGAATCATTCGATCTTCATCATACAGTTCCAATTTATGACTATGTGACTGCAGGGAAATTGTATTGAAGTCTCCCTATTCTTCACTTTTTCTTTGTAATACAGATCCCTGTTGAGATACCACATTGACTAGAGATATAGCCAATATAGTTCTTACAAGCTAGTTTTGTGGAATTGAGTTAGGATCTAAGGCCAAATTCAAAGATGGTATTAGAGCAAAGAATAAGATCTTTATTTGTAGGAGGGAAGAGAAAAAAAAAAAGTTGAGAAAGAAAAGGAAGCAAAAACCTCTTTTCATGTTGGATACCAATGCTTTGATACCATATTGGGATGGAAGGAATTACAAAATCTAGAACAGTCCCCAAGTTTAGGGATTCTGGTCAAGTGGTCTAAGGAAATTAAGGGAGTGTACTGGATTAGGATTTTGAAGGATTTTAAAAGACTTTTTTTTTTTATATAAAAAAGTCTTGTGATATTCAATCAAGACTTTTAAATGATATAAAAAAGTTTTGTGATATTCAATTAGGATTATTATAATTTTTTAAGGAATGCAACGAAATTCGATAGTATTTAATTCAGATTTCTTATAACTTATAAAAAGTCATATGGTATTAAAAATAAAATATAGATTTGGATCAATTCTTTTTTATGAAGGATTTTGATGGATTTCATATGACTTTTTAACAGAAAGTATAAATATCATTTTCATCAAACAATCTCACAAAAAAACCTTGAGACTTTTCTAGATTCTTTTTCTTTCTTTCTCTTTTCTGGTGGTTACCACATTTTTCTTTCTCTCATCACACATAATTCCTTCTATCTTCATTGAAGGCAATATAAACATGTATGTGCAGTACTTCCATAACTTTCTTGTAAAAAATATCCTCATGGAAATTTTTTGATTGAACCAATAGACATCATCAAATTTGCATTAACACATTGAAAACTATCTCTATTTACACAATGCAAAATTTCCTTACGATTGGGACAACACCAAATTATGAATATAAATGTTTACAAATTTGACCAAGAGCATACACAATTTTGTGATCTTGAATGGCATTCACTTAGTGGGAAACTTGCTTTTGGACTCGTGATTGTGGGGGTTGTTACAGGAGGTGCACTAAGCAAAACTCGGGATATGGGAAGCTGGCTATATGTGTTAGAGTTTTATGGTTTTCAAGAGAATAATGAAGATTGAATTGCACTCATAATAATAACAAAGAGTTTGCATACATGGACATCACAGTTTATTTCATCCTATTTCGTGCAAATTTTTCAATTTTCATCAATCATAATTTTCTTTATTCAAACCCTAATTTTTTTAACAACCATTCTAATTTTGAATGTTTTCTAAAAATTAACAAGTTCTTACAAAGCTTATAAATCTATAAAGTGTTGGAATTTTCGGTTCCTTTATTCCCGGATTGTTTTTCTGTTTTTTCCCGTTGCGGTTTCTATAGGAAGTGGGTTTCTGTACATAGTCCATTTCCCTCCCACATTCAACCCTTATCTTCTACAACGTTTAGCAACAAACAACAACCCACGTTCAAATCATTCTGATCGTTCTTATCCATGTGTTTCGTTCTTATCATGGTGAGCTCTGTGATTGGAAGAACATTATAAATAGAATAGGTTGCTCTCAATTTTGTATCCCCAAACCTACTCCTCTCTACAGAATAATACACCATCGATTTGAGTGAGTGAGGGTCTGGAATAACAAAGCTGAAGTCGGGTTCGAATTTGAGCTACAATGGTTGGAGGTACACGTTTTGATCTGTTTAGCTTCCATTGTTTGATCTAAATGTGTTGTTTAATTGTTTGGCATGTTTAGATCAGTATCTTTTCAAATCCTTTAAATTCTTATGATATAAATCCATTAAAATCCAAACTACATAAAAGTCTTGTAAAGAAATCTGATAAGTCATAATATTCCTACATAATCTTTAAAATCCACAAGACTTTTTTGTGCTAAAATAGTCTTTTAAAATCCTAATCCAATATACCCCCTTAAAATCCAAACTAAAAAATTTTAATCATAAAAGTCTTTTAAAAAAATCTTATAAGTCATAACTTTCCCACATAATCTTTTAAAATGCACATGACTTTTTATGCTAAAATAGTTTTTTAAAATCCTAATCCAATACACCCCCTTAATAATATTAATAATATCATCAACCTATCTAAGGATAGTAAAATAAAATAGAGAAATAAGAAAACATGGAAATAGAATAGGATAACATTAAGATAATATTTCAACATATCTTAACTCTCCCCTTGAAGCTGGAGCATATATATCAGTGCATCAAGCTTGTTACATTTGTATAAGAGCTGGATGGTATCAGAGCTTGATTTATCCAGCTTGTTATCTAATTTGGTGGATGGTATTAGAGCTACATAAACATCCAGTTATTGGACCACCCATATTTATCTACACTCTAGATGTTTATTCCTAAGTGTGAGGGGGTGGTGTTGTTTGGCCACCAACAAATTTTCCACATTCCAAATGTCCAATCCTGGATGTGAAGGGATGTATTGTGTTCCCACATTGACTAGAGATATGACCAATGTAGTCCTTATAAGGTTTGGATAGTCCTCACCTTACAAGCCGGTTTTGTAGGGTTGAGTGATGCCTTAAGTCCAAATTCTAAGAATCCCCTTCATTCTCTTACTCTACTTTTTCTATTCTACATTCCTATCTCACCATCCCATTTCTAGGCTTTCTTATTCACTCTTGGGGCCCTAGCATTATGATCTGACTTGCCGAATCAACAATTCAGAGAATGTGAAGGTGGTTGAAGTGTTGGAAAACTGTCCAATTCCACAAAAAAGAAAGTGGCTAGCATTTATTATCCCCAGCTTAATTCATTGGATGTCAAACTCTTTGGAGGTCAAGAAAAGTGTGCAAGGTATGGAGGGAGGAAGGAGGAGACAAGTTGAGATAAATCTTCCAAAAATGGCAGAAATGACATCCCTTCATGCAAGAATGTGGATTTGCCGAGTTTCGTGGTACATGACCTTTTGGGGTGGATAGCTAGAGATGAAAAATTCCGAGGTGCAAGATGCAATCCACAAAGAAGGTACAATATACTGTCATTAGTATGGATGAAATAGTAGTGCAATGGTTCAGATTCTTGAAAAGGAATACCCTAATTTCGACATGGGAAGACCTGAAAGAGGTTTTGATTGAATATTTGAAGGAAGATGCTTGGGGTAAACTACTATGAAAGACTCACCACCTTGAGAAACCAGCAACAATAGAGGAATGTGTCCACAATTTGGGGTATTGGTGGCACAGACTAAAGAATAAGATAGAGTAAAAGGTTTGCACCCATGACCAAAAGAATGTCACGAGAACCTAACAGTAGGAAGTGTTCTGCAATTATTTAGTTTCGATTTGCATTCCATCAATTGTTTCCTTAAAATAAACCTGCATCTCTTATTATGGTAGTTTGGCTACCTAATCTTCATTTTCACCTTACTTCTTAATATTAAGGTAAGCAATGACTTCCAAACAAATCAGCACCATATATATTTCATCTTTGTTACGTTAAATTCTCCTCTCAAATCAAATCAGAGAATCAGTAGTTTATCCTATTGTTACCACACTCTAGGAAAATTGAACTTACAAGACAGCCCAATCATCCTTCATGTAAACTTGAAGACACCAACACCTGAATCAGCTATGGATATGCCAGAAAAGAAACCCCATACAAGTTTTCTGCTCGCATTTTTCTTTTCTGAAGTACTATATAATATTATGGTTAAAAAAATCATTCACAAACCTTTTCACACCTCCCCAAATTCTCCTTATCACCGGTGTATCCCTATATAAACCATAACCAAGATGAATCAAAATTAGAAAAGAAAGAAAATTACAATATAAGGTAGACATTCATAGTAACAGACTAACAACAAATGCTAGAAATGAGAACCCTTAATTGTCAAAATAAGATGTCAGAATCATGTATAAATTTTATAGGAGTATACTTACTCAGTGTAACTCTTTCTTTTCTTTTAGTCATGTTGTGAGTCTAATTATAGTTGGTAGTCAGACAGTTAGTTAGGACTTAGGACAGCTGTCACTAACTAACTCAAGTTAGTTGACAGTTACATAACTGTAACTGTTATATAAACGATATTGTTCTCAGTTTCTGTTTGGGTTAAATACAATATTCTTTCACCGCAATTTAGTTCTCAGTTTTACTTTCAGATTTGTTTAAATTTGTTAAGCTTCACCTTTAAAAGCTCTATCTCCTCTTTGGTAGGACAAAATTTAGTGAGATTTTCCAACTGATCAACATCTAACACCGAATCATCCATAGCCAGTACTGCAGCCTGAGAATATGAATTTCAACATGTTAGACAAGAAATTGAAGAAGTTACGGGGGGGAGATTTAGTTTGATAAAGTTTGCACATATATGATAAGGCAAGAATATGTTACCAAGAACATCTACTATCAAAAGCTTTTACTCTTAACTAATAACTACACACATCCAAAAAAAATAATTTAAGAATCATCTTAATGCAAATGCCACTATAACAACTACAACAAAAGCACTTTCCCATTAGGTGAGGTCGCCTCAATGGATCAAACAATATCATTATTTCTTTCTTAAACCAAGTTCTCAAAGAAGGCATTTATGCCTAAATCTTTTTTTAATGAATTCTCTTAGAGTTTATCTGTATTTATTTTTATTTATTGGATTATCCTCCATCTGACCACTCTTCTTACTGGGGCTTTTGTTATGTGGGATTCTATCATTTTTTTCCTTATTAATAAATGCTGCTTCTACTTTATCTCTGGTAAATTCAGTCATCATCTTCTCTTTTCTTGTCTGTCCTCTCCTCTCATTCACTACAAGATTCTCATCTCTGGAACACTTGGCTTAAACTTTCTATTGGCACTTATTGCCCCGCATTCTGTACTATAAAGCATTTCCAGTCTTATGGATAAATATAGTAACGTTTTCCTTTATGCTTGAGTGGCATCTTTTGCTCACCAATAACACTAGAAGCATTTATTGATTTCATCCACAAATCTTGAAAACCTATCTCTTTTATTCTGTCACTTTGTACGATAGATCCAAGATTCCTAAACTGAGCAATATGATATCCAATTTTCATCTTCAAGCCAAAGCTAGCACATGTCTTGCTGAACTTCCATTCAAAAAGTTAAAATTTATGCTTCATGAAAAAAAGAATAGTATTGTTCATTATAATATGCTTTAATGTAAAATCCTAGCTCGCATGATTATACATTAAAAATTGCTCACATGAAAGAAATTTCAAAGTATCAACTTACCATCATATCAGGAAGTGGCATCTTAACCTTCGTGAGCATAATTTCAGTATTATTGGCCCTCCTTAGGTCAATCTACAATTAATCATACGAATAACCTATTTATTAGATACTAGGAAAATACAAAATGAACATCAACTTGATGATTTTGAATAAATGCCTTAACAGCCAAAAAAATATACACTGCACTTTTGCAGTATTTGAATTTTAATTCCAGAAAATGGAAGAGGCAATAATAATACCATTAAAGAAAATTTTCCAAGATCCATGCTCAATACTTTATGTTCAATATTTTTCTTGACATTACAAAACTATAGGAAAGAGTGCATTTGATTCCTTCACAGTTAAAGAGAGATTACCTAATCACTTAAGTCAGACCACAATGAAAATTACTTTTTTATGAACACAATACTAAGCATACAATGGTACTAAATTCCAATTTTAAAACAATGAATCCTTTAACACCAGCAACCTTTGTTGTGAAGTACAATTACAAATCATGATTATTGCACTTCCAAAAGGAAAGACTACCAATAAAATCCATCAAATCATCTCCCACACAATTTTCAAAAATCAAAAACTGAGAATATTTATTTAGAAGATTACCAAGTGGATTTTGTCAGTTTTGGATCCAACAGATTTGCGTCGCCCTCCAGATTTACCATCTGAATCAGCAGGTTTTGGAACATTTGCAGAAAAAAGCTTCTCTATCTCTGAAACGTCAAATTCTTGTGTTCTAAGATAAAATGTAAAACCATTCATTACAACATGGAGGATTGAAAGCATCCAGTGAAGCGTTATAGAGAATTGAAATGAATCAATAAAATCTTGCAATAGGCAAGTCAAATTACATTTGAGGGTCTCCACGTCTTTGTAATTCATCCCATAAACTTCCTTGCAATGCCCTTGTTACCTTACTCCAATGCAGAGGCTTTAAGGAGGACCGCCGAGGTGCCATAGCACCAACTCCTGTAGGACGTGTAAGTCCACGCCCTCTCCCTCTTGGATCAGTTCCAGGTGGTGACGGAGAAGGAGTCCCACCTAGTGATCCAAAAGGAGCAGGAGCAGCAGGAGCCCGATATCCAGTAGGAGGTGGGCCTCGACCACTTGAAGGTGGTGGAGGAGGTGTGCCTCCATGCATTGAAGGTGGTGGTGGTCCACAAGTTGGTGGAGGTGGGGGGAGGTGGGGCTCTAGACAATGAAGGAAATGGCGCTCCACATGATGGAGGAAGAGGTGGTGGTGGAGGTGAAGCTCTACATAAAGAAGGAGGTGGTGGTGGTGGTGGTGGAGCAGTACTTAAAGGAGGAGGAGGCAGTGGTGTAGATTTACGTAAAGGAGGTGAAGGTGGATGTGGCAGTGGGGGTGCTGGAGGTGGAGCTTTAAATGATGTTGGAGATATTGAAGGAGGAGGCAGTGGAGCTCCAATTGTAGACGAGATAGGAGGAGCAGGAGGTGGTGGTGGTAGTGATGGTGGAGGACAGGGAACAGAAACTGCATCAAGTAATTCAGAAACTTTTGATGTAATTGCACCACTTGCAATGGAAGGAGCCAGGGAAGGAGGAGCTAAAGCACCACTATTTTGTCCAACTATGGCAATGGGTGAATAAACAGATTTCCATTCGGTAGGAGTTATGAAGCTCCCTCTATTTTGCCCAAAATATAGAGGTGGAGGAGGAGGTGGAGGCTGAAGTTGTAACATTTGATCGTAGCTCTGCTGTGGTGTTTGAGTCTCTGACTGAAGAGATGTCTCTTTGACTGACAGTAATGATGGTTGTGGAGAGTTTGAGTCTATTTCAGCTATGCTGCCTGAAGATTTTGAGTTATCCCCTGTACAGCTTTTCAGGTCGTTTGTCATGTCCATAGAAACAATTACTTGAGAGACATGAGAACCAGAAGAAGATTTTCCTTTGGCATCAGTGATTTTATCTTTTGCAGAGGTAACATTTGATGGAGTAGCAGCTGAATTATTATTCCTTGATGGTGGATATGAGACATGCATTGAATCTTGATAAGAACCCTTATTAGAAGGAATCCACCTAGTTATTGCATTGGGTTTTGCGTGTTTTGCCTGAAAACCAAGTTGTTCTTGGTGTTTAGTCTTTTGCTTTGCTACAACTGTATCTCTCACTGGCTTTGAGTTTGAAGGAAGTTGTTTCTTTTTATTGCTATCTTCATCATACTTGTTTTGCATAACTGACAACTCATCATGCACACCCACACCGACTTCCTTTGTCATAAAAGTGACTCCATAATCCACACCAATATCTTTCACAGCATGAGTATCTGAAACCACCACCCTCTTGTCAAGCTTGTACTTCACGTAATCAAGTTGTAGGTGAATTCCATCATCTAATACAGAATCCTGAAAAGTATGAGGATCTGAATACTCTTTCCAGAGCTCTTTATGACTTCCATCATCAAGAACCATTGGAGAATCGTAATCCCCCTTACCTTCCTGTGCATCAATTACATTGCTGAAGATCTCTTCTGCTTCGTAGAATTCCTCAGCCTCAGGTGAAGCACATTCTGTGTCATTTGCATCTCCACTCACATTGAATGTGGTTAGATTAGGTATAACAGCATCAGCATCCAAAAAAAGCACCTGATACAGATATGATTATGTGTTCAACTCCTATTGCTTCAGATAATAACTGTGACATGAAAAACAATAACTTACCTCAAATTTGAAGTCCTTGGGGAACTGATCCTTTGCATCCCACAGAATATCAATTTCATCACGCCTCAGCATCAGTATATTTGACTGTATAAACGCAGTATGAAACATGACTCTAAACATCATATCCTCACGAACAAAATCTTCACCTAAATGTATGCACTCAAGAACCACATCTCCTTGAACATGACAATGGATGTCAATTTTCACGAGCATACATTCTGCCTGTGGTTAAAACTTCTTAAGAGGGTATTCTACTAATTAATTCACAATTCATTATGAATAGCAGATATTCTATCTAATCAATTCACAATTCTTTATGAATAGCACAACTTTAAATCACCTGCTGGTAGTGGCGAACATGATTTGGGGTCATTGAAGTTGAGAAAAGAAGCTTAGAACTTCTGTTGGAAGGTTTTGAAGGGTCTGGACCATAGACACGCACAACCGGCCTGCAACCTTTTCCACCATCAAATAATGGAAGGACTCTAAGAATGAGGCAATCCAAATATAAGGGTGTATCAGGTGGAGGCCACACGGAACCCAAATGCCTCCTGGAAATGTACTGAAGATATCTCAAATGAGAAGGTTGTGAATTCAAAGGAGATAAAAGGTGGAGAAGTTCTCTAGGTGCTTGCTTGTACACCATTTCAAGAGTCTTGTGTTCCCCATTGTATGGTTTCCTGTACAATAGAAGACCAGCTAGCATAAATGCGAGCACAGGCCAACCGCCCCTTTCACAGTGCATCAAAAGCACATTTTGTTGCCCCTTCAAAGACAGCCAACTCTCGCTTGACCGAAGGAAGTGGTGAATCATTTCCAAAGGCAAAAGTGGACAACCCTCATATTGCCGAGGGTACTCCATAACTGTCATCTCATACCGAGACATAATGTCTGAAATTCGACTGCGCCTATCTCCTTCTCTGAAATTGAGCACCATGAAAGAAGCATCCGGATAGTGATCCTGTAGCTGAGTCACTATCCCCCCAATATAAGCCTTGTACTCCTCTTCCTCCAACACATTCTTGGAGAAGCAACAATCAAAAACTGCATAAACACAATCAAATATTACAGAAATGCAAGACTTCACAACTTCATTAAGACACTAAAAGCACAAAGTAAACCGATACCATTCATAAAACAGAAGCTTAGAAGAAGAAGACCACGCCTATATATACACTACACTAAACAGAGGAGACACTTTCCACCTGCCAAGTACCGTATTTACTACGATGTAGTTAACGGAAACAATAGTTGTTACAAGGCATAACTACAACTATAATTCCCTTAAGGACAGGCAAGGTTTTAAAAAACCGTCTGGGAACATGATTTCAGCCACATCAACCACAATTTCCCACAATAACAAGGAACGCAACAAAACCATGATCGCAACCACAAATCAAAACCTTGAGGAAAAGCACAACAGTCTCACTCAAAACACATCTTCCACACAAAACCAACCTTCCTGGGGTTTCCAATTCCAACCAACAATCCTCAATTGATGAATCACTACCATAACTACTATTTTACTCCAATTATTTCAAATTCAACCCTCCCATTCCACATTTTGTTACACTTTAGATAGAATAACCACTCAAACACCCCTACCCTAAAAAACACAAACCAATGTAACAGAGTACCCCCAACAAAAGAAAGAAATCAAGTCAACATCGTCACTGCATGACAATAAAACCACTTAAATAAATTTCAGTAAACTCAGGTCAAAACTCAACCACCAGTCACGAAAGTGATGCTTAAATTTCCCACAAGAGCTCAAATTTCGAAGATAATAAAGAACAAAAAAAATTATAAATATAAATGTATATTTAAAAGAAAAGGGTGTAAATGTGTAAGAAAGTAAGGAAAAGGAAAGTGAGAGACCATAGAGTCTGTCGGAGATCTCGAGGAGGTGATCCGGTGGTTTCCGGTAAAAGAATCTTCGGAAGAGAGCCATGAGAATGAGATGTACTGATGAAAGTGTTGGGTTGGGGCTGGGCCATGCACCTTCACTTCCCTTTTCCTTTTCTTTCGTTAGGAATTTTTTATACTAAACAAACTCAGTCTATCATCAACGTCAAATCACTTCTTTTCTTTGAGTCTTTCTCACGATAACCATCTTCGTTCGTCCATTTCCCTCGTGTCCATGCATAACGTTTACAATTATGCTACTGCATAATACTAAGTTCGTATTTCGTTGCAAGTTGTTTTTATCGTTTTGTGACTACTTGTACTTACATTTACTCGTGTACAAATATTTCATGCAAAGGAAAAAGTACAAGAAACTTTTATTTAGGAATAAATAAAAATTATTTGAGACAAGGTAAATATAAATTCTTTGACGAGGAAAGCTTTTCCCATGCCAAATTATTTAATTTGGTATTATAATTTTTAGTACTTAGCCTTGAACTGAAAAACTTATAATCAACTCTTTTTCTTAAAAAGTCTTATAGTTTTTGTTAAAACAAATCATATATAGCTATTCTTTGAATAAAGGAATTATGTTTGATTTAGATGAAATTATTATGATATGTAACAAATATATTATTTCATATAAACACAAGACTATTGATTAAGTTAAAATAATCCATAATAGTTCATCTATATTCTTTATGATTAAAAAAAGTTATTAATTTTTCTTATATCTAGTGTCTTAATTTTTTCATTTCTTGTAAATATTAATACTTTTAATTTTTAAAATTTTGATACATCATAGGAATGGCAATGATAATTGATGTAATTGGCAATTGCGAAATTTTTCTCTAATGGATAGGATAATTATCCATTAATATTTAATTAGTAGGGTGTATTTTTTTTTTGTTACTTGAGTAGGGGTATAGGTACAACTGTACTTTGTGTAAAAAAAGTACAATTGTACAAGTAATCATATACGCACGCCCTTACACGTAAGGCAAACAGAACCTACAAACTTAGATGTTTTAAAATTTTATTGCAAAAGTTTATTGTAAATTTTGTAGTATTTTATAATTATATCTGTAATCCTTTATATATAAATATCTAGAATAATATTTTGATTGATTTAGAGTTTTATTTTTAATTAATTTTTTTATTCATTCTTTTTTTCGTAATTAATGAAAATGTGAGTAATATATATTAAATAATTAGGTATCCAACATTGAAGGTGTGACATCCTCAAAAATTATACTTTTAGTTTATATTTAAATTATGGAAGTATGATAATAATAAATACAAACATATAAAAATTTATTTGAACAAAAAGACTTTAAAAGAATTCACGTAAAACAGCCAAGTAAAATGCAAGTCATACGTGAACTTTCTAGGTAATATGAAATACACATTGTAGAAAATTAACGTAGATAGTAAAGAAGAAAGTGCTGGAGAAATTTTCCGAAACTAAAGATAGGGATGTAGAAATTATTCCAGAATGATAGTGCTAATCAAAGGGGGGCTATGTTGTTTTCTAAAAGTTAGAAGTATTGTAATCAAAAGCAATGACATATGAACTTTATTTGATTATATAATATATATATATATATATATATATCATCTATCAACCTTCTTGACTTTTATAATTTATATTATTGTAGAATCTATACTACGATTTCATTCATTAAAGTCATAATAAATTTGGTCGTTACAGAAGGATATGTAAGTATTAAAAATACTTTTTTTTTCAAAATATAGATATAGAGATAGATATTATAATATCATATTAAAGAAATTTGATTGAAAGTAGTATAGATGAATATTGTAAAGTCTTTGTTATATGTGTTTAATTCCTATGAATAAAACATATATATTATAATATTCTACTTAAACTCTATCAATTATATCATCCCTAATCATCAAGTTAATAAGCATAAAATTGATATGTTTTAATTCAAATAAATATGTTTTTATAATTTCCTTTTCAATTTCAAAATCTTATCACTTTTCTTCTCATTGTTGACAATGGAAGCATCTTCTATACTATTTACTTAAAAACATATTATATATATATACTAGGATTCCATTCATTATAGTCATAATAATAATAATTATCCAAAGATTTTTAAAAGTTCAACCCAAACAAAACTATAATATATATATATATATATATATATATATATAATAAATTTGGTTGTTACAGAAGAATATGTAAGTATTAAAAATAATTTTTTTTTCAAGATATAGATATGATATTATAATATCATATTAAAGAAATTTGATTCAACATAGTATATATGAATATTGTAAAGTCTTTGTTATATGTGTTTATATGTGTTTGATTCCTATGAATAAAAAATATATATTATAATATTCTACTTAAACTCCATCAATTATATCATCCCTAATCATCAAGTTAATAAGCATAAAATTGATATGTTTTAATTCAAATAAATATGTTTTTATAATTTCCTTTTCAATTTCAAAATCTTATCACTTTTCTTCTCATTGTTGACAATGGAAGCATCTTCTATACTATTTACTTAAAATATGTAATTTTGTCATTGTTTATTATGATGCTATTTCTATTTTATATATTTTTATTTTGTATAAATCCATATATTAAACTAAAGTCCTAATATATAAAATAAATTATTATCATCTTTAATATATTAAATAGCATAAATAAATTACTAATATCCGTATAATACATGAAAAACTTACTGATACATATTTTCATATTGAATTTGTACCCTTCCAAATTATATTTACTGTTATGAATCTATGATAAAGGAAATTGCTTCTTATGGCCTTCACCTCCCGCCCGGCCCGGAATGAAAAATTTTACTTTTTTAAAACTACAATTATTATGTTACTCATTTATGAAATAATAGAAAAAAATAATATTGTAAAACTATGAAGATATTTTACTGATTATATAAAAACTTCAAAACAAAGAAGAAAGAGAACAAAATTATAAATACTTTTCCATTCCATATCAATTATGATCTTTTTAAATAGTTCACAACTTCTTAGACAGAAATAAGTTTAATTCTGATAATCTTTAATATATTAATTTTTATGTTAATAAAAATGTAACTTTTTTATATCATAATATTAGTCTCGAATATCTATCTGTTTTACTTCAGGATCATTCAGAGACTTGTTGGTATAAATGAAAGAGAATTATTATTCAACTTAATTTACAAAGATTATAAATGCCTCCAGTGAACAATTGGTGTTACTAATATTTTTATTTTGGTTTGTACAGTTATTTATTACTAATTTTTAACTACTTTCTTAAAGTAATGGATAGTAAAATCGACTTAAAATGTATAAAAATATATTCTATTAGGTTTGAACTTTGACTTGTAGTTGACAAGGAGAAAATAAATGTGGCAATGTAGCAATGACACTTTGGGGCTTTGGCTGATCACAAAAACCTAGGATGATTGAGTGCATCCTCCCTTAGGGTGCGACTCTTTTCCTGACTAATCCCAAATTGGCATGAGTGGATACGATATGCCCCTTCTTGACAAATACAAATCAACTTCAACTTTTTCATTTCCCATTGTCAAACAAAAAGTTAAAACAAAAGAATTCCAAGCTTTTCCTTCTCAATTTTGTCACAATTTACAACTCATTATTTGAAAAAAATGAATGATATGCTCGCAACAGGACAAGCTTATTGTACCAAATCAGAAAGTCTGCATGCTCTACAATACAAGAGAAAAGTGTTTGGTAAACACCTTAATTAATTTAAACGTGATAATAATTAACCAAAACTACGACTTTTAAAATTTGAAGGATTAAATTTTATTAAATATTTAAAATTTGATGGACTTGTGGTACTGAGATTGATTGGATGCACACATGCATATATTGTATTGCATGTGGGTAAACATGTAAATTAAGAGGGATCAATAGATTTTCAACATAGTGCTAAAGGCTTTCGTAGTGACTAACCAAAATGGACTTATAAAATATTTGAGTGGGCGAATCCCAATAGATGTAAGGTCTTACAAACCTTGCAGAGGTAAGTAAATATTTACACTTGTCTATATTCGATAAAATCACACTCCCTTCACAAAATCAACTTAAGGGACTCCTTGAATGGTCCGATAGTGTGACCATGGTAGTGTCGGGAAACAATTTAAATTTGTAATTTTAAATCTTTAGGATATTGTTTAAATTTAAAAAGGATGTTATCTTATTTCTAGGATGTTGTTTAGAATTAAAGATATTCTTTGTAAATTAGAGATTTATTTCCTCTTTTAAGATTAAAATGTTAAGGGGGTGTGTGTGTGTGTATAAGTTCTTGAAATGAGAAGAATCATCCAGCCTAAAGAGGGGACACCACCCCAAGTGAAAAGGAGGGATCATGTAGAGAGTAGATTTGCAAGTTTGTCCCAAAAACTTGTCGCAAATAAATCGTGGATGTAGGGATGAGGACCTAAATTGCGTTAACAAAATAAACGGTGTGAAAGCAGGGATGAGTGTCTGAACCATGTTAAACAAAGTTGTGATCTTTTATGTTTTCTTTATGGTGTTGGCCTTTTGTTTTGTTGTGTGTTTTCTCATCAATATGAATAAAAGAGATGTGTGTATTTTTGCCCAACAATAGTATCAAAGCAGATTGATCCTGCAGCCTGGTAACCAAAGATGAGTATTGAAGAAGCTTGAAATAGCTGATGGTGGATCTATGTGGGGTCCTTGTGTCGAAAGTCTATTTGACAATGTGGAACTCAAGCGACATGTTCCAATGGTGGTGCAAGTCGAGACCATCCAATACTCATGGAACACATTGTGGGGATTATACCAAAGAGTGAAAGATAATTGTGACGAACATCCAGAAGTGAAGATAGTTAAAGATGAAATTAAAAATTTTAATTAAGAAAATGATTGTTGGAAAATAATTTAAATTTGAAATTTCAAATCTCTAGGATATTGTTTAGATTTAAAAGGGATATTATCTTATTTCTAGGATGTTGTTTAGAATTATAGATATTATTTGTAAATTAGATATTTATTTCCTCTTTTAAGATTAGGATCTTAGGTAAATATATACATTATTGAGATGAGAAGAATCATTTAACCTAAAGAGGGAGTCACCACCCTAAGTGAGAGTAGGAGGTCATGGGAGGGAAGGTTTGCAATTTTGTCCAACTTGTCCCAAAAACTTTTTGTGAGGAGATCATGAATGTAAGGATGGAGGTCTAAAGCACATTAAACAAATTTGAGGTCGTAGACATAGAGATGAGGGTTTGAATTACGTAAACAAAATAAACGGTGTGGATATAGGGATGAAGGCCCAAACCACATTAAACAAAGTTGTGATCTTTTCTATTTTCTTTATGGTGTTGGCCTTTTGTTTTGTGGTGTGTTTTCTCATTAATATGAAGACAAGATATGTGTGTTTTTTACCAATAAGGGATGAGGCCTATGGGGCCACCCAAAAGTTGTAAACTCTCCATGGAGTTAAGTATGTATGACATATCATGATACATTGGCATCTGAGATTGAAGTATGAATTGATGACTATTGTATGATGTTGATTGATTCATAAATTATGCTTGATAGATGATTGTTGATTGATCCAAATCTCCTATTAAGCTAATTCTAACTTTATATTATATAACTTGATATAGAACGTGATTTGTATTGATCCAACCGTTGAATTATATTTACATATTACCAAGATTGTTTGTGTCAAATTTTGTCAAAATTGAACAACAATAGAAGGTAATCAAATTATCTATATTTTAGTATATATTGAATTGTTTATATTACGTTAATTTTGATCTATATGAATGAGATAACAAATGATTTTGGATTAACATGAAATTTGCATATGTGATTTATGTGAAAAGAACTTTCAATCCAATGGTGAATTTTAAGAAAACATTATTTAGTTGAAAGTTATAAAATAGTATAATAATTGTCAAAATTATATCGGTATAATTTAATCTCCTCTCTCTCTCTCCATATATATATACTCTTGCATTTTGTGTTTATATTTGTGTTTGTTTGATTGTGATGATCGTGTAGTTGGCACATGAGCAAATAATGGTGATGTTGCAGTTTCTCAAACTCCTCGTAACTAAAGTGGATGTACATGCTAAAGATGGGATGAGATCCCACTTTTTGATATGTTTTGTATTTATGTTCATAGTTTGGGGACCAACATATGATATATGTATGAATATATATAAAATATGTTTTGTGAAGTTAAGGCTTTTACCTATATGAAATGGTGATGTATATTATGATGTAGGTTTGTATATATTTATATGTGAAAAAAATTATAGTTACTTTCATATGATGATAATATTTAGACTAAAATATACTTTTTGTCCTTCTATTTTTTTGAATTTGTGATTTTAGTCATCCCATTTTATAATTAAAATATTTGGTCCCCCACTTATAAAAATATGCAATTTTAGCCCCTATGACCAATTTGAAACGTTGATCTGTATATTCCATTAACATTTACTAATATGTGTCTATTTATAAACCACATGATATATTATTCTTTATATTATTTAATTGTTGATATACTTCATTTATACAAAAAAAGAATTAAAAAAGTACAAATGAAGGTTTGAAATTAGTCACATACACTAAAATTATGAATTTTTAATAGTGGGGATGAAATATTTCAATTAAAAAATGGAGAAAATAAAATCATAATTTTTTCAAAAGAGAAAAACGAAATGTTTCAATTAAAATATAAAAAAAATTAAAATCACAAATTTTAAAAAATTGAAAGATAAATTATATTTTAACATAATATTTATATAAATTTGTAACCAAAATGGATCGTTACATCATAATCTTGATCAATTTTTTATGTAATATATAATTAAATTTTAAAAATCAATTATATAGTTAAAAATTCATCAAGACCATGATAAGTGTAGTAGTTTGTGACCATATAATAAAATTTTCTTTCTATGTACATATTTGTGTAGATAACATCATAATCACAGGCATCATTCTTTCCAATATCTCATTAGTCATTACCAAATCAAACACCATTTCCCTGCCTCAAATAGCTAGGCATTTGAAACTGTTTCTTGGGGTATAGGTCCAGTACTTGATGACTATCTATAAGGCCAAATAGGAACCTCCTAACTGAAGCCAATATGCTAAGGCAAAAAGGCATTAATATCCCAATTCTTGGTGGGTGCAAGATAACGACGTATAAAAGGCTAACTATTCACAAACATAATCCATCATTCTTCATAAAAACTCATTTATTAATTTCTTTCCTATATTATTTTAAATTATTTATTTTGGTTTTAAAATTTTTAAAAAATTCAATTTAGTTGTCAAATTCTTAAAAATGAATCAATTTAGTCCCAAATTTTTAAAAGGTTCAATTTGATCCTCAAGTTATTTTAAATAGTTTGATAAGAATTTGAGAACCAAATTGATTCATTTTTTAGAATCTGAGGAAGAAATCAATCCTTTTAAAAATTTGGGGACCAAATTAATTCAGAATTAAGAACTTGAATACCAAATTAAATCTTTAAAAATATAAAACCAAATAAAATCATTTAAAATAATTTGATGACCAAATTGATAACTAAATCCTCCTTAAAATCTATAGTTGGTGCTTTAATATGTACCCTTACTACACTAGAAATATTTTAATTAAGTACCAACAAGGTGTGCCCTATTTTTTCATAACCTTTAGAAGACAACTAGAAAACATATAAAAGGATCCCATGTTACCAAAATGGTTTATTGGGTTAATGCTAAAACTAGCTCAATGAACTTAACACTCATGTTCACTTTAAAAGAATTGAATATATTGGTCTAAACATGTTAACAACCATAAGCAACACATTCAGATCAAACAGCAGAAACAGAGAAGAAAAATAAATTTCAGAGGTACCTACCTCCAGCCATTGCTATCGACCTTCTTAAGCCTGAACAGTTTTAGCTTTCTAGACCCTCGCTTGCTTAAACTCGATGGTGTATTTAACTGAAGAGATGAGTAGGCTTGGTTATCAAAACGGAGAGCACCCGATACTATTTATAGAGTTTTGCCAATCACAGAGCTCAACCTCCATGGATTAGAACGTGGGATAAGATCATGTGTTGTTGTTGAATGTTGCACAAGTGGGTTAAACGTTGACAGAAAATAGACCACGATTGAAAATGGTTCTTCCAAAACTAGCAACGAAAAAAATAGAAAAAATATATTCCGATATTCAGGAAATCCAACATTCTCCCACTTGGTCAATTTAACCCAACATTAGTCATAACAAGAAACAAAATATATGAGTCATGGCAATAGGTCCTCTAATAGCGAATATTATCTTCCATGTACCACAATATATAAAGTCTCTAAATGTTAGCTCTCAACTTAATGAATAAACCATATATTTATTCTAGATCAAAACTTAATGATATTTCTCAAAATAAATAAATGAATATGTGCACAAAACCATATGAGAAAACATTAAAATTGAGCAAGAGTTTCATTGAAAATAATAAATGTAGGTACAATGAAATCACATCATGGAACCAAGTTCCATTTGTACTACATGATCCTTAAAATTCTTTGGTGGCATGCCTTTAGTCAAAGGATCGACAATCATCAACTCAGTGCAAATGTGTTCAATGACCACTTTCTTTTCTTTAACACGTTCTCTTATGGCTAAGTAATTGATGTCGATGTGCTTATTTCGACTTCCACTTTTATTGTTCTTAGCCATGAATACCAAAACAGAGTTGTAACAGTACATCTTCAATGGCCTAGAAATTGAGTCCATAACTCTAAGCCCAAACATGAAACTCTTTAACCATACACCATGTGAGTTAGCCTCAAAATAGGAAATGAACTCAGCCTCCATAGTAGAAGTAGTAGTCAAGGTCTGCTTGACACTTCTCCAAGATACAGCTCCACCAGGTAGCATAAAGATATAACCAGATGTTGATTTTCGTGAATCAACACAGCCAACATAGTATGAATCTAATACGCCAATCACCTCCAGACAATAAGTTTTTTTGTACATGAGCATGTAATCATTTTGTTTCTTGAAGATATCTCATCACTTTCTTTGCAGCTTTCCAGTGCTCAATACCTGGATTACTTTGATATCTTCCTAAAACTCCAACAACATACAATGTTAAGTCTGGTACAAACCTGAGCATACATAAGGCATCCAACAACTTAAACATAAGAAATATTCTTCATGTGTTCTCGCTCAAAATAATTTTTCGGGCACTGACTTAAATTGAATTTGTCACCCTTCACAATGGGAGCTACACTTGGTGAACAACCTTTTATATTAAATCACTCTAAAACTTTTTTAATATAGATCTCTTGAGACAAACCCAAAATGCCTTGAGACCTTTCCCTATGGATCTTAATGCCAATGACATAAGATACTTCTCCCATATCCTTCATATCAAAGTTCTTTGAGAGAAATTGTTTCACCTCATATAGCAAATCCTTATCATTAGTTGCAAGCAAAATATCATCCATGTATAACTCAAGAAAACAAATCTTACTCCCACTGACTGATAAGTGCCATATCTTAGTGAAAGTAGGGTTACATTGAAGGCACTTATCTTTCGTTGTTACTAAGAATATCTATAAAAACTTGCCCTAATCTAGTTAGTTTGTATTTAGTGCTTAGGATGAATGTTGTGTTCATAGTCTTGAAGATTTATCCAATCTTTTCTTGCTTTTTGATAGGTTAGAGGATTTTCGAAGCTTCTGAACACATAAAGCAAGCTAAAATGGATCATAAAGCAAACATGGGAGGTGCAACAAGCATTCCAGGCCCAAAATCCATCAAAGCCCAAAGCATTCTTCAGCATTAAGGCATTAACTCGCCCAGGCGACCCATCCTAGTGCATTTGGCTCGCCCAAGCGAGCTTCAAGTTCCAATGAGATATACATAAGCTCGCCCAAGCGAGCAAACTCAGGCCAAACCACTCGCCTGGGCGAGTGAAGCAGGCAGGAGGAGGTTTTCTATAAATAGGCCATGAAAATTTGGAGTTTGGCATTCATTCTTCTTCAAATTCTTCTTTTCCATTGCTGTGCTTAAGTTTAGGAAGTTCTAGTTTCAGTTTAGGTAGTTTTAGGAGAGTGAGAGAGGTGAAGGTTATAGGGGAAACCCTGCCGAAGTGAAGCGGAGATGATTTCCTTCATCAACTCTTCTCTTACGGAGGTTCTCTCCATGGTCGCTTAAGATTCTCTGAGGTTGGATATAATCTTCTTATCCCTATGTATCTCTTTTAATTTTATTTATTGCATGCATCTTTTCTATCTCTTGTTGGTAATTTCATTTTGTGCTTAATGCTTGATTGTACTTGATCACTAGTTTCATGAATTTAATCCTAAGTGAGAATGGAAAGTAATCTTAGGGTTTGAACCAAATGAAATTATTTATCACACTACGTTGCTAGGAATAGGGCTTAATGTTTTAATTGCATAAGCACGCGATTTTAAATTCTTAATGCTGGGGTATTTATTTTGATATGAGAGGGATCGATATCTAGTAAATATTCTTAGGATTCTCATATATGAGGGATCGATTTGGGATAAAATACGTGCGAATCAATAAGAGTAGAAAATGATTTATGCATGATGAAATTAATTAGATATAAAAGGATAAGAATGATGAAATCCAATCCTACACTTCTCCTTAATTAATTAGTTGTTTTCGCAAAATTCGTAGTTTCCGTATTTTCTTATTTTCCTTAGTTCACAAATCAATGAACTTTGGCCTATCCGCATTGTATATAAATATTGAATTGTTGAATTTGTTTAAATTAAGTAAACCCAAATCCCTGTGGAGATGATCTTAATTTTGTAACTTACAACGATACATCGGTGCACTTGCCGAAAGGCCGTAACACTGACCTTCTGGTATATACATTGATCCATCATGTTTTCTTCAAAATCAAATGAGGTAATGACCTCTTGAAATTTTAGATACCATTGGCAAGAGGCCTGTTTCAATCCATAGATGGATTTATTAAGCTTGCAGAATAAGTGCTCACTATCACTAGAGGAGAATTCTTCAGGTTGTTTCATGTAAACCTCTTCCTCTAAATGACTATTAAGGAATGTCATTTTCACATCCATTTGATGTAACTCAAAGTCAAAATGAGCTACTAATGTCATAATTACTCGGAAAGAATCTTTCTTAGATACAAGAGAAAATGTCTTCGTGTAGTCAATTCCTTCTCTTTGAGTGAACCATTTGGCAACCAATATTGCCTTATGTCTCTCAACGTTGCCTTGTGAGTCTTTCTATGTTTTAAAAACCCATCTACATCCAATGGCTTTTACACCATTAGGTAACTCAACGAGATCCCAGACTTGATTAGATGCCATAGAATCCATCTCATCTTTCATAGCATTGTACCATAAATTTGATTCCTTAGAACTCATGGCATGTGAAAATGATTCAGGATCATTTGCGGCTCCAATGTTGTAGTTCAATTCTTGTAGATACACCACATAATCACTAGGAATTGATGACCTTTTGACTATAGTAGACATTCTTAATGTTGCTTTGTTATCTTCTTGAGGAACTTGTTGTTCCTCATCAGCAACTTGATCTATAAGGTCATTTTCAACAATTTGTCGATTTTCAATTACTAGTTGTCTAACACCCATTTAAGCTTGAGGGGTGTGTCTGACAATCAATCTGTTACCTGAGCCAGAGGGTTGGGCTTCATAGTGATCATTTTCAGGAGTAATGTATTGAAATTAACCACTATCACTGATCAAGTCATTTTCAATAAATTTTGCATTTCTCGATTCCACAATCCTAGTGCTATGTGATGGACAATAGAATCTATACCCTTTGGACCTTTTGGCATATCCGATGAAATACCCAATAATAGTCCTTGGGTCTAGTTTCTTCTCTTATGGATTATAAATTCTCACTTCAGACGGGCATCCCTAAATGCATATATGTTGCAAATTCAGTTTCCAACCTTTGAATAACTCAAAAGGCATCTTGGAGACAGCCTTTGTTACGCCTACTTTATTTTTATTCATTTACTTATTTAACGCGTAGAAATTTTTTTTTTTTCTTTTTCCTTTCCTTTAATTTTCGAAAATATAGTGATGGCCCAATATTTAATTTAAGTTCATTTGATTTTTGGAAAACAAGTGATAAAACGTAGTGAGCTTTATCTAATATCCGTAAAGATTAAACATACATATGCATCTAGTGATTATAGTACTGTCCAAAATACATATCCAGGCATAATACAAAGAGTCCAAAGTCTTCAAAATACATGTCAAAACAACCAAAACATTACAAATCTTCCAGAACATCTTCTCAGCTTATCCAAATCCTACTGTTCATCTGCTCGCTCAAAATAAATTTTGAGGTCATTACAGGTGTCAAACCACAGACACAAAATGGGTCAGTTTATGTTAACCATAATTAAGTAAAGCATTTAAATCAAAATACATAGATATGTACATCTATATAAACCACACGAAATTTTTTTTTTTTTTTAACCCAAAGTGTTCAACTTCACAACTTTTCAACTTATGGCCATGGTCAAAATAGCTCAACACGGAATCAGAGCGATCGAGTCAGGATAGGTCTGTGTTGCAATAGGACTCACACCTACACAACATGTGATCATCATGGGTAGGTGCTTTCCCCACTGACCTTATCCCCAAGTTCAGCCACCTTATGTCTGAACGCTCGTCATAATTCAGCTATATGACATACCTCCTTTGAGGTTTAACAACAACTCCAGTACTACCACAATAATATCATCGTAGGGTAACAACAACTCCAGTACTACCACAATAATATTACCGCAGGGTAACAACAACTTATAAATCATGTTTAATTTTCAACACACAACTTTTCCAACTAATCATCAACATATATAATTTTCTTTTAATTAATAAGCTTAACCATATCAATAAAGTATTAAATTACAAATAATAAACTCAACCACATAAATGAAATATACATATCACATAAAATTTCTAAATGACATAACATGTAACTTCTTTAACTTTAATTATTTTCTTAAAACCAAATATTGAATCTATGATAAATAAATCTAGTGACTGTAGGCAAATCCTTAAGAAAGTATATTCATCATTTTATCATCAAAATAAAGTGATATAAAGATTCATAAAAGACTAGTGTACTAATTTTTAGTAAAATATGTTCATAGCAAAATTAGTATAAAAGTTCATTTAATTGGTTAACCTTCCTCTTATTACCTTGAGTTCCTTCTTATCTTGGATTATATTAAGTTACTAATCATTTATTAACTAGAATTATGTCACCCAAAGTCCTAAACTTTTTATGTCACCATCTTGTAGTCTTTTTGCTTTTCCACCACATTCCAACTACATAAGCTTATTTTTAGTTAGGTAATGATTCAAGAAACTTAAACAAATAAATATTTAACTAGGTTAACCATAAACTTCCCATACCTAGACTTTTTCTTGAACCCTTGAAAGCTTTTCCTTTCTTTTTCTTGGCCTTCACGTGTAGCTCTCAAAGTGTGGTCCTAGCTTTTGATTTCTTTGTGCAAGTGGATTTGAAAGTGATGGAAGGTAAATGGAGTGGGTTAGGCACGGTTTTGCTCCTTTAGGGGGTCAAAATTTCCAAAATCTAAGCCTTTTTATAGGTAGTAAATATTAGTTTTTTTACTACATGAAATCCAAGGCTAATGATGGCTAACTTTCCTAGTGTTTCATTCTTATTGGCCTTGGTTTTCTAACCTTCCAATTGGCTTCATTCTCCACCTAGTCTTTTTACTTCTCCCTTGGCCATTTTACATGTGGAAAGAAAGATTAGATTTTGTGATGAAATATCTTAGAAGTCATTAATGGTTAACTTTCCTCTTGGTGAATTTTGATTGGCTATGCAATCTATTTCTTCCATGTGGCCTTTTCTACATTCTTCTCCTTTCTTCTCTTATTTACGTTGAAGCTTAGCTTGTGGAGCTTCCTCCTTGCTTCAAATTCACGTGAAAGACTAGAGCAAAGAAGGAATGCTACTTGTTTTCTAACTTTCCACTTGTTTTATTTTAATTGGCCACTTGATTTTTAATCTCCAAGTGTCCTATGTCTTGAAGTTTCTATACCTTACTCCATTCATCTCCTATGGCACGTTGGATTCAAGTTTTATAAGGTGCCTTGTGTGATTTAATTTCATGTATAAAAACTTTAGTTTTTAGGATAGTTTATGCTTTTATTTTCTAATTGGGTTTATCTTATTTTCTATTGGTCCTTATGACCTTTAATTGTTTAAATTACAGTCCTAACTCATTTAAGAAATCCATTTATTCCATAATTAAGAGAAAACTCCAAAGATCATGATAGTCATCTTCCTACAATTTTCTAATGTCCATAATGGTCTTAAAATGGATTTTCCTCAAACTTTTCTAAAAATTTCTATAAATTTCATTTTATGATTTCTCATCATATACTAACTTAATATTGTCTCATCTAAAGATATTCTATCCATCTTATAGGTTTTACCAAATTTTCTGGGTCATCTGGCCAATTTTGCTTGTAAGGGTATTTTGGTAATTTTACTTTTCTAGGGCATAATGATAATTTTCTTAATTGTCCAAGGGTATTTAGGTCATTTTATCCCAAAATATCTCTCTAAAATATCTAGGACCTGTTGGTCATTTCTATAAATGTCTAAGGGTAAAATGGTCATTTTTGCTCTAGGGGCATTTTGGTCATTTCCAAAATTATGCAGGGGCATTTCTGTAATTATGACCCCAAGGGTATTTTTGTAATTCCTATTTTATAGAAATGTGTTATCACTATTTATTCTGTCCATATTTCTAATTCCCTCCTACAGTTTTCTTTAAACATGCATTATTACTGACGAGTTCGAAATACTATACTAACTACGGAATTAATATACAGATAATTATTTGGGGTGTTACAGCCTTAATTGGAACTCGGTTTGATATATATGTAGCCATCTTTAATGCTTCAATCCACAAGAATTGAGGAAGTTTCTGTTACTCCTTATATTGCTTACCATGTCCATTAAAGTTTGACTTCTTTTTTCTACTACACCTTTTTTATCCGAAGAACCAGGCATAGTGTATTAGGCAACAATTCCATGTTCTTGAAGAAAATTTGCAAATAGACCAGGTGCTTGTTCATTCTTTGTGTATTTACCATAGTATTCTCCGCCTCTATCTAATCTCACAATTTTAATTTGCTTTCCACATTGTTTACCACTTTGACCTTAAAATCTTTAAAGGCATCTAAAGCTTCATTTTTAGAACGAAGTAAGTAGAGATACATATATCGTGAAAAATCATCTATGAAGGTGATAAAGTATTTTGGACTACTTGCGTCCATGTCTGTATAATAAATATCTATATGTATGATTTCTAATAGGTTTGGGCTCCTCTTTGCACCCTTTTTAGACTTGTTAGTTTGCTTACCCTTAATGCAATCTACACAAGTTTCAAAATCACCAAAATCCAAAGCACCAAGTACCCCTTCATTTACCAATCTCTTAATTCTCTCAATAGAGATGTGTCTTAATCTTCAGTGCCAAAACTTAGAGGATTCCTCATTCAAAACACGTCATTTTAATCCCACAGTAACATGCATAGAATTATAGGCAACATCATTTTGCAATTCAATAAAGTAAAGCCCATCAAGTAATGCACTAGAACTAAGAAATCCAGTTTTATTGATTAAAGTAAAACCAAAATTTGAAAAATTAAAGGAAAATTTCAATGGTGCAAGTCTTGATACATAAGTCAAATTCTTAGAAAAAATTGGAACATAAATGATCTTTTCTAAATGCAAAATAAAACTGTTGCTTAAAACTAAATTGCACGTCCCAATGGCTTCCACATGTGAGCTCATCTTGTCTCCTGAATAGATGTATTGCTCACTTCCCACTGGCCTCCTTAGGTTTTTCATACCCTACAAAGTATTAGAAACATGGATGGTAGAACAAGAATCAATCCACCATGTATGATGATTAACATTAATCATATTAGATTCATATTAAACAAAATTAAATGGAGTATATTTCTTGTCAAGCCAGTTCTTAAACTTTAAGAAATCTTTCTTCATGTGCCCCTTCTTCTTGTAGAAGAAACACTTTGACTCTTTTTTAATGACTGGTTGATTAGGAATCTTGCCATTGTTCTTGGCTTGATCCCCTTTCTTCTTTCCCTGAGTAGTTATATATACCTTTTCACCCTCTTCCATTATCAACCTTTCTTCTTCTTGAACACACATAGTCAATAGCTCATTAATTGACCACTTATCCTTATGTGTGTTATATGAGATTTTGAAAGGGGCATACTACATAGGTAAAGTACATAAAATGTAGTGTACTAGGAAAGAATCTGACAAAGTAACTTCCAAAGCTTTCAGTTGAGCCACTATATCCCTCATGCGCATGATTTGATCACACACTCCTTTTATCCCTTGGAGCTTTAAGGATAAGAATTGTATTATAAGGGTACTGGCAAGGGCCTTATCAGATGTAACAAATTGATCATCCATGGCCTTCAAAAGATCCTTGACCTTTTCATGTTGATCGACAGAACTACGGATACTAGCAAATATATTAGTCTTTATGAACATCACAGAGAGACGATTAGATCTCTCCTATTTTTCATAAAGATAAACATTATTTAGAATGCTAGTTTCAGTAATACCCGATGGTTCAGTTTTCCTAATGACATATTCAATATCCATCCAAGATAAATGAAGGATAATTCTCTCCCTCCAAACCTTATAATTGTCCCCTTTCAATTTAGGAATATCACACTTAATGTTGGAAATATTCACAAATTGATTAACTGCAAGTTCAAACATACATTATCATTATTCATAATTTGAGACTAAATAAATATTATGTTTTTATCAATGTAAAACATGTATTAGTTTATGAACCTAGTGACATAAAATTTGCGTGTGGGCTAAAGTCCTACTCAATTAGATTCAAACTTATGATAAAAGTATCAAATTTTTTTTATTATTGTTTCTTCTTCTTAATTCTTGTGGGTAAATTGAGAAATATAACCTAATATTTTATCCTAATTAGTCATAGAAATATAATAAAATTCATGTGGATAGATTTTATTACATCACATATGATTAATCACAACTAATGTTTTAAATATGATTTTAACACTTAATATATAAACTTAATCAATAAAGATGTTATGGGTATTATCTAATCAATTAAATTATATAAATCACTTAACATTAATTAATTCTTAATAAAAGCTAAATATTTGCATCACATTCTTCGTAAGGAAAATAAATTGAAATAACGTTGCATAATTTTTTTTTTTAATTTAGTATAACTTTGTATGTATAATAATCATAAAATTATACACAAAATTTCAAGAAGTAAATAAATAATATATGCATATAGTTATTCATTAAGCTCATTAATATTAATATGCATAAATTATTTAACATAATATTGCATGCTTAAATAAATACCATAAAAACATACAATAAAACTAAATACATAAATAATTTAAACACATAACTCATAACTCAAACAATTTAGTACATAAATAAAATAATTATGAGCAACATATTAATTAAAATCATTAAAGTACTTTATAAAACTTAAATAGAAAAAACATGCACGTATACAAATTTAATTATAAAATCAAACAATGGACTCTCAAAAGAAAAAAGATGGTCTCATATTCAAAAGCTTTCAATATCAGGAATATGTCATTTACATATTTCAAAATGACATGTGATATCAAAAAGGCTATTGGGCCTCAATTAAGTAGAAACAAGGGTATGCATCATGTTATTAGTTAATTAAGACATGTGATGCACGATGGGCCAAAAATAAAAAAATAAAAACAGTAATAAAGACCCTTGCAGTATGGGATAAAATGTCATGTGATGAGGAGGTGACACGAATTCCATCATCTTCAACCTTCAGTCGGGTCATTTTGACTCGGTGACAACCCGTAGACTCAAATGGAAACCCGATGGTTTCCAGCCATTTTCAACACCGAACTTCATGTTTTAATTTATAGAAAGCTTAGAAACTCAATTTTCATATGATTCCAAGTCTTATTAATGATTAAAACGTTCAAAAATAGAATACTTATATTTCAATAAAACAACGTTTCAGATATATGAGTGTCAAACAGAAGCAAGGCAGAGGTAAAAAATGGCTCTAATACCAAATAAAAGAATTGAATATACTGGTATGAACATGTTGACAACCATAAGCAACACATTCAAATCAAACAGCAGAAGCAAAGAGGAAAAATAAATTTCAGAGGTACCTACCTCTAACCATTGCTATCGACCTTCTTAAGCCTGAACAGTTTTAGCTTTTCAGACCCTCACTCACTCAAAATCGATGGTGTGTTTAACTAAAGAGAGAATTAGGCTTGGTTATCAAAACTGAGAGCACCCGATACTATTTATAAAGCTCTACCCATCACATACCCACTTGTGCAATGTTCAGCAACAACCCATGATCTTATCCCACATTCTAATACACAGAGGTTGAACATGGACATAAAATGGACCACGATTGGAAACAATTCTCCCAAAAAATAGCAACGGGAAAAACAGAACAAGTATGTTTCGATATTCAGGAAATCTAACACACTTGAGCCTTTTGTGATGCATACTAGGCACTCTAGCATATATGACAACTCGTGTTTAATTACTAATATGTACACAAATGATTGTTTTTTAAAGATTATACTTAAATAATTTAACCTAAAAGTTATTTATTTTTTATGCATCTCAATTTGTCTTATGCATTTAATTATAATTAATTAAATTTTATTTACTACCAATGATTAAAATTAAAATTAAAATAATATTAACCATTAGTCATTAGTTAGGTTGAATTTATTATTAGCAAAATAAATGTACACCTAACTATATTTAATCTTATTAGAGCAAGGTTGAATTTATTATTATCAAAGCTTGTAATCAAAGAGTTTTTTTCTTTTAATGAATGAAATTACAGAGTTACTTTACATGAAGTTTGTGCAAGAACTTAATAGAGATATGTTTTATTTTTAATTAAACAATAAAATTGATATTGACCTTCACGTAATCAAGTAATTAGACACAAGTGATTAATGTGTTGAAGTTAAAGTTGAATCATTTAGATAGTACCCTAGTTCGATTCAAAAATAATTTTTTGTCATGCTTTACTTACCTTTCGACCAAACTTTGGATTAGTTAAGGTTCATTTTCTCCGATCAACTGGAGCTTAAGACAAAAGTTATTCACCTTCACGTGACTTCTATTTTCATTTTTTTCATGATTTTACAAAAGCATGTTGATGAAGTTGTTACTAAATATAGGACGTTCAAAACATGAGAAGATTCACACATATGTAATAACATATTGGACTTGTCGAAAAAGGATTTAGCGAAGAAGTTGTAACTTATAATTTTTCAATTGTTGGTTTGGTGTTTCTTGTCTTCTCAAATCATTAAAGGTAAAATTAAAAATAAAATAAGGAGTTTAAGTATTTTTAAAGTGGTGGCACATAATACACGATTTTTTTATTATGTTATTGGTACATAGTCTTTACTGACTTTGTTGATGATTAATCTTCGTCTAGAAATCCAACTGAAAACCTTTGGTGGGGTTTTCCTCTTTCAACTATGTTTTTTTCATCCATAATGTTCGAACTCAAGACTTTATTTAAGAGAATCAAGTCCAGTATCACTTGGACCAATGACTTGTTGGTACATATACTAGATAGGTATTTGGTTGGGTTAAGAATCCCATAATTGGTCCTATTGAGCAGGTATCCGATCATAGATTACCCCTAGTTGGCCCCAAGGACAAGTGACTAGATCTATAACAGAGCAAAACAACTTGATTAAAAAAAAGGAGGTTTAGGCCACTTAACCCCAATTATGAAAGAATTACCTAGATAGTAATCCAAGCATGAAGGCCCATTATCAAGACCCACAAAGGTTTGTATAAATAGGGGGAAACACCCAAGTAATGATGACCATTGTGCACTTCATGTGCAATTTTACTGTCCTATTTACTGCTCAATCAAACCTTGACTTGAGCTCTGTAATGCCTTTTGCAAGTATCCACCCTTTGTGGTCACCCTATTCAAAATAAATAGAAGAAAAAGACAAGAGGCGAGACTCCTTGGCAAGAGAGATAGTGTCCGACAATTATTGGCCAGAACATTTTGGTGCCCACTATGGGGCTGTGTAACATAGTCATCGAGCCCAACAATTATGGCAATTACACAAATTGGGACGAACACAATAGCAACAAAGCAACCTAGGAATCGTTAGCATGAAGAAGCGTACATGGAGGACCAAACCAACTTATCCTTAATTGTAAGGAGACTGTAGGTGCAATTATCAGATATGCGTCAACACCATGCCAAAGAGGTCATGGCCCTCTAGAACTCAATGGTTAATACAATCCCGAACAACATCTTCGGCCAAGAACGAACTTAATTGCCAAAATTCTTCCCAAATAGCCTCTTTGAATGAGGACAAACTCAACTTTTTAATTGAAAAAAAAGGGCTTACTCTACATTAAGAATGGTATTACTTCTCCAACTAACCACATACAAAATCTGTCTATATACTTAATCACTTATTTAAATTTAAATAAAACATAACAAAGTAGAAGATAAACATATTTCATTAAGAAATAAAAGGCCAGTGGCCATCCATGTACAAAAAAAGGCACTATCAGGCGAAACTACAAGAAACTTAAACTATTTTTGCTACAACTAAGAGTCTTCATCACGATCAGCATCCCCATGCACCTTGCCTTCCTCATCACCATTATCTTCATCCTCATTTACACCTTCTATCACCTGAGTCTCCCTAAAAGGGGTTGTCGGTTGCTTACTGACAAGGGCACCATCCTTTGAGATGCCATCTGTAAGGACTAATTTTCCATTATAGACATCTTTGTCAATATCAAAAATTGACTCATCACGAACCTCATAATGAAAAAGGAATTGGCAAAGGAAATGATTAAAACCATATGTATGTGCCTTATACACATCATCATAGGAGGTCTGTTCAACCCACGCCTTCTCTTCCTTTTTGGCATCGTTTTTCTTCTCCACCAATGCCAAGAAAGGTTTCAGCCTGTCCATTTCCTTCGCATTTAACTTTGTTAAGTCTTCGACATTTGTAGCGTGAGTCTCCAACCATTTTGACTCTAGCTTAAGGGTGACAACATGAGCCTTCAAGTTCGAGTTGTCTCCGACCAATGTAATATTGGCCGAAAGGATGGAGACAAGAGATTCCTTGCCCTTTTTCAACTCAGTCTTCAACTTGCCCATTATTGAAAAGCCTTGAAGATCTCGGGCAATAGTTGTCACCATTGCCTGAAAGGTTCAAAAGTTTGCCTAGTTGGCAGCATCATCACTCTTATTAGCACATGATGACCGTGATCCGAGATATTTACCAAATCAATTAGACAACTCAACACAAACTTGTTAGTGAAGAAACCACCATTTGTCAAAGCCAAGATGTTGTTTAAAGGATGAGTACTAGAAAAGTCCAACATCTATCACTTAATCTCCTTTGAAACCCCATGATTAGAGGGTTCGACAGTAACATGCCTCTGATCACGATGCTTCCTTTTGCTCTTGCCTTTTTGCTTTGGTTCTTTTCCAGGGGGAGGAAGAGCGTCGGTAAGGGAGGAAGAGCATCAATAAGGGGATCCCTAAGAGAAGGGTTTCAGATAAATGGCTGAGTAGGGATGGCGTTGCCAGACTCAATCGGTATCTAATTCTTGTGAGCAAGACGAAAGGTATCCATGTTAGCATCGACTTAGGCCGTGATTCCTGAAACAAGCAAGCTCACAAGTTAGCCAAATTTAAATCCTATATAAAAACATGAAAAGAAGATAAACAGTTTACCTTCAAGATCCTTAATAGGATTTGGAGATTTAAACAAGTTAACGATAGGCTTGGTAGGAAGGCACCGAGGGAGTGACTCAAGAAAAGCCAGGTTTCCAAGATTTTCTTCAATTAGATGGTCTACAAGGTATTCATCATACCAGCACAACACTTGTTGCCAATAGAAGGGAAACAAAGGACCCTTTGCCAAATCATAAAAGTAATTCATCCCCGCTTTCGATTTTATTACCACTTTAAAGTATCTTGTCTTGAAGTTCTTATAAGATGTTGTGAAAGTACTAAACAAGGACTGAGCTGGGATCCGGACCAACGAAACCCATCGTGCCTTCTTCTTTGACAGACAAAAGAAATAATGAAGGAATAGACGGGGAGTGGCCTTAAGGTAGGTATAAAGACAAAGGGCTCAGAATGCTTGAATAGCCGCCCAATCATTTGGATGAAGTTGGGAGGGTGCCATGATTAAGATCTGAATTACTCCCATTGTGAAGTTGTCAAAATGGAATCATTACATGTAGGTGTCGGATTATACAATCGTACATGAAGAAGAATTCTCGATGGTCCTCTTCCTCGTTATTTAAAAATACAAGGTCCGTGAGAGGATATGCATCAGTCTAACATCTCCTCAAAGTGATTGGACAAAGGTTATCCTCCTTTATTGGACAAACATTGAGCCAACTGAGAAGGTTCTCAATATCTGACTTGTCATTATACTAAGAAAAGGAAGTAACCATTTCACCATCTACCCACGAAAATTTAGGAATAGTAATAGGCAAGTATTCCTTCTTCTCTGTGAACACTCTTTGGCATTTTCGAGGCCAAAGACTCACATTGTTAATCCTCTGCATGCCTTTGTTGTTGAGACACCCTTGTCAGATGATTTGAAGGTTTGATCGTAACATCTACAACAACAGTAGTACATCTAAAACTTTGTCTCTGCTATAGGTGATGTTATCCACCACTTGTTCTGGCAATCTATCTAAGAAGGAGAAAAAATCAATCAAACCCCCTTCGGAGGACAAACCCCTAGGCAAAAACCAAATATGACCCTAGAGAATTAGAATCCAATTCACGATGAATACTACTTTGGTAGGACCTCTGACCTTGGAACCTGACTCCTCAAACTCCTTAGAGCTGCCTTCAGACGAAACCATTATTCTAAAAATTACAAATGTACATGAGATAAAAAGAAAAAGGGGGACTATTCAGTCGATAGAAAGAAAAATAGACAAGGGTGAAAAGTCAACAACTTTCACCCCTTTTTATAGGAACTAGGCCACCAATGGGCCTTGTCCCTGGCCCATAGCAAAGCCCCATTATTAGATCAAAGTTGATCAACGATGAAAAATCATAGGCATTTTAGTTACCGATAAGAGAAGACAAAAAGACATTGTGTTAGAGCACATTCTCTTATTCCAATTGTCATGATCGAAACTATCACTTACCATTGAATATTCCATCCCCTTTCTTCTCTTTTCTTTTTTAATGCTTAAAGGTATAAACTCCTCTTGATCATAAAGGAACGATTGGGTTTAGGGGACATGTATATCATATAGGTATTCAGCTTGGTTGAGAATCCCATAATGGACCCTACCAAATAGGTATTGATCTTAGATTACCCCTAATTGATCCCACAAATAAGTGATTAGACCTATAACAAAGCAAGACTCTTGACAAGACAAGAGAGATAATGTCCGGCCATTATTGACGGGAATAGTACATAATATACAAAGATTATACAAAAGGAACTCGAGGGTTATAAATAAATGCAACGTTGCAATTTGATCTCAATTTCCTCGGAATTGGAGCGTTAGAGAGGAATTTGTGAATTTTTGGAGTTTACTTCGTGGCATTCATTGAGTGCTCACTTTAATTGCTCCAGTTTTGATATTTTCTACTAATATATTGTTTTGACACTGAACTTTCGCAACAAGGTTTAAATTGTCATTTATTCATTTTTTAAAATATTTTTTATCATTTGAGGATTAGTGTACTTTAGTTATTCGTTCCTAAAAAAATCTGTGTTGCTTCTTTAGTGATTTTTGTTTTACCAATAACTAGTTAGTTGCTCGTGCATATACACGGTTAGACTTAAGGATGTTAATGGGGACAAATAATTCATGAATTTCAACAAGTTTAAATGAAATCCAATTAGTTTGATTTGGTTTTTTTATAAATCAGGTCAAACTCAACCCAATTTGATCAACATGTTAATTGTAAAGGTCGAGTAATAGATTTTGATTTATAAAATCTTGATTCAATAAGACTCAACCTATGACATCTAATTAATTAACTATATTATTTATATAAATACGATTATTAAATACAAAATATTATAATTTTTTGGCTAATATAATTTATTAAATTAAATCAACTATGATTTTTTTTCCTTTTTTAGCTATTATGTTTATTTTTATCTTAATTTTGTTTATATTTTCTCGTATTAATATAAAATTATATTTTTTTTTCTAAAATAAAAATATTGTATTAACATTAAAACTTATTTATTTTATTAATCATATGTTGTCAGAATTTGGTCTCTTTGAAGCACATTCAATTATAATATATTTACAAAGTTTTAGCAATAACAATTTATTTTTTTTAAATAATATTTACAAAATTAAAATTAATGTTAAAATGTTCGGACCTAATTAATTCGACCCAACGAAACCTGTTATGACCATGTTTGTTTGGATCAAGTTTGCTAATAAAATTGCACAAATTTAACCTAGCCCTCATGTAGAGGTTTGATTGGGTGGGTAGCGAATCTAACCAATCTTGACCACACATGTGTGTTGATTTTCATATATGTTTTAAAATGACTTATGTATATAATTATTTGTTTAAAAATAAATAATAAAACTTATGAAAAAAAATAAATATATTTTATTAAAAAAATAAACATTAAAACAATATAGGTGAAATCTACGTATATTTACAAACATTACATTAATGTCTCCATCCCGCAATGTGGAGAACTTTTTTGTATTCATCATTTTAAGATATAAAATAAACATAAATCTAAATTAAATTTTAATATAAAATATGTTAAATCACAATAAATTACACACGTACATGCCCAAATCGAACCAATGATAATAACTTTAGCCAAACTCAATTCGTGAACATTCCTAGTTGTGTTTATTTTCATATATGTTTTTAAAATAATTTATTTTAAAAAATAATGAAACTTAAGAAAAAAAAAACTTAACATTTTTTATTAAAAATTAAACATTAAAACTATATAGTTAATATATATATATATATATATATATATATAGATATTTACAAACATTAAAATTAATGTCCCAGTGCAATGTCGAGAACTTTTTTGTATTCAAAATTTTAAGATATAAAAAAATAATGTAAATCTAATTAAAATCGAATAGCGTAAATCTAAAAGAGTTGGGTGAAAAGGAAGCAACATAAAAATGTTGGGTGGACTCTAGAGTAAAATAATAAAAAAATACTATAGATTGAACATTTGTCAAATAACTAAAATAATTGTTTATGTAATTTTTCTAGCCTAAAAGTTTATTATATAGATAGTAGAATAGTAGCTTAATTTTGTAATTGTAAAATATTATTGAATCTTTAATATGTAATTGTGTTAAATACGACATAAATTTTTTTGTCATCCACAATATTTCATCCAAAATGATGTCGAGTAAGATTGTCTAATGTGAATAATACTTGTAATCTCTATCATAAAAAATTAAAATAATTTATGATATTTCTGAGTAAGTAATTTAAAATTATTTTATAATTTTACTATATTTGTTACATACTTACATAGTAGAATAGTAGATTCATTTTGTAATTTTGAAATATTGTTGAATCTTTAATATGTAATTATGTTAAATATTCCTTGAAAAAGTTTTTATCACCCATAATTTTCACCCAAAATGGCCTCAAGTATGACGGTCTCATGTGAATGATACTTGTATTTTCTATCATAAAAAATAAAATAATTTATGATATTATTGAGTAAGTAATTTAAACTTATTTTATAATTTTTGTATATTTGTTATGTTCTTATGTAAAAAAACCTAATTATATAAATATTAATAAAAAAATTGTATATGAATTTATTAAACATAGAACCAAAACATTATTTTTTTTAAAATATACTAACTAATTAGGTTTAAATAATTGTTTAGTATGAAAATTTTGATTATGCAATAGAAATATTAGTAAACGATTTATGTATGAAATTATTTTATATTATTTCTAAGTAAAAATAAGTTTTTAGATTTTAAAGTAAAAATAAATATTGTTGAATATTTAATATGTAAGTGTGTTAAATATTTGAAGAAAAATTTTGTTGTCAATAATGTTTCACCAATGGTGTCAATCAAATTGTCTCCTGTGAATCATATTTGACCCAAAGGTAATTATTAGATGAAGATTCAACTTGGCATATACATAGATTTGCATGCATTTCCACAAGTATTTTCTAATTTTATTTAAATTTTATAAAATTGTATAAAAAAATTTAAGTTCAACTTGGCAGATACATAGATTTGCATGCATTTCCACAAGTTATTTCTAATTTTATTTAAAATATTTATAAAATTGTATAAAAAAATTTAAGTATAAAAATTAAAAAAGTATTTAAATGTTGTTAAATTTATTTTTAATTTATAATATGGAATGATAAAATAATTCAATTATTTTACAACTATGTTGAGTCTTTGATATACATTTATATTCAATATTTAAAAAAAGAATTTTGTAACTCAAATTGGTCTTACTTAACTCACAAACATGATTGTATCTATGAATACAACTTATAGTCTCTACCATAAAATAATTAAAACTAATTTAATTTAAAGTATTATTAGTGAATGAATTTAAAAATGGGATAGAAATATATTTAATAAATTATTTTTAATGTATCTTATTTTATATTTATGTAAATATATTATATTATCATATAAATATTAATCACCTAAATTTTGTATACGAAATTATTAAACACAAAATCAAATATTATTTTGTAATACAATTAACTAATTATATTTAAATTACTTTTTAGTATAAATATTTTAATCTGATAAATAAAAAATTCAACAAATTCAATTATATAATTTAATTTAATTTAATTAATTTATTATATATTATGTAAAAAATTACTTTATCATATAAACATTAATTAACATTAAATTTTTGGGTATGAAGCTTGATGCATACATAAATCAGTTAGTGAATTCATCCAATAATAATATTACATTATAGAGATCAATAAATAATAAGTAACTATAGAAAATTTATCATTCAATTAAAATAAAATAGATTTTCGTAAAAATAATTCAACAAAATATAAATATAATTATTAAAATAAATTTATTATATACTTATCTAATAAAGTATATTATTATATAAATATTAATCTACATTAAATTTTTGCATATGAAGTTAGATAAATAAATTAAATCTAACAAAAAAATAGTAAAATTATACAATAGCAAAATAAAATTATAAAAATTAATAAGAAATAAGTAATTATACAAATTAATCATTTAATTAATATGAGAATAATATTTTTATATAACAATAAGCATACGATTTATTAAATATATACAAATAATGAAATAACATGTTAGTAAAAATAATGATTGTATGTGTTAATATAAATTTTGTATATAAAAAATACATAAAAATTAATATAATATAATATTGGTAAATGATTTGTAGAATATATGTAATATAAATTATAGAATATAAAAATCTGTGTAAATAAAAAAATTTAAAAAGAGAGTGAGAGAGAGAAAATAGAAAGCCAGAGCACATTTTTTTATGAACTAATAAAAAAAGAGAGAGGACACATATCACAAAACTAAGATAGGTTAATTATGTAGTTTGTTTTAGGATATTGCTTTCTTATATAGAAAATAAAACAGTAGAATTTATATGTTAGATAATTAAAAATAATTTTAAAACAATGTTATTTTGTCGTAAGAGAATAAGATAGTTAAAATATGTTATTACAAATTATATATAATAACCATAAACTTAAAATTATTTTCTTGAATACTGATTGAAATTTATATATTATTTCAAAATAAAATTAATTAAAAAATGATCATATATAATTTTATAATTGAATAAAAATATATTTTACAAATAAAAATATATATTTAAAATTATTTATTCAAATGATTTTAAAAAATAGTACAATTATTGGACAACAATAAATTCTTATTGTTATATTTATGATATTATTGTTTTTTTAATATTATATATTATTTAAACAATTAGAAATATTTTTTAAATAATGATATTTAATCTTAAAAGAGTAAAATAGTACACATAAAAGGGTAAAACAATAAAATAGTATTGACATATATATATATATATATAATGGTAGTAAGAAGAAGTGTAACTACAAAAAGAAAAAAAAACATGAAAAGAATAAAAAAGACAAAAAAGAAAGAAAGAAAAATGCAAAAAGAAAAAAGAAAAAAATGTAAAAAAGAAAAAGAAAGAAAACTTAAAAAAAAAAGAGTAAGAAAGAAAGAAAACAATCAGAAAAGAAAGAGAAAAGAAAGAGAGAAAGAAGGTTAAGTGAGAATTTGATAAAAGACTAAAATATTCTTCAAAGTTTTAGGTGTCGCAATTTAAGAAGGATTAGAATTGTATTTTTGTTAGTCTAAACTCTAAAGATATTATATATATAGTTAAGATTAATTGTGAGATTTTTTTATTATTCGAAGACACTGTTTATATATTATATTCATTTATATTTTACGGTTAAAGTATTTTCTCCACTAGGAGTCTAGGACCCATGGTTTTTATCTTTCGATCTACTCCATAATTTGTTAACTGTACACATTCTTCTATGGTGGAAACACTTTCACACAAAAGCTGAAGTACTCAAGGTACAATGGAGTAGGAGTGTGGTCCAATCAAATAGATATTTAACATATTATAATCTGGCCTCTAGATCCTCTACTGTGTATGGATTTTCTTCAATGATTACAGGTAGGAGGATTAGTGTTTTTTTTCTTCTTATTCATGCTAGAAGACATCTCTTTAAATAGATAAGAAGACACGCGCCAAATTATTAATATTGCTTTATTGGTTAAGTTTAATAATTTATTTCATTGCATTGGTTTAAAATCTCTTTCTTTTGTAATTGTGGCCACCTTTTGCTTTAGATAAATCAGAGTACAAAACCCTATCCAGAACGACAACAAACACACGTGATGACTGTTTGGTTGCAATCTAAAATCAATTTCACACAATGCGACATACATTCCAATATAACATTAATAACTAAGATTAATTTAGAAGGATGTTCTGACCATATTATTAATTCAGCATGTTCTAACCATATTAATTATTCAAAATTAATTGTATTAAATTTTAAACCAAACAAAAACACACTTAATTTAGAACATCGCTTAATTTAGTTGAAGAAAATTGAATATTATGATATATTCTCCCACATATCTAAGTTTGAATAGGATCACTTCAGATACTAACATCAGTTAGATATTATTGGAGAATTGCATAAAGCAATAAAATAAATTATACTTGCACTTTTTTATTTGATTCGGATTTTGTTTGATATTCTTTCATATCTTTTTGTCCTAGAAAAACTCCTTAAATATTTGTTATTTGGTACATTGCGACTTTTTCTCTCTGAATGTCATCCAGTCCATTAATAGCACTGAAATACATTGCTAGTACATGGCTTTTAATGATTTTTTACTCCGAAATGCGCTAATAATATAATTTTTTAATATTATTTTCTAATTACAAATTATTGTGTGTAATAGGTTTGTTAAATTTTGTAATAAATATTTTAAAAATCGTACCTATATAATTAAAAGCATGGACGTTTTGAAAGAAAAAGAAAAAACAATCACGTGTCAGGTACATGCTTTGTTGGTATTAACAAATTGAATGATATTTAAAGGGTTTCCTATGAAGGGAAAAAATAAAGAGGTATAGAGTAAAATCTGAAACAAACACATGAAATACTAGAATGTAATTTACTCCATAAAATTTAAATATTGGATAGACGCTTAGGGTTTTTGACACATTATGATACTTTTTTTAGAAGTTTTATCGGTAAGTTAATTGTTAGTCATTAGTTTTTTTTTTTTGGGAAGATTAGAACCTATAAACTCTCTCCTTCTCCCTTCTCCCTTCTCCCTTCTCCCTTCTCCCTTCCCCATTAAGTTAATCTTATAATTTTTTATTATAAATACTCATAAATATAAATTAAAATAAAATCCAAATTTTCCATAATTTTTTTCTTTTTTATCTATAGAATTAAAATAAAAATATACATTTAAGGTGTTATAATTAGAATAGAAAGAATATATACTCATAAATTACTCATAATTTTTCACATTAAGGTGTAAAATTAAGTCCAAAATCCCACAAAATATAGGAGCTCCTAGACCTTATAATCATATCTTACCTGTTTTCCAATTCCTATGGTAGTGGTCCGTCCCACTCCCACACTTTCATCATCACGGTGATGTACCCCATATTAAAATCGTCATCTACAAAGAAAACACAATCATTCACGGTTTTGCTAGTACCCAATTGTCTTTGTACTCGACATAGAAACAATCTCATGCTCATCCGAACTTGTCCAAAATCAATGTCCTCTTTCATTGACATTGCCTCGTTAACAACCCTTTTTTATTGACAATGATGAAATTGCAACTCAGCTTGTACATTCAGTGATTATCTGTTTGGAGCACCAAGAGTCCAAGACAAGCCTAAAACAAAGGCATGCTGGTGTTAGGAAGAATTAAAATTTTAAAACACTTGCACATGCAGCAAAGATTGTCTCAATTCCAAGAATTTGAGGAAGAGTTGGACAAGATCTCCCTTCTAAGTTCTAACAATCTCAACATCAAACCTCCACTTATTTCTTTAAGATGAAGTAAAATATTATTAGTTATGTATGTATTTATAATACTTAATTATCTAATTTATCAAGAATTAAGGTGTAGTTTTTCCTAGATTGTAGTTTTTCGTTTGTGTTTTTTGTTTTATTTTTTATTTCTGAATGATAAAAAAAATATTTTTCTCTCTTCTATTAATTGTGTATTTTAATCTAAAAAAATATTAATGTAAGAAATATTATGGAATGAGTCTTACAAAAATAAACAAATTCTACTTTTAAATTTTGGTCTTATAAATAGAAATAAGGTAGTATTTATGTTGTTGTAAGTTTACAAGTATTCTCTATAAATAAAGGCTTTCTCTTCTTTGAATGGGGCACAATTCTCTTTTTAAAATTTCTATTATCAAAATAATGTACATATCTCTTACACTTCTTTTTTTAACAATAATCGGCGTATTCCTTTTTTCGGTAAAAAAGGAGATAAAAGTTGGTACTCCTCTTCCTTCTTACCTTTAAAAGGAAAATAAGGAAAAATATAAAAATAAAAGGTTCAAATATTATTATTGAATTAATCCAAATATTCAATTATGTTCGAAGCATTGACTAGGGATGAACACACTTTGGATTAATCAGATAAACTCAACTTGATACAATTAAAAAAAGTTGCTTTACATCGGTTAACAAGTCATATCGAATTAAACTAAGTTAAAGTCAATCTAATTGAACTTTAAAAAAAAGGGAAAAAAAACTCAATTTAATTGAGTTGCATGTGAAGCTTGCATATGTTGTACTCGATCAAACATGACCCAACTCGTGGTCTGATGCTTGTTGATTACAAATAGGTAGAACTAGTGAACTACAAAAGCCTCCATTCATGGGCTCAATTCTTTCACAGAAAATATGAGTAGTAAAAAGAACAAAAAATCATAGTTTTCAAAGTCATAATAGTGTCAAGGGGATTTCTTTTATCCCTGCTAATATGTTTTTATTTGTAACATTCAATCTCAACTTCCAAATGAATTCCACAACACTGTTCATCATATTGATCTTTTATTGTAATGTGCCTCAGGTATTTATTTATTTAATTCAATTATTTATTTGTCTAATTGTTCCTGGGTCCAGGACTGGCTTATCGTGGAGGATTGACGATGGATAGAAGATTAAGTCCAATTATAACGCGACAAATGGACCTTATCAACCCAATAGTTTCTAACTTTTCTCCTTGGATTGAGAATGCGTTTCGAACACAATCACACTGTGTTTTTCTATTAGTAACTTTGGATCCCTGTATTATTAATTTCCTTGATAAATCCTACTTGATACTGATAGAGTTCTGTGACATGTAATGTGAGTAAGTGAAATCAAACATCCACTCCAACGGAGTTCCACATCTTTTTCTTTTGGCTTGATTTAATTATGCTTTTGGTGCTTAGAGTTTAATTTATATGTAATTTTAGATTTTTGAGTTTTTTAAGCTAATTATTTTTATTTTCAAATTAAATAAATTTAGTCTATTCATTAAGGTTTACAATGAATTTGAACCATGAAATAGTTTTAAAAATTTAGAAGTCAGAGATTTAGTGAAATTGTGAATGCTTTTGAAAGATTTTATAATGAGATTAAGGTTTAAAAAGATAACAATTAGAGGGTTTTTTAGATGAATTTGATGTTTTTCTTGGTGAGTTTTGAGTAGGAAAGAAGTTTAAAATAAATTTTTTATATCAAGTTTAAAATAATTTAGTTGACTCAGTTTATGAAAATTTTGGATAAAAATATGATAATTTGAATTTTTAGATAGAAGAAATTGAAATGGATCAAGTTTACTTGATTTTAAAATTAGAAAAACTTAATTAACTAAAAAGATTAACAACCAGAATTATATATACACCAAATTAGTTGGGCTGCACGCGATCTTCCCTCAGACCTATCTTTCCATATTTTTTCTTAAAAACAACTTGTATTGCATCTTGCATTGCCAACTTAAAAAAAAAAAAAGGGAAAAAACTAAATGTATTGTTTACACATCAATATATTTCTTCTTTTCTTTAATTATTAATGTCGCATTTGTTTTCCAATGACCCGCAAATATATAAATTTTGAGAATAACTAGTTTCTGTACTAACTGTGTAAAGAATTTTTATATTGTTTTTTTAATTATAAACCATTTCTTTTTTTTTCAAGTCAATTATAAATTATTTTACATTATAAGTTTATTGATTTTTATAATAATCATAAAACTATTTTTGATTGATTGATAATCTAAAGTCTTTTATACTGACAATGCATAAATATTAAACTCAAATTTTAATATCATATGTGTTCTAATTTTTCTCTACACTCTTATTCTATTTATTTTGAAATGATGATCTTGTTTTTCTTTTACAGACATAATTACTATAATGCATATTTTTAAAATTGTTTTTATTAACCAAGTACGCATTTTACAAAATAAATTTCATACATTGCATAAGAAATTGTTTCAAAATCAAATTTAGGTTGATATTGTAATTTGACTCGTTGTATCTCACTTTGAATCTTCCTCACGTATTGTCATAATATATGCTATTGTTTCAAATATTTGCAAGTTGTAATTTAAGAGATTATAATAGCTCATTAGGTAAAACTCTAGAATTTGAGCTAATGCTTAAGATAATTAATTGGTTCTTTCATTATTTCCTTTAATAATATTTTCTTTTTGGCTATGCAATCTTAAAATCATTCGAAAGAAAATATAATTTCAATTAACCTAGAAGTTGAGTTGAAAATATATTTATCCTTATCCGACTTCCACAAGGCTTGGCTCTTATAAGAAAACCTAGAAGTGGCCTTATGCTTTCACTGCTTTGCACCGCGAGAGGATAAAAGAGTGAGGGGGAAAGGGAAAAGAAACTGAAAAGGGGAGTTCGTACTGCGCAGAAAACTGACACGTGGAGGTTAGACAATTTTTTTTATCCATGAAAATCAATGATAGTATAAGAAAATTTACAATAATTAACTTGACATACCATTTTTATATTACTATTGATCAATTAATAATTAAAATTTATGATTTATAATTTATCATACATATGCATTCATTTTATCACAAATTTAATCACCAATGAGATAGAAATAGAACAAGTCAACAGTATGATTAGGATATAACACGTAACAATAAATATATACATATCATCATATGAAACTCAATATTACCAAAAAAAAATTAAATATCTTTGAAATATTACTTTCTTTTGGTCGATCAAATAATTACTTCCAAAATATTACTTTATAATTGTCTAAATATTTCTTAAGAGGATGGCCCGATATGTAGGTGCATAAAATATTTTGATGCTTCAGACTGTTTCTCTAACAATTTGATCACTCTTATTTCCATTAAGACACTATTTAGTTTTAATATAAAATGTAACAAGTTTTACAATTATTCAATTATTAACTTTCACATTAAAGGGTTTGATTATGATTACTACATATATGATCGACCTCTAAATATATATACAAGTCATGAGTAGATTATCGATAAAATTTGGTCTTGATTCCCTATCAATATACCACTTATTTATGATATACCCAACTATATACATCTAAACCATTACCAGAGTTTGAATATCATATCTTCTACCTAAAAAGCCATAGTTTTCGTGATGCGAAAACACATAATTCCTTATAGTGTAAAAAATCTCACTCTGGTAGTAGATCAAATTTAAACTCATTAAGAAAATCCTAGGATGGATATATTGTATAAAACTTTGGTGTACCTCAAATATTTTACTTATTGCATAAAGCTAAAGCAGAAAAAAGTAGCTCAGCAATCAGCATATTTTTGTTCAACTTGCATACACGAGTGCAATGACATTTTATAGGAAGTTATCGTTGAACCTTTTATAACGAATATGTATGAAGCAGTAGAAATTCTAACACGGATGAAAAGTAAGAATTTAGAAATGTGGACCCACAAATGCAGCAGTAGAAGTAGTAGGGATAATAAAGTATGATGCATAAATAGGCTCCTTGCCCACTTGAAAAATTGCTTGTTAGATATATAAATTGCTATATCTGGTTCATTAAAAGCCTAAAAAATGATTGAATAATGGTGACTAGAGTAACTATATTCTCAAGTCAGCCACGACAGATGAAATATATACAATTGCCGGACGAAACTTGCATGTAGATAACAATTCAATTAGCAAAGACAGGAAGAGGGAGGAGTTTAGATAATACAGAAACGAAATTTTATCTATAATTGACTGAAAAAGGGAACTCAAACTTTTATTCTTTTCTCTTTGGTCATCAGATTTCTGTAAATTGAAAGCTGGAAGTGGTGTTCTCCTCAAATTGTCGAGTTTCCTAGCTTCTATATGACAGATCATGCTGCTAGGCAGTGTGTCATTGTATAAGTCTGATGTTCATTCTCTCCTTATAGCGGTGTGCTTGGGGAAGAAGATGGCCTTCCCAGAAGGACTTCTCGTATCATTTTGATATGATGCTCAAGGTCTATGCCCTACAAGAGTAAATACCCATGCAATTACTTGATTTACTTCCCATGCTTCTTACCTGCAATCGAGAGCTCACATGTTAACAAGAAATGCCATGTTAACATTCTTCTTGAAAGAAAGGGGGGAGGAGGAGGGGGTCATTAATGGTGCGTCCAATGATTAGCTTTGGAATAGTGCAGTTTAATTTTCATCGGTTATTTTCAAGTATAAGCACAAAAGTGAGGGAGAAAAGAGAGAACAGAAATGTGCAACCAAGTGCTTCTTTTCAAGGTAACCATGAGCTTGGTATGCCTTTATACCTCTCTGAAACCATGATCTCCGGACAGTTCGCCGGATGTGGCGCTCATGCCTTTCCAAGAGCTCATCAACTGTGTGCATTTGAGATAGTAGGGGTCCAGAAAATTCAACCTTTTCTCCTTGATCTTGAAAAGTCTGAGAAATAGTAATGAATAAGAATTATTATGTGAATGGAAGGACACAGATTATTGCCAACTTACAAACTTACCAGGTTACTTCTCTTGGATACTGAATCTTCTCTCTGATAAAGAGCCATAGACAATTCTTGTGAGTGGTACTCATCTGAAGCATCAAATGAGTCTGGGCGATCAAACTTACTCCATTGGCTCTGCATTGAAAGCTTAGAAATTTCAAGTAGGTCATGGCCCCTAGAATTGGTGTATCCCCCACAAAACTCTTTATTTTCCTGGTTTGTGGTATCCAAATTATTTCTTGTATTTAATGTAGAAGGTTCTAATGCATTGAAAATATGTCCTCTTGAAATAGTTCGACAATGAGATCGAAATGAAGTGTCATCTTTACGGCTTTTTGCCCATGCAAAGCCAATTGATGTTGAAACTTGTAATGGTCCAGAAAGGGGAATATCTCCTTGTGATGCATTCTTCATATGGGAAGCATCTTCAGGTTTTCCACTGGAGGACTTTTGTGCTTTGTCACCCATTTTAATTTTCTCTTCTTCAAGGATGTGGAAAGATCTACCATTGACCTTCTGGGAAGTCTGAGTTTGACTTGCCAAACCCTGTAAGAGCGAATAATCTTATGTGAGAATTGGTTTATGGTAATTAGACCATTCCTGTAAGAAATACCAAGATGCAAGGATAGAAAGTAAGATAGACCTCTGCTGGGGCTAGTTTATTGAATCCCAGAGGCTTTCTTGACGGTTTTCTTGTAGCAGTTCCACGAACTCGTCCACTAATCTTTTTCCTGAAAATCCATCACAATATGATTTCATTAAAAAAACTCGAACAATATACAAGAACTGCTTATGAAAATGGAATTTGTTAAGAATAAGTTTTGTTTGTTTTATGTTGTCAAAGACTGAAGTATGTTGCTTTACCTTGTCGGTTCACTGCATTTTTTCAATTTCAAATCCTTTATAGATATATGAAAAGGCAACCTAGTGCACGAGGCTCCAACCTAATGGAGTCTAGGGAGGGTAGAAGTATGTTGCTTTACCCCCTCTAAGCAGATTGACTGCCAATTATTTGAACCTATGACCTTTCTCTAAGTCAAAAAGCAGTAATCTTACCATTGTTCCAACCAAGGGCAGAGCTATATTATGACATTTCTAAAAACATTTGAGGCTAGTTAAGATAAACATAGTTGGCTGCCTACAAGAAAATTTATTGGCTACTTCAAATTTTGTCGACTTGTATCTTTTATTGTGAATGCTAAATATTGACAGATTGGTAGTTTTCTATAACATGTTTATGTGTTCATTCTTTTGGATTTCCATAGATCATATAGTTTGGCTATCCCAATAACTATTTTCTAGCTCCACTTCTGGTGCCAAGGTTTGCCTTAAAAGATATATCTCAATATAATAACCCATAGAAAATATTTCAAACAAAAACAAATGTTCATTAATGGATTGGCTTATGAAATCCAAGTATGGCAGTAGACTCAAACAGGTGAAATGCACATGCAAGACATTCTCTTATTTTGACCATACCAGATAAGAGATAATCCAGAGATCATCAGTTGAATATGTGACAGCCTAATGCTTTATTTTCCAACAACTATGCATAAAATTAGCAGTGAATATCAGTCTCACCTTGATTCCTCCCTATGTTTTGCATCGATTTCCTTGCTAGGTGGGTATACTGGCAAGCTTGATGGGTCACACGCACACGGTTTTGTTTTGAAATACTGAAAATGGTAAGGACGATATATCAAAGGACTAGAAAGAGTCCATATCATATTTCAATGATTCACATAGTGATAAAGTTTCAGATAATTGATGAATGGCTTTGTATATAGGACTAGTGTCATAAAAAGAAATTGCTTATATCCCCCCCAAAAATGGGCAAGAGAAATCAACAGACATTATTTTCACAGCGATTAGGTCTGTTTGGTTTATAAAACATTTTCTGTTTGCACAAATGCTTAAAAAGAGTCACGTTATTTTCACTATGTTTTCTGGTTTCAAAGATTTGTACAAGAAACAATGTAAACAACAAAAAATTCTTGTTTTTATGGTTTCCTATAAAAATCTTTGAAAATTAGAAATAAAATGAAAACAATAATGAAAAGACATTTTGTAATTATCTACAAAGTTAGGAAACATCTTGTTAAACCAAGTAGGCCGAGTATTTCAAATTAACCATAGAAGGTATTTCAGGAGTTTCCAACAAATACAAAACTAAACTACCTCTGATGATAGAGCAGATGTTGCAGTTCCACGTTTGTATGGTTCTACAGAAAGAAGAGTTTGTAGCAGATGTAAACTGGTCGCTGGCAAATCTTTAAAGGACTGTCGAAGGCAACTATCATATGGTTGTTCTGGCTTAAATAAAGTTGCATGAGGAAGTCTAGACTTTTTCCAGTATTCGTCAGGTGGGGAGCCACAGAGCTTGAAAATTTTGTGCAATTGTTCAACCTGCACATGTAACAATATGGATTTAGAAGAGTTTTGAATCAAACATAGTGCTAACATGGCCAGCCTAGAATCTGACCTAATTCCTGGGGTTCAGCTTGGAAGCTGCACATTGCTTACATTAGATCAGATCCAACTCTTTTTAATTGCCATGGACCATAAGATTTGACCAATGATGTGCACATTAATCTATGAAAACCTTTCTAATAGAATTGCAATATGAAAAGCTTGTATTTAAAAGGGAAATAAAGCACCTGTATTCTGAAAAAGGAAATGGAATCTTTACCCTAGGAAGAAAGAGAGGATATCAAAAGTTATTAAACTGAAATCTCAGTGCACCTTGCTGCCAATATTTCTTTGAGTTGATACTATTTTAAGTAGTTTGAAAATTGCCTATAAGCTTAACATAGAAACTCAAATATCCATCCAATGGCAAGCATTTTCATATTAGTTGCTTCCTTGAGGGTTGAGTCATTGTCATATTTCTTCATTCTTATTATCAAAGTTATTTTAAACTTACCATATAGAGCTCATTCTTATAGGTTTGCCATTAATTTTTTCTAATAAAAATGTAATCAACCTCACTACACTAACATGCACCATGACAGGAAAAATCCATACATTTTGGAAAGTCTAATACCTCTGTTCTCCCCTGAAGTATAGGCTTCCCAACAAGCAGCTCCGCAAACACACAACCAACACTCCAAAGATCCACAGATGGATCATAATCCGTCGAACCGAGCAAAAGCTCTGGCGGCCGGTACCACAAGGTGACAACACGACTAGTCAGAGGTTGCCTGTGGCCAGAACTGACATAATTTGCCAACCCGAAATCTGCCACCTTCAAAACCCCTTCATTATTCACCAAAAGATTTGACCCCTTAATGTCCCTATGCATCACTCCTCGCAAGTGACAGTGCTCAAGACCAGCCAACAACTGTTTCATGTAGCACTTAATCTGCACACACAGAAAAACCATTTTATCCATTCAACCAAAAACAACAACATACTACACCACACAAAATCACAACAATTCATTGATTATTATTATCATCATCATCATCATTATTATTATTATTATTAAAAAACATAGATACAGTATCTTAGTTACTTTTGATACTCTGATCATAACTGGAGTTTCATCTCTGTTATCCTGAAGTTTCTTGAATTTGAGCCTAATCCAATTTCAAAAACAAGCTCCTGGGATCATGATATCTCCTACTTATATACACTATTTTGACTTATCCCTGGTCAATGTGAAATCTCCAATAAAGTCCCCTCATGTCCAAAATTACATGACGGCCTGATAGGTCCAACAACAACATAAGATAAACTCTTATATCATATTAGAATTTGAGTTTTTTAATCTAACTTCAGGTTCAAAAACTACTTGATGAAAATTATCTCACTTATATATTCTATTTTATCCATATTACTAATCCAACAAACATATAATACAAACCTTCATCACTCAAACTAGCCAAGTAAAACTCTAATACAGATCAGAAAACGACACTAAAAACACATTTAAAAAACCTACACCTCTATTTCATTCAAATTATTAGTAGTTTATTACCTGCGGTTCAGTGAACTTAATATCAGGTGAAGACAAGAGCCCTGTAATGTCATGCTCCATGTACTCGAACACGAGGTATATGCTACACGACAACCTCGAAGTAATCAAACCCTCAAGCTTTATGATATTGGGGTGATCAAGCCGTCGCAGGATCAGTATCTCACGCGCCATGAACCGCACACTCTCCGGTTCGAAATTGTCGAACCGCACCTTCTTCAATGCCACTATCTTCCTCGTCTCAAGCTCCCTCGCCCTAAACACACTGCTGTACGTCCCCTGCCCTATCTGTCAACATCAACCACCACCACCACCACCACCACTCAATCACTTAATCATCATCATCATCAAATCGTATCATTATCATAATCAAAATAATTATTATAAGAATAATAATGTTAATTATTTATTTTTTACGATAAACTATGTTTTTAATATTAGTGGTTAAAATTAGTATTAGTTTCCGTACTTTAACTATCATTCCTGAACTCCCAAAAAACAGTGATTTCCGTCCCTTGTTACAGACTCTTACACCGTAAGGAGGGATGAAAAACATTTTTTTTAAAAGAGTTCAAGACCAAATTGATTAAAAGTTTATGTTCGGAGGACTAAAATTAAGTTTTGCCGAAAGTACAGAGACTGAGAACATATTTGGTGACCCTTGTTCTTCTTCTTCACCTTCTCGAGTTTTTCGAAGGCGTCAGCACGGAGGGGGACCCAGCCATGAATGGCTTCGCCGGCAACGGCGCTGAGCCAGGCGGGCCAGCCGGCTGCGACTTGTTCGCCCTGCACGTACTTGTGGAGGTTCCCCAGCCTGAAGCTCAGCGACTCGCAATTTGAACTCGTTCTGGCAGACTCACCTACCTCGCTCTGACTCGCTCCTCCTCCAGACTCGGTCCTCTTCTTCTCCGGCTCACCCGGACCACCCGCATTGCTCCGGAACGCGCCGGAGTGGTCAATCGCCGGCGTAACTGACACCGCTTGCTTCGAGCTCACGCACCCCATGGATCCGGTCGGATCCTCGGCGACCCGATTCAAATAACGATGCTATTACACAGTCTGCGCTCTGCGTTTTATTTTTAATACTAGTGCGAAGAAAGAAAGGAAGAAAGTGAAGCTAAGAAATTCAATTAGTGGAACGCAGAAAGAGAACGTCGCTTTGTGTTTCTTCTCTCTGTCTGACTCGCTACTGCTTATGCGGCAATTGCGGGAGACTGGAGGAAAAGAGATTTAATAAGGTAGGACGATTAATTATTAATAATAAAATAAAATAAATGCAAGATCATTACTTTTTTTTTTCAAATGCCAAAGAGTGGCTAACGGCATTGATTAACTTAAAAGTATAAAATATTAATAGATATATTTTTATTACGAGGCTTCTAATTTATATAATAAATATTTTTGTGTTTTAATTTCTTAATCCCAATATCTTAAAGACATTGTATTGCTTGTAAGAATTTTTTTTTTTGGAGAGAACAATTTACGTTGATGAAGGTCTCAGGTTCTTATTTGGCACATAGAAAGACAAAAAAAATTGAGAAGGAGGGCTTTACTAAACAATATCAACTAGATTTGTTACCAAAAATTAATCACATGATTTATAAATTTAATAAATATTTTACATTAATATTATAATAAAAAAATGTTAATCAACTACAAGTTTATTCTAATTTAATTAATATTTTTTTATTCCGAGAATTTGAGTATGAAATTACATTAAATTTTTATCATAAAAAGAAGTTTTACCGTTCATAATAAATGAGTTCACACAAGATTATTTTAATTCAATTTTTACTCAGTTTATATAATGTTTTGGAAAAAAATATTACAAATTAATTATCATTTTACAAAACTAATAAAATAAAATATTAATCTTTTTTATAAAGTATCTCAACGAGAGTAATTGTTATTATTTAATAAATAAATTTTAAAATTAATTAGAGAGATAAATAAATATATTTAAAAAGTTATATAATGCTATCTTATAATTATTAATTATCCTTCTTAATAACAAAACTTTATACATCAACGGAGAGAGTATGTCTTTGATTCCGAGTGGAGCTTTATTGCTCAGTATAAATAGTTTATTGAAAAAGAATTGCTTCTAAAAATAAGAAGGCGTAAATCAGCGGATCGAGGGACTTATAATGGGAACATTGTGGGGTTTTTTTTATTTTTATTTCCTTTGGGAGGACTGCAACCGAAACTACTTTCTAATATGCTGTTTGAGTGAACCATATATTCTCTGCATTTGTTTGCATTCGTGTTATGTTATGTGTGTGTGGCTTGTTCCTTGGTTGTGTTGGGCTGTTCCCAAATGGCCAAGGGAAAGGAGAAACTCTGCATGGCAGAGACTTTGTGGTGGGATTGTATTGCTGTGGCAGCACGTGATTCAGTTTTTTCTAATGATTATCAATTAATTAATTTTATTTTATTGCTTCCATATTGGTTGTTGTTGACTTGAAGGGTACTTGATTTGTTTTATAATTTTTAATCTTTGTTCCTTTAATTTAAAATTTGAGGGGTTTTAATTTTACCACTTCACGCTATGGTGGGGATGTGATAAAGAAGACAAAAGGGGCATGGCGTAACCAAGGAAGACAAGAGGGGAATTCTCTTGCAATGCACTCACATCATGTTGATCGTGATTTGAGAAACATCCAATTGTTCATTTTTAATCCTTTAGGAATTATAATTATTTAATCTTGATTTTTTTATACAATGGTAACATATTATCGAGCATACATTTTAAGTTCTAACTTTTTCAAGCAAGTTTGAGAATCCATTGCAAAATTATGTTGAAGGCAATAGTAATTTTGCCAATGAATTAACATCCTTAATTTTACATGTATTTTTCCTTTTTCCGTTGAATTTGTATTAAAACAGTGTTACAACATTTCAAACTACAAACAAAACATGTACTCACTATTTGGCCTACCGGTTAAATTTCATTCTTTAATAATGCTAATTGAGTTTCTATTTATAATTAGGTGTCTCTATCATGCTATATCTAATATTTAACAAAATTGGTGTGAAAAAAAAAGATAACATGACAATAAATAAATATCAGTTGAAAAATAAAATAAAAAGTATTTAATTTATAATGACATTAAAGGATGTTGGGAATGCACTATATACTAACCTAATGGTCATGTTGATAATGCTTGTAAGTAAATTATTATTTTAATAAAACCATGAATAACAAAAGGAAAGATTTTTTTTTTTGAGAAAATTTAATAACTTAAATATTAGATAAAATTATGATGGAGAGATCTCATTGTAAATGAAAAAAAAAAAAGAAACTTGAGACTCAATTAACATAATTAAAATATGAGAAATTAAAATCATGTGATACTTGAGAAACTAAAAATGTAATTAAAGAAATTATTTTTTAATTCTAAATCAATAAGAATCTCGTTGATAAACAAACATTCTTAAAGTTAATAATTTAATTTTCTTTACTGGAAAATGTTGATGATGTTCTAACATTATTCACTTGCCAAGTTCTGTGAGGGGAAAAGGTGTTGGGATTTGTTCCTTCCTCAATGCTTGGCTCGACTTCTAAGACTTTGGAAGTCTCAACTTTGAAGGGCCAGATTCAGAGGTCATGTCTTCTGAGCTTTTGAATTGACTTCTCAACCCTCTCCCTATGTAAGCCTCCTGCGAGTTAGGTTATGGGGTTCTGGTTGAGTGAAGAAGAAGATTAATTAAGTGCAAAATCTGAAAGAGATTTTGTCTTTTGATATACATCTATAAAAGATGTTTTGATTGTAATCTTAAGAAGGTTGATAGTTGAGAGAGAGCGTGAGAAATGTTCGAGAGCCTCAAGTGACATTCTTGAGTGCCTATTTGAGCAAGCCTGCGTGCTTTGCATATTTGAGAGATCTTGAATGAAACACTCTGAGAGTTTGATTATCACCATTGTTGGAGAGGTTGAGATAATCACCAACTTGGTGTATTTGATTATGTGTAACCCATTATTTTCATAGTAGAAGTTTGATTCTGGATCAGTGTCCCGTGGGTTTTTACTTCTTCATATTGAGAAAGTTTTCCCACGTTAAAAAAATTTGACTGTGTTGTCTCCTATCTCTCCTTTGATTATCGCTTCTGCAGATTATTTAAGGGTTGACGATTTGACCCAACAGTGGTATCAGAGCAGACAGTTCAACTTGGTGACCCTATATCGAAAGTCTTCCTGGAGAGCCCAGACATAGTGTGTCCCGCAAGTGTTGCGGCGGTATAAGGTACTTGTTCGACAGTCCTGAAATAGACGAGATGGAGACCAGTGACATGTCTCATGATGGAGATATGTTCAAGTTGACTGCTGGTAACCACTTATTGGAGACCGATGATGGAAGATCATCTCTATTGCAAAGATCTGTATGAGCCCATTGTCCTTGATGAGAGACCGGCAGGCAAAACCAACAAGGAATGAGAGATCATGAGTCGGAAGGTAGTAGCTACAATAAGGAAATATATTGATAGAAGCCTCTTTGGGCACGTGTCTGAGTTCACAAATGCTTTTGAATTGTGGAACAAGCTCGAATCCATGATTCAGAAGAAGACTCCCAGGAACAAAGCACACCTGGTTCGCCGACTTGTGAAGCTAGAATACAAGGATGACATGAGTATGATTGAGCACCTCAATACCTACAAAGGTATCATGAATCAGTTGACCAAAGCCAACATGGAAGTTGATGATGAAATGTAGGCTTTGTTGTTACTAAGCTCACTGCCAGAGAGCTAGGATACTTTGGTAGTGACACTGAGTAAGTCGGTTCCAGAAGGAACGTTGACGATGCATGCTGTCACTGATAGCCTCCTGAATGAAGAAGCCAGGAGAAGAGAAAGAGGTGTTACCAGCACGTCTGAGGCCAATGTTGCTGAAAGCAGAGAAAAATCTGACTTCCAGGGCCGTGGCAAGAGCCGGGGTCGTGATGGATGTGACAAGTCTAGAGGCCGGTCAAGGCCAAAATCTGATTTGAAGTGCTTCTACTGTGGGAAGGTAGGACACAAGAAGCCGGACTGCAAGGTTTGCAGAATGATGAACAAAATGGCTGTGTAAAGTTGGATCAAATCATTCCCAAGAGAAGGCATGAGAAGAGCACCACGGCTGTGGCTGCTATTGCCGAGATTGTAACACCTTGAAATTTTGATAACTTAAAATATATGTGTGATGTATTCCTTGTATGATTTGATTAATTTATTAATTATAATTATTTGAAATTTTATGTGAATTATCCGTGTGCAATTGCTTGATGTAGAGGTTAATTTATGTGGAGTTTGTTTGAGATGCGTTGTATTTGAGTGATTCCGAGTTTGACCCGAAACCTGTTTTATTAAAATCATTATTCTGGATTTTTTAACCGTTAGATCATCTTCAAAATTTACAAAAAGGTTTCTAACCCACATATGTAACTTTTTACCGTTGGGATTATCAAAATAAGATCTGAAACATGATAAATTAATTTTTCAATGAAGCAGAAAATTCTAGAATCTAGTCAGCTCACTCAGGCGAGTTTTGCAAGCACTTTTGCTCGCCTGGGCGAGTGGAGGTGGTGATAAATAGTGCAGCAGTGTTCCAAACGACGAAAATCAGCCTCCTTCTCCCTCCCAACAGCCAACCAACCTCCCACCATCCTTCTCGACCACCCAAGACCATCGGTGACCACCACGGACCGCCGTTGCTTGCCACTAGACCACCGCACGGAGAGGAACCCTTTAATCGGAGCGGAATCTTCGAAACTCTTCTTAAAGTTTCGGTAGAGAACAGAGCTCCCAATCCTTCTTTCTTGGTTTCCTTGAGGTAATCTTAGTTTCTTTTGTCTTATCCTAGCTAGTTTAAGCTTCTATTAGTGTCTCTTGTGTTTTGGGTACCGTTGTTGGGAGTTTTACACTTCCTTTGAAAAATCCTTTGAAAATGAGATGTTGTAAAAGTCTCATTTTTATGAAATTGATGTCATTTTTGTGATCCTTGTTGAACCCCGATCACATTGGTGTGATCGGAATTTCAAAATGATGTCTTTTGATGTAAACTCCCCAAACACCCTTTTAGCCCCTTTGTGATTTGAGTGGGTATTTGACCCCAAATGTTAATATTGATCTTACCTTGGAAATCTACATTAAATTGTCTTCGATTTGGTATATAGAGCTCTGCGTTTGGACGAAAACACGCGTATTGAAGTATCTCCAAAACAACACTGTGAGGTTTTAACAGGAGAACTCCTAGTTAGGTAAGAGGAGTTTATTATTTTGGCGATAGTTTAGATACCATAGTTGGGGCCAGAGAGTCCAACTATAAAGATAACTGCTTGTCCCTGCTGTGTGTTGGTTTTCAAGAAAAACTACGTTTTTAACTAATGGGATGCGATGTATTTATGATTGATGTATGTTTGTTCCTGTGTGTGCTCGTTTTCAAGAAAAACTGCTTTTAACCAATGGGATGCGGTGAATTGGCTTGTTGATGGATAAAACTATGAATGATATTATTATTGTGATGATTAGATTTTTGGGAAAAGTCTTAATTACAGAGGAGACTCTGCCCAAAATTTTATAATATGTTCTTCTATTTAATTCTTCATTAAATCTTTAAATTGGCATAAGAATGTGTTTTCTATATTGTAGTCTTCCTCTTTAATTTAGAATTTTTCTAAAATACCAGTCTCATGGTAATATGGATTGTGGATGGATGAGGTGATGTTGATGTCATTGATAATGTTGAAATGAGATGTTATTGATGTGTTTGATGATGTACAAATGAAATAATGTTGATGTAGTTGATGATGTTGAAATGAGATGACTTTGATATGTATGATGATCAAATTAGATGATGTGATGTGGATATTGATAATGACATTGATAAAAGATTATGTTGATGCTAATAATGTCATTATTTGATATGGATATATAATGACACCTATGGGGGGTGCATGACTGGTTACCCTTGCGAGGAAGGATGTGTTCCTAGCCGGGTCATGCATTGATGGTTCCCATGGTTGTCATTGTGTGATGTGGATATACATGGATACCCATGGAGGATGTATGACTGGTTACCCTTGCGAGAAAGGATGTGTTCCTAGCCAGGTCATACATTGATGGTGCCCATGGCTGTATGCTGTGTATGTACACGTGGGATGCAGTGACCAGTTGGTTACCCTTGCGAGGAATGATGTGTTCCTAGCCACGATCAGTGCATCGGTGAGCCCATATTGGGGTGTTATGTATGTACATGGGGGGTGTATGTCGGGTTACCCTTGTCAGGAAGGATGTGTTCCTAACTGGATCATACATTGATGATGCCCATGTTTCATACTTAATTTGCATTAATGGAAATAAGATGGTGGCAGTAGGGTACGAGGGTACTAGGGGGGCATCTCTGTTTGAAACTCCCTTGTGACTCAGGGCTGATCACTATGGGGGAGCGGCCTGTGCACGACAGAGTGACCTTGACGAGCTACTGCATCATTTTCCTGAGAGAGGCTATTTCCATGAGGATGGTACCACATTGCATGCTGATAGATGAGCCAGGTGCATGCATCATTCTGTGCATGATTTTTTGAGTTGTGAAATGCATCGGATGATTGGTTTGTTGAGTGTGTATTGGGTTGATAGAATTTTGGTAATAATTGTGATTGTGATTGTTGTTTCTTTTCCAATTGTGGTTACTTGATAATTGTTGGTTGTACATAATGAACTCACCCTTGTGTTTGTTGTACCGTGTGGTTGGTACCTGTGATGATTGCGAACCTTCGTTCGTGTGAGCAGATGAGTAGCCTTAGGTGACTCTGGAGGGAGATTCTTTTTGGTTGGAGCCGCCAAGCCGACGTGATGATGTTGGGTTTCTTTTTGGGAAAGAGTTGTGTTTTGTTAATCAACTCTTTCTTAGTTAGTTCTTTGACTTCTTGTTAGATATGTAATTTCAGATGTATTGCATGTAAAACTAAAGGAAGTTTTAACATGTGGATGACATGTACCGATTTAATATATATATATGTATATATGTGATTAATTATGGAATGGTAATATGTGTATGATAATTATATTATCGCGAAAAATTTACCATCATTTTCATAATCAATTTAATGAAGTTTTCATTAAAAAATTTAATCTTGTGCAGTAAGAGTTGATGATACAGTATCGACGAGGCGGGTTGTTATAGAGATATTCTTCCTTGGTGAATAATTTTTTAATATAGCCCATGAAGACTGCACCTGGATTGTTGACTCCGGTGCCTCATTCCACGTCATACCACATGAGGGATTCTTTTCTGCCTACAGAAAGGGAGATTTTGGTGTCGTGAAGATGGGTAATCAGGTAATCAACAAGATTGTTGGTGTCGGTGATATAACCCTGACCACGGATGTAGGGTGCCGACTTGTGCTAAAAGATGTAAGGCATGTACCTGACATGCGATTGAACCTAATCTCGGTAGGAAAGCTAGATGATGCAGAATTAGTGAACTGTTTTGAAGAAAACAGATGGAAGCTGGCCAAAGGAAACTTGGTCATGGCTACAGGCAAGAAGGAAGGCTCCTTGTATGTCATGCAAGGGAAGATTAATGGTGGAGAAACCAATGCCATCCAAGATGAACATAGCTTAGAGTTGTGGCATAAGTGTCTCGGTCACATGAGTGAGAAAGGGCTCCAGAATTTGAAGAAAAAGGAGCTACTGACCGGGTTGAAGGGTCAACTGCTGGAAAGTTGCACGCACTGCCTAACTAGAAAGCAGCACCGAGTTTCATTTATGAGACTGGATCAACCAATAAGAAGAAGTAAGAATATTCTTGACCTCATTCATACTGATGTCTACTCCATGTCAGAGAGATTACTAGGTGGAGCTCAGTATTTTGTTTCCTTCATTGATGATCATTCCCGCAAGTGTGGGTTTATCTGCTGAAGACAAAATACCAGGTTCTCTAATCTTTCAAAGAATTCCATGCTATGGTGGAAAGGGAGACTGGCAAGAAGTTGAAAGTTGTTCGCTCTGATAATGGTGATGAGTATTGTGGTCCCTTTGACGCTTACTGTAGAAAAGCCAGGATCCGACTTAAGAAAATGCCCCTCAAAACTCAACAGTTGAATGGACTGGCTGAGAGGATGAACCGGACTATTGAAGAGAAGGTCCGGAGTATGCTATCCAATACGGTTACCAAAATCATTCTGGGGAGAGGCCGTTAAAACTGTAGTTGATTTGATCAATCTATCACCATCATGACCACTTGAAGGAGAAATCCCAGAAGAAGTCTGGAGCGATCGAAAAGCAACTTACAGACACCTGAAGGTGTTTGGATGCAGAGCTTTTGTGCATATCCCTAAAGATGAAAGGGCAAAGCTCGATGCTAAGATGAAAGAGTGCATCTACCTTGGATCACCGAAAATCGAGTTCGGGTTTAGACTTTGGGATCCAATCAACAAGAAGATAGTGAGAAGCCAAGATGTGATCTTTCATGAAGATGAGACTCTTCATGACATATCAAAGCCCAAACTCCAGGTTTCTGTCCGACACGAAGAACCCGTTCCTCTTATTAGACTAGAAGCATGGGGAGAGTCCAATGACAGGAAGAAAATAACCAGCAACAAGCTGATGAGGACTGAGATACTGAGGTCTGAGTTGATGAAGAGTCTCTATGGCTTGAAACAAGTACCTCGACAGTGGTACAAGAAATTTGAATCCTTCATGAATGAGCACGGGTTCATGAAGACAGAAGCTGACCACTGTGTATTTGTGAAGAAGTATGAGACTGGAGATTGATATGCTTCCAGCATATAGTAATTTTTAAGCTTAATAAATTAATAAATTGTTTAAGAGTTAGTAAATTAGTTAGGAATTAGTGAATTATTACTTAAGTTGCATATTTCTTAAGTTTCTTAGTATTTTATCATTTAGGAACCAACAACAGAGGAAAAGAAGCTAAAAGAACAGGCCAATGCTCTCGAAGCTCCCACGCGAGTCGCGCCAACATCCACGCGATCAGCGCCAGATGATAATACACAACACCTCAGTTCGAACAAGTCACGCGAGTCGCGCCAACTACCATGCGAGTCGCGCCATTCTATGAAACTCAAGCATTCAGTTCGAACATGTCACGTGAATAGCGTGAACGCCCACGCGATTAGCGCCAGAAGACCAAAGCAGCCAATTCAATTTGCCCAACTCACGCGATTAGCGTGGGATTTCACGCGGATCACGTGAGAAGCTCGCTGTTTCCCAAAATTAAAAAGATTTACATTGATTCAGTGGAGGGAATAGTGCTTGGTTACTGGAATTAGACCTAGGATGTTTTAGGGCATAAAAGGAAGCCTCTGGGTCACATAGAGGAGCTTTTTTTTGGACAGAGGTTTTAGAGAGATTGCTAAGGAAGAAGCCATTGAAGCACCTTGGGAGAATATTGGAAGTCTGTAGAATTATAACTTGTGTAATCCTTTCTTTTCTTCTGGTATGTTGATCATGGAAGTATTGTTAACTCTGAATATGCTTGGCTAAAATCTGTA
>CM023944.1:26631539-26646669 GCA_013407115.1 Glycine latifolia | reverse complement strand
TCCGCGTGGGATCTGGCGCCAGCCGCGCCACAGGGAGGGTCCTTACACGATAACTCAGTTTTTTTTAAAAAGGGATTTCAGAACCCCATTCGCGCCTCACTATTGCATTTGCCTAACCCTTCTCCCAATTCCTCCTGAACCTTCTCCAAATTCCCACATTTCGTTCAATCTTCAGCCACCCCCAATCCTCTAATTCCAATCTAGGGTTCCTAACTTGAAAACCCTCTTCAATCCAAATCTCCATTCTTGGAAATTCTGCAATTCATGGAACTCTCATTTTTTCTTCCATCTCAGCACAACAATGGCCAGAGATAAGGTTAGTTCTCCTATCTCATGAATGTACATTGAGCCTAAAAGGCACCATAGCTGAGGTTTGGACACTGCAATTGCAGAGCTTCAATGGCAGAATCGCGACTTCACGCGATTTGCATGGGGCATGGCGCGATCCGCGCCAGCATGCACAAACCATATTTTTTTGATTTTTGATTCTGAACTTGAAGTTGGATTATGCCTCAGTGATTGATTTATTAATTGTATGCTGAATTAGGGTTTGGTATAGAACTGCTTGGTCATAATTAGAATCATTAGTTCCATTATTTGTATTTTGCCTTAAGTTGATAAATTTTGCTGATATTGTGTTGTAATTGGTAACAAAATACTGTGGGTTTAGTCAATCACATAGGATGATACCTTGGCTTGAAATGCAACTCATACTTGATTGTATTGAAACAGTGAATAACTATGGTTGAATTTGAATAGGGAAACCCAAATTGACTTAAGCCTTGTGTACAAGATGAATTTCAATTGAGTTATACTGCTTTCCGGATAAATGTAATGACTTATGTTGTTAGTGATTGTTTTGGAAACCTTCCATTAGTGATGAATAGTTGTCCACATGGACTTGACCAAAGGACTTAGGCAACTGAGACCAATAATTTAGAGAGAATACTTAAGTTAAATCTGGGGATTCCTGAGTTGTATAAGCATCCTATGTCTAAATTGAAAATATACTTGAAAAGCCCATGCCAATTCTGAATTTTGTACCAATACTAAACGTGCTTTCATAGAATATCATTGTGTAGAGTTTTTAAGGTCTGGTTAGCCTATCCATTGAGGAACTAGAATGCATGATGGCCGAGTCAGTGTTGGTGTCGCCTTGAGTAAGTTCTGGTCAAGATTAGATGCTTGATACTGTCAAATTGATACAACTCACACAAATCTTAATCATTTGACTGCGAATACACCATATGTGATTATTGTGAATATGCTGCTTGCCTGCTAGTCTGCTAAGTCACTTGATTTGGGATTGCTTGACATGATCATTGATGTTGTATGCTTAAAAAAAAAAATTTGGAATTGATTGCATATTGATTATTGTAAATCTGATTGAACTGAACCTATGCTGGGTAAATATTGAATTGGGATTGTTCATTCAACTTAGTTGTTTGTGTCTTGTTGATTTGATAAATCAAATCTGGGAATTGTGCTTAATCTAGGATGCCCATACCATTTGCATATTGACTTGAAATAATAACCATGAGCTGGTGAAACTGAAACAGCTATCTTGCTACTAGATATTAGTGTTGTGCCTAATTGATTGACAATTGAATTGGTGATGATCCGCATGGTGAACAACTTAGTATTGTCCCACATTTAATTGAATCCCATGCTTGATATTGCATCTCCGCATTCTAACTAAGCATTATTGATTGGATCCAAATTGCATTAATGTCATATTGCCCTTGAATTATGAACTCTGATATGCCAATGACTTATGGAGACTAAATCTGGGAATTAGAATCATTAGAACCCACCATAACTGTATCTGGACATTTTCTGATTTTCAGGGCAAGCAGATAGCGAAAAGGAAGAGGAAGGCACCTGAGTCCTCAAGCAGCAAGAGGGCTTAGGTTGCTTCATTTGACGAGGCCCGCTTCCGATCCGCTGAGTGCCAGGAGCGGTTTGACTCTTGGTATTTACCCAAGAAAGTCATTCCGGAGAAGCGGATCATGTGGGAAGCACTCCCAGAGGACTCTCCGGTCCGAGAGGTCATCACTAGACGGCGATGGGAGCGTCTCGTGAGTTTCGCCGAGCCAAGCTCCAGCACCATTCTGAAGGAATTTTTGGCCAACGTCGACCCAACGACGATATCAGAGAGGAAGGCCAGCTGGGTTAGGGGTGTCTGGGTCCCTTTTGACGATGACACCATAGAGAAATTCCTGGACACTGCCTACTACCCATTCTCCCGCTGCGCCTTCAGCCACCTCTTCCTCAGCATGCAGCCAGATATCTTCACGAAGCTGTATCGGGAGGAGATGCCCGAGCGAGCTGATCAGATCCACTGCGGGATTACAGGACGATTCACGGCTTGGAAGACCAAGCCGGGTCTCGATTACGTGCCAGAAAAGCTGAGGAAGCATGATCTCGTAGGAGATGCAACTTTCTGGCACCAGTTTATTAACCACACAGTCATTCCTTCTACGAATATGACTGATGTGAACCTCGAGCGAGCGACGCTCTTATATATTTTACGTGAGAGGAGAACCTTAACATCTCCTATATCCTTTATAAAAGGATTCTCCACATGATCCAGGACGCCAGTAGTAAGTCCTGGCTCGCTCATCCTTCTCTCATTCTTCACCTTTGCCATCGTGCTGGGGTAGATCCCAGACGACGAGCCCATGGACTTGAAGACCACCTCCATCATGACCAGCAAGACGTATTCAGATGCGATGGAGAGCGCAGCACAGGAGCAGCTGATCCGAGCTTCGAAGCTCACCCCCGAGGAACTAGCGGCTTGCAGTCCTCGAGGGGCACCAGTACCTCAGTCTCCTCCAGCTCTAGCCCCAGTTCCCGAGGTCCCTGCCCAACAGTATCCACCCTCCACTCCGATGTCTCAGCAGTCCACGCAGCCGCTGTTTATCCCAGAGGATGACTTCCAGCATCAGTCTTCGATGAGAGCGATGATGGAGCATCAGACTCGCTTATTAGAGTACCAGGTCCGGCTGACCGAGGACTTGTGCAGAGAGCGAGGCATCGACTTCTCTTCTTACCAGTACCATTTCACACCAGCTACTTCATCCTTCTCCCAGCCACCTGTAGCTTCCACACCACCACTGGCAGCGCAGACCCCTCCTATTTCCCCCAGCCCTGCAGAGCCAGCAGCATCTCAGGCCACTGAGGACATCACACCAGCGGCTGAGGAGTGATTACAAGACTATTTTTGTTTTCTTTGTTAATTCTATCTTTGTTTCCTTTTTCCATTTATATGACTACAGTATACACTTATCCATTTATATATATTTGTGATTTTGATGCATAAATAAATTGCTGTGGATGTCAATATTTCATTTTAGTTGCGATTCTTCAAATAATTACATGAGCGAGCACACGATCCTTGTTAGTTGTTGCTGGGGACAGCAATTTTCTAAATCTGGGAATGGGTGCCTACGCAATATTTATTTGACGAATCACATTCAAGTAACAAAGACGTCTAAATAGAAATTTATATATTCTGCTAAAATTATAAGAATTAAAATTTTTTGAATAACGTATAGAAGCTTATCTTATATATCTCAGACGAAAATTTGTGAAGTCAGTAATGAATTAGAATTTTCTGTTAGGAAGCTTGCGTGAGATGAAATATGACATTACTTGTATGAAGCATGATTGAATTACGATTATTTGTATATTGATATTCATGTTAAAGTTGAAATAACGCTTGATATGAAGTTAACAGAAGCTAACTTGAGTCCATAAACCGTGAGGCTTGAGCCATACAGTACAATTCTTTCAGAGAGGCCTCACCTTGGTAAGTACTCTAGAACTTGATTTGTTTCTCGGAATGCATGTATAATCTGACATGATTAAGGCATTTTTTTTTTCTTATAAGCCAGGGCCAAATTGACTCACCTTCAATCTTCCATTGTCACCTCTTTTGAGCCTAAGCCTTTTCATTCATACACCTGAATCTTTGAAACATAATCCTTGACCACCCTACCTGAGATTGGAAAAGAAAGAATTAGAACAAGACCATGGAATAAAAAGGAAACAAGGAAAGGAAGGAAAGGTAAGAGGAAAGACAAAGTTACCCAAGAAGACAATTCTGGGAGAAAAGTGAAGGTGCCAACAAAACAGAGCTGGCAAAATCCAAATCTAGTGAAGAATCCAGTGGGAAATAACAAGTCTGAAATACCAGCTGGTGGATCTAAATACACTTATTCACTGCAGTACCTCTTATCACAAGTGCTCTGCAGAAGAAAATCAAAGAATAAAGAATAATATACTGCTCAGTGGAATTGGCTAATTCTAACAAAAATCCAATCTCAATTGTAGTCACTATCCAAAAAGATCCCTACCTTTGAGCCAGTCCAAGTTATAACCCTATAAAGACCTTTTGATCGGTTGTGCATGCATTCATGTTTCTTAATTTCAGGAACTCGAGAATATGATCAAGCTTATGGTAGTGCTATCACTGTGATGGATTGAGTGAGTATAATAAACCCTATACACTTGAGGGATGAGTGAAATACACATCTTGGTAAGGAAGACTCAAGTGAAACTTTTGCAGTTGAACGATTTGAAAGTGTTATTGAAACCTTGATGTGAAATTGAATATACTTAGCATTGTGATTCTAAGAATGTTAATTGTGAATTTATGCCTGATTGTTGAAACTGCTTTCCAAATAGAAACTCTATTTATTACTGAGGACAACAATATATAAATCTGGGAATTATTTGATATGCTTCCAGCATATAGTAATTTTTAAGCTTAATTAATTAATAAATTGTTTAAGAGTTAGTAAATTAGTTAGGAATTAGTGAATTATTACTTAAATTGCATATTTCTTAAGTTTCTTAGTATTTTATCATTTAGGAACCAACAACAGAGGAAAAGAAGCTAAAAGAACAGGCCAATGCTCTCGAAGCTCCCACGCGATCAGCGCCAGATGATAATACACAGCACCTCAGTTCGAACAAGTCACGCGAGTCGCGCCAACTACCACGCGAGTCACGCCATTCTATCAAACTCAAGCATTCAGTTCGAACATGTCATGCGAATAGCGTGAACGCCCACGCAATTAGCGCCAGAAGACCAAAGCAGCCAATTCAATTCGCCCAACTCACACGATTAGCGTGGGATTTCACGCGGATCGCGTGAGAAGCTTGCTGTTTCCCAAAATTAAAAAGATTTAAATTGATTCAGTGGAGAGAATAGTGCTTGGTTACTGGAATTAGACCTAGGATGTTTTGGGGCATAAAAGGAAGCCTTTGGGTCACAAAGAGGAGCTTTTTTTTGGACAGAGGTTTTAGAGAGATTGCTAAGGAAGAATCCATTGAAGCACCTTGGGAGAAGATTGGAAGTCAGTAGAATTATAACTTGTGTAATCCTTTCTTTTCTTCTGGTATGTTAATCATGGAAGTATTGTTAACTCTGAATATGCTTGGCTAAAATCTGTATTGTGGTTGAGCCATGAACCTATGAAGAATTCCTCTATGTATTGATTGGTTTTAATAAGAATATCATAATTGCTTTGTTCTATTCTGCTATTTACTGCATAATTCTTAATTGGACTGGCCATTTTCTTAAGAGGTTTAGGGTTAGGGTTCGCAATAGGGATATTGGGATTCTAATTTTTGAAATGAGTAGAACAACAATTTATACATTGCCTAGGGATAGGGATGTGTAGCTGCAGCACCTTCAGTTTGTGTTTGCTTAATTCTTGGTTTAAGAGGGAATCACTAAGGGATTAGGGTTCTTAATTTCATCAAAGGGCTAAACTACTAAGGGATTAGGGTTTAGCTAATCACAGGAAAACACAACAGCTGAGTAATTAGGATGAGTTCAAGTTACTAATCAATTGTGCATAGTAGGAAGGAATTATAGGGGATTGTGCTTAACTACAATCATCTCTCATCACTGCAGCAAACTCTAATTAAATTCGCTTACATTCTTGTTAATTTTCTGTCATTTAAATTACAGCACTCAATTACAAATCAACCAACTTTCTCAACTTATTATTTTGTCTTCCAATTTCTAAGACGTTAAGTTACATAAGATTGCATTCAATCCCTGTGGAGACGATACTCTACTTCCTTACTTTATTACTTGAAACGAACGTTACACTTGCCGATCGCGCAACAGAGATCTTCTTATCTTGTTGCTATATGTTGATGATGTGCTGATGGTAGGATAATACAAGTTGAAGATAGCCGCCCTAAAGAAGGCGTTGAAATCGTCCTTCACGATGAAGGTTCTTAGCCCTGCAAAGCAGATTCTTGGAATCAAGATAATCCAAGATAGAAAGAAGAAGCTACTATGGCTAAGTCAAGAGAAATATGTTGAGAAGATCTTGAAGAGATTCAACATGGACAAAGCCAAAACAGTGAGGACCCTTCTGGTCGGGCACTTGAAGCTGAATAAGAAACAGTGTCCAAAGTCTGATGAAGATAGAGATGAGATGCTGAAGATTCCATACCAATCCGCCTACGGAAGCTTGATGTATGTAATGGTTTGCACTAGACTCGACTTGGTGTTTGCAGTTGGAATGGTGAGCCGATTTCTATCGAACCTCGGCAAGGAGCACTGGGAAGCAGTGAAGTGGATCTTCAGGTACTTGAAAGGTACATCCAATTTATGCCTCCGATTTGGAGAAGGAAAAGTCGAGCTGCAAGGCTATTCGGATGTTGATCTAGGGGGGATTCTGACTCGAGAAAGTCGACGATCAGATATTTGATGAGATTTACTGGAGGAGCAATCCTTGGCAATCAAGATTGTAGAAGTGTGTGGCACTTTCGACAACTAAGGCCGAGTACATTGCTATGACTGAGACAAGCAAAGGGATGTTGTGGATGAAGAAGTTCCTCATGGAACTCGACCATGATCAAGGAAAGTACAAGCTGACATGTGACAACCAGAGCACAATTCATCTTGCGAAGAACTTGACCTATCATTCCCGCACCAAGCATATTGATGTGAGGTATCACTGGATCCGGGATGTAGTGGAAGATGGACAGCTCGCACTTGGTGTAACACCCCGGGTTTTAAGTGGCTAATCTGGACGTTTTATGTGTGATTAATTACATGTTTTATTGTATGATTTGTATGATAATTGTTGTTGAGTGCCTCGCCTTGGTATGCGTGTTAATGGTTGATAGCTGTCCGTGTTGATCCGGTGGTTACTACGTTTGCACGAAGGGCAAACCTGTCCTGTCAGTTGAGTACTTAAGGGCAGGAGTGTGCAGGGGAAATGTGTTCTTCCTTCTTCTACCTTTGTGTTTTCTCTGTTCTCTCTCTTGAAAACTCACCCAGAAAACCTCTCATTCTCGACCTTCTCTGTGTTACTTTCAGCCCATGAGAGCCACCACTGAATCCTGACGTCGAGACGGACCTTGTGGCTGGAACGGAAGCTTGGGACAAATCGTCGTAAAGCTCGTGAATGAAATGGGGAGCTTACCATGTCTGATAACAGTTTCAGGTAGCATGCTTGAGGACCAGAGAGTCTGACCAGGGCGATGGTTGCATGTCCCATGTGTGTGTTGTTTTTTAGAAAGATGTGTCTTTGAATGAACGGAATGGGTTATGCTCTACGTTTGCTGATTGGTGTTTGCTGTTGGTATTTAATGATGTTCTGGTGTGACTTTTTTTTATGGTATTCTAGGAAAATGGGGGGACTTGATATTGTAAGAACTCCCCTTGCATGTGTGTGGAGCTGGCATATGATGCTGAAAAGTTCCCAAGACACTTTTCAGAAGTGTTCGTGAAGGTGCTGAGTACCAGGTAGGGTTTAGCCGAGTTATATATATGTGCCTGTGATGTTGGCTGCCGAGATGAGTTGATCGAGTTGTATATATATGTGCTTGTGATGTCGGTTGCCGAGATGGGTTGGCCGAGTTGTATATATATGTGCTTGTGATGTTGGCTGCCGAGATGGGTTGGCCGAGTCATATATATGTAGTGTTTGTGGATGACGTATGTGAATTACGTTGAGGTTAGCCTATGTGATGGCTTGAGATGTCTTGTACCTTGATAGAGCCATGGTGAAAGGCCATGTATAGACATGAGACACGCCGGGATCGAGTGGTGAACCTAGCAAGGACCACAGTCAGTGCATCAGTGAGCCTGTGTTGGGGCGACCCTTGTTTGGGGCAGTAAGTATGTAACATGGGAGGATTTGGAGATCCTAGCCAGGACAGGATGTTCCTGTGCCGGGCCATACGTTGATGGTGCCCATGAGAGACATACTTGTTTGTGGCCTGTGTTGAGGCGGCCCTTGTTTGGGGCAGTATATATGTAACATGAGAGGGTATGGAGATCCTAGCCAGGGCGAGAAGTTCCTGTGCCAGGCCATACGTTAATGGCGCCCATGAGAGACATACTTCATTTGCATGACAGAAATAGGATGATTGACTGTAATAGTATGAGAAGTACTGGGGGGCCACGTCTATAGGGAGATCCTTATGACACTCGTTTGGCTGATCACCACGGGGAGGGGGGGTGAGTCCTGTGCACGACAGAGTGACCCCGACGTCAACTACAACCATCATTTGGACCATGGATTTAGCCTATTTGCGGGATGGTACCACATTGCATGTTGAGAGTTGAGACAGGAGCATGCATTATGCTAGACATTTTTAAGTCAATTAGTGGAATGTTTTTGGATGTTTGTTTATGTTGGTTGCGTGTTGATATATCTGGACTTGTGGTGATTCTATGACGCTTGGGTTGTTTTTCCTTGACTGATATTACCTTTCGTCTGTTATTTTATATGATGAACTCACCCTTGGTTTGTTATGCCATGTGATCTGGTACCTGTGATGATCGCGAACCTGGTTCGTGTGAGCAGATGGACAAGAGTAGGTGATTCGGGAAGATGACAACTGTTTAGTTGGAGCCGTCGAGTTGCCAGGATGTCGATGTGACGGATCCTGGGCAGGGATTATGTTTTGCTGATTACATCCCTGGTTTTGAGAGTCACTTACATGTTTTGCTAGTTGCACTTTTGATGTTCAATCCCTTACTTCACTTGTAAAACACTTGTACGTTTCAAATTGTACTTACAATTAAAACACGTTTCGTATATGCAGATATATGTATGCAATTGGAATGTTTCATAAGTGCCTTGTTTATCCTTCACGACCCACAGCCACCAGAGACAACCACGGGCCGCCGTTGCTTGCCACGAGACCACCGCAAGGAGAGGAACCCTTTAATCGGAGTGAAATCTTCGAAACTCTTCTCGAAGTTTTGGTAGAGAACAGAGCTCCCAATCCTCCTTTCTTGGTTTCCTTGATGTAATCTTGGTTTCTTTTATCTTCTTCTAGTTAGTTTAAGCTTTTCTTAGTGTCTCTTGTGTTTTGGGTACCGTTGTTGGGAGTTTTACACTTCCTCTGAAAAATCCTTTGAAAATGAGATGTTGTAAAAGTCTCCTTTTTATGAAACTGATATCATTTCTATAATCCTTGTTGAACCCTGATCACATTGGTGTGATTGAAATTTCAAAATGATGTCTTTTGATGTGGACTCTCAAAACACCATTTTAGCCTCTTTTTAAATTTAAGTGGGTATTTGACCCCGAATGCTAACGTTAGCCTTGTTTTTGAAATCTATACTAAATTATCTTCAATTTGGTATATAGAGCTCTGCGTTTGAGCCAAAGCACGTGAACTTGAGAGATCCCAAAATGACGTTTCAAGGAGCTAACAGAGAAATATAGATAGGTAAGGGGAGTTTATTATTTAGTTATAGTTTAGATACCATAGTTGGGGGCCAGGGAGTCAAACTATGAGGATATCTGCCTGTCCCTGCTGTGTGCTGGTTTTCAAGAAAAACTACGTTTTTAACTAATGGGATGCAATGTATTTATGATTGATGTGTGTTTGTCCTTGTGTGTATGCTTATTTTCAAGACAAATGATGTTTTTAACTAATGGGATGCGGTGTATTTATTACTGATGTTGTAGATGACAGTGAAATTGAGATACCATGGAAATGATTAATGATGTTTACGCGATTTGTGATGATTTAGATGAGGTGATGCTTATGTGATTGGTGATGTCTGAATGAAATAATGTTCAAATGAGATATATGTTTATTGGGTTAATGATATTGTTGTTGTAATGATTGGATTTTTGGGAAAAGTCTTAATTACAGATGAGACTCTGCCCAAAATTTTATAATATGTTTTCCTATTTAATTCTTTATTAAATCTTTAAATGGGCATAAAAGTGTGTTTTATATATTGTAGTCCTCCTCTTTAATTTAGAATTTTCCTAAAAATATCAGTATTGTGATATGGTGAATTGTGAATGTATGAAATTTGGGTTGTCTGAAGACTTGGGGAATGTGAATCTCAGGCATATGTATTACGTATAGATGTGAAATGTGATTGCTTGTGATGTCGTTGATGATATTGAAATTGAGATGCCATTGAGGTAGTTGATGATGTTCAAATGAGATGTTATTGATATGCATGATGATGATATTGAGATGATATGATGCTGAGGTTGATAATGACATTGATGAGAGATAATGTTGATGTGAACAATGTCATTGTGTGTGGATATACATGGATACCCATGGGGGGTGTATGATGGGTTACCCTTGCGAGGAAGGATTTGTTCCTAGCTAGGTCATACATTGATGGTGCCCATGGTTGTAGGTTGTTTATGTACACTTGGGATGCAATGACCGGTTGGTCACCCTTGCGAGGATGGATTTGTTCCTAGCCACGGTCAGTGCATCGGTGAGCCCACATTGGTGTGTTACGTATGTACATGGGGGTGCATGATGGGTTACCCTTGCAAGGAAGGATTTGTTCCTAGCCGGGTCATGCATTGATGATGCCCATGTTTCATACTTCATTTGTATGTGTGGAAATAGAATGAAGGCACGCGCGTACCTGTGGGTTTTTAGTGGGCTAAGAATGCAGGTACTAAGGGGTCATCAGGTTTGGAATTCCCTTTCGGCGCTGGCTGATCACCGGGTGGGGGAATGGCCAGTGCACGACAGGGTGGCCCTGATAGGTGGTGAATCATTTTTCCTATGAGAGGCTATTTTCGGGATATGGTACCATATTGCATGATGATAGATGAGTCAGGTGCATGCATCATTCTATGCATGATTGTTTGAGTTGTGAAATCCATTGGATGATTGGTTTGTTGAGTGTGTATTGGAATCATGGATTTTTGTTAATGATTGTGGTGGGTAATGTTGTTTCCTTCCCAATTACTGCTATCTGATGTTTGTTGGTTTTATATAATAAACTTACCCTTGCATTTGTTGTACCGTGTGGTTGGTACTTGTGATGATCGCAAACTTTCGTTCGTGTGAGCAGATGAGCAGCAGTAGGTGACCTTGGAGAGAGATCTTTTTAGTTGGAGCCATCAAGCCGACGTGATGACGTTGGATTTCTTTTTGGAGAAAAAGTTATGTTTGTTAATCAACTCTTTCTTAGTTAGCTCTTTGGCTTTTTGTTAGACATGTAATTTCAGATGTATATACATGTAAAACTAAATTAAGTTCTAAACACGTGAATGATGAGTCCTGATTTAGTATATGTATACATATGTATTCAATTATTGTAATTGTATCGTATGTACGATGATTGTATTATTGCAAAAAATTTACTCTCATTTTCATAATCAAATTAATGGAGTTTTTATTAAAATATGAATTTGCACGATTAGAGTTAGAGATATAGTAGTGACGAGGCGGGTTCCACGGAGGGTATAACCCGGATGGCACTCAAACATGGATTCAGGAGATTGAGAAGATCTTCTGGGTCATGGCATGCCCCGAGGAGTAGAAGATCGCCTTCAGCACTTATACTCTGGCGGAGGAAGTCGAGTACTGGTGGGAAAACACCCGCCAGTGCATGGAGGCGGAAGGTCGGGTCGTGATGTGGGAGACCTTTAAGGAGGCATTCTTGGAGAAGTACATCCCAAAGGATGTGAGGAACAAGAAAGAGATGAAGTTCCTTGAGCTGAAACAAGGGAACTGGTTGTGGCTGAGTATGCGGCTAAGTTCAAGGAGTTGGTGAGGTATTTCCCTCATTACCAAGGACAGGATGAGGAAAGTTCCAAGTGTGTGAAGTTTTTGAAAGGCTTGCGACTCGAGGTGAAGCAAGCCGTAAACTACCAAGGAGTCCACCAGTTCTTGGCCTTGGTAAACATGTGTAGGATATGGGACGAGGATTCTAGGGACAGAGCTGCCTACTACCTGAATATGGGTCCGGTAAAGGACAAGAAGACCGGGTATCAAAACTGCGAGAAGCCCTACCCCATCCCTCCCAAATCGCATGATCAACGCCCCGACCATCAAAGGGCTGCTACTGTAGGATTCCTTAGTGGTAGTGGTAGTGGTAGTAGACCCGCTACCTTTCCAACCTGGAACAAGTGCTTCAAGTGTGGTAAGCCCGGGCATATTGCTGCTGACTGCGGATAGAGAGACCCGATTTGCTTCAACTGTAAGGAGAAGGGTCACATCCAAAGGGACTGCCCGCACCCGGTAAGCCCGGGCATATTGCTGCCCACTTAACCTTTTTGTGTCTTCATTAAAATATGAACTTGTGGTTGAGACCCCGGCTAGCGGGTCTGTGTTGACTTCCGAGGTATTTTAGACTGCCTTGTGAAAATTTCTGATAGAAAATTCCAGATTGATCTGGTTTGTTTGCCTCTTGGCCAGATTGACGTTATTCTGGGTATGGACTGGTTATCTTCCAACCAGGTTGTGTTGAACTATTATGATAAAACGATTATGTTTGGTAACTCGGATGTGAGAGAAGAAGGGATGTTCATCTCGGCCAACCGGGTTATGTCGTCACTGAAAGAAAATGCTCAAGTATACATGATCTTATCGAAATAGGAGGTAGAGACCGAGGTCCCTCTAGCCGACCTCCCTGTTGTGAGAGAGTTCCTGGGAGTGTTCCCTGAGGATGTATCCGGGTTACCACCAGAGAGAGAGGTGGAGTTTTCCATAGATTTGGTGCCTGGAGCCAGACCCATATCTGTAGCCCCTATAGGATGTCTTCCTTAGAGCTAGCCGAGCTTAAGAAGCAATTGGAAGAGCTGTTGGATAAGCAGTTTGTGCGGCCTAGTGTATCTCCATAGGGAGCACCCGTGTTGTTGTGAAGAAGAAGGACGGAATATGAGGTTGTGTATGGACTACTGCCAGCTGAATAAGGTGACAATTAAGAATAAGTATCCTTTGCCCAGGATAGAAGATCTTATGGATCAACTGGTAGGGGCTTGTGTGTTTAGTAAAATAGATCTCAGGTCGGGTTACCATTAGATCCGAGTTAAGTCCGAGGATATCCCCAAGACCACTTTTAGAACCCAATATGGTCATTATGAGTACTTGGTTATGCCCTTTGGTGTGACTAACGTTCTTGGTGTGTTCATGGACTACATGAATAAGGTCTTTCACCCACACCTTGATAGCTTTGTAGTAGTCTTCATAGATGATATCCTAGTATATTCTAAGACCAGAGAGGAGCACAAAGAGCACTTGAGGATTGTGTTGCAGACCCTTAGTGATACACAGCTGTATGCTAAGTTGTCTAAGTGTGAGTTCTGGTTAGAGAAGGTAAGTTTCCTAGGGCACGTGATATCCCTAGGTGGTATAGCTATAGATCCTTCTAAGGTGGAGGCCGTCCTCAAGTGGGAGAGCCCCAAGTTCGTGTTCGAGATTAGGAGTTTTCTGGGCTTGGCTGGGTACTACAGGAGATATATCGAAGGTTTCTCCAAGTTAGCCTTACCCTTGACCAAATTGACTCATAAGGGTCAAGTGTTTGTGTGGGATGACCAGTGTGAGCGTAGCTTCCAAACTCTTAAGGAAAAGCTAACAACCGCACCCGTGTTAGTTTTGCCTAACCTAGGGGAGCCCCTTGAGGTGTTTTGTGATGCAGCCATGACGGGCTTAGGCAGAGTGTTGATGCAGAGTGGGCGAGTTGTGGCCTACGCTTCCAGGCAGCTTAAGACGCATGAAGGAAACTACCCTACCTATGATTTGGAGTTAGCTGTCGTGGTGTTTGCCCTTAAGATATGGAGATATTATCTTTTTGGCTCAAAGTTTGAGGTGTTTAGTGACCATAAAAGCCTTAAGTATCTGTTCAGCCAGAAAGAGTTGAACATGCGTCAGAGGAGATGGCTAGAGTTCCTTAAGGATTATGATTTTGAGCTTAGTTATCATCTCGGCAAGGCCAACATGGTGGCCAACGCTTTGAGTAGGAAATCTCTTCATGTGTCCGCACTGATGGTTAGGGAGCTCTCTTCATGTGTCCGCACTGATGGTTAGGGAGCTAGAGCTCTTGGAGCGGTTTAGAGACCTTAGTCTAGCATATGAGCTCACCCCTAATAGCATGAGACTAGGAGCCCTACGGATTACAAGCGGACTACTAGAAGAGATCCAAGAAGAGCAGGGGTCCAACCCTTTTCTGAAGACTCAAATAGAAGCCATAGCAATAGGGAGTGATAGTAGTTTTCAGGTGGGCCTGAATAGAGTTTTGAGACTTCAAGGAAGGGTCTGTGCCCCTAATATATTCAGGCTTAAGAAGGTGATCCTAGAGGAGGGGCATAGGAGTAACCTAAGTATCCACCCTGGCGCCACCAAGATGTACCAAGACCTGAAGACTATGTTTTGGTGGCCGAACATGAGGAGGGATATTAGTGAGTTTGTATACGCGTGCTTGGTCTGTGATATGTGCCTAGCACATGATGTTTTCCAAGCTCAATTAGATCGTTAAATGCATCAAATTATATGATGAATAGCTTCCTTTTGGTATGAATATCATTTATGTGCTATAATGAGGTATTTTGGTCTAGATTGATGTTTAGCAGGTGAAACAACAGAGAATTATGTAGAACAGAAGGTCTGGCGCCGTCAGCGCCGTGCTCGCACCTGGAGCGCCACCGTCTCTGGACCTTGGCGCCATTAGCGCTGGGCTGGCGCCAGGGGCGCCATAGGTCGACAGACTCTGCATAATGAGGGAAAAATAGAGATTGCATATGCTACTCTATAAATAAGGAGCCTCAGCACTGAATGGAGGAGCTTTTGGACGAAAATCACTACCAAAGGAAGGAGAGGAAGGCTTGGGAGCTGAGCTAGGGTTTGGGGTTGAAGGGAAGAGGGT
>CM023944.1:26595720-26616539 GCA_013407115.1 Glycine latifolia | reverse complement strand
ATCCAACCTTGAAATACAATTTATGAAGAAATTGGTCAAACAATCCTCGTGGGACGATAACTCTACTTTATCACTTTATTACTTGGAACGATCGGTATACTTGCCGAACGCGCAACAGTCTGTCAGAAAGCTAAAGTAGAACACCAGAGAACATCGGGTAAGTTACAACCCTTGGAGATACCCCAGTGGAAGTGGGATAGTATCTCCATGGATTTTGTTGTGGGTTTGCCTAGAACCCTGAGTGGGTTAGATTCTATCTGGGTTATTGTTGACAGATTAACTAAGTCTGCTCACTTTATCCCCATCAACATCCGATTTTCCTTAGATAAGTTGACCTCTCTATATATTAATGAGATTATCCGGTTGCACGGTGTGCCCTCTAGCATAGTATCTGACCGGGATCTGAGGTTCACTTCTAAATTTTGGGAGAGTTTGAACAAGGCCTTAGGAACCCGGCTTTGGTTGAGTTTGGCCTATCACCCTCAGACTGACGGGTAGATTGAACGAACCATCCAGTCTCTAGAAGACCTTTTGAGGGCGTGTGTTTTAGAACAAGGGGGTAGCTGGGATAGTTTCCTACCACTGATAAAGTTCACCTACAACAACAGTTTTCACTCTACCATTGGTATGGCTCCCTACGAGGCCCTATATGGTAGGAGGTTGATAAGTGCCCTATTTTAGAACAATTCAAACTTACAAAACGGAACTTATCTTTTGATCTTAGTAAATTTGCTTATAAACTTACCCTAAACCTAGCAAATTTGAATGTAGTACTTCTGTAAATATTGTTTTTCATATTTTGAAGAGATTACTCCAATCACGTGTTGTATTTTGATAGATTCCGATGACATCCAAAGCTTCAGAAGCATCAAAGCAAGCAAAAAAGGCATATGGATCAAAACTGGGGTGTCAGAAGCAACAAGGCCCAGGCCCAAAACCTTTCTTCATCACTAAGCATTTAACTTGCCCAGGCGAGCCTCCACAGGCCAAAATGATCACCCAAGCGAGCTGCAAGTTCCAAGGAGATAAACATTAGCTCGCCCAAGCGAGCAAACACATGCAAAATCACTCGCCTGGGCGAGTGGAAGCAGGCAGGAGGCAAAACCTATAAATAGGCCACGAATTTGAGAGGAATTCCATTCCATTTTCTGCATTCCTTGCTTCTTAGCTGGTTCCTTAGTTAAGTAGGTTAAATATTAGTAGTAGGGAGGTTAGGAAAGTGAGAGAAATGAGATTTACTGTGGAGTCTCTGCAGGAAAGAAGCAGTGATGGTTCCTTTCATCAATTCTTCTCTTGAGGAGATTCTCTGCATGTTTGACTAGCTTCTCTAAGGATTGGATGTAATCTTCTATCCCTATGTATCTCTTTTAATATTTATTTATGCATGAATCTTCTATTCTTTGTTGGTAATTTCATTCTATGCTTAATGCTTGAATCTACTTGATCACTAGTTTCATGAATTAAAATCCTAAGCTTGATTGGAAAGTGCCCTTAGGGTTTGAACTTAATGATTTTACTCATTACGTTATGTTGCTAGGAATAGGGCATACCGTTTTGATTGCATAAAGCACACGATTATGATTATAATGCTGGGGTATTTACTTCATACGCGAGGAATCGATATTTGGTAGATATCCTTAGAACTCGAATGTGAGGGATCGATTCGGGGTAAAATAGTGTGCATCAATAAGGATAGATAATGATTTATGCATGGTAATATTAATTGGATATAAAAGGATATGAATGATGAAACCCAATCCCACTTTCCCATAAATATATTTCATTTTACGAATTTAGTAATTTTTCGTTACTTTCTTAAACAAATGAAATTCCACTTATCCTTCCTGTACATAACTATTGAACTGTTAAATTCTATTTGGATTAACTGAGAAGCTCAAGTCCCTGTGGAGACGATCTTATAATTTTTGTAACTTACAACGACAAATCGGTGCACTTGCCGAGATTACGTATTAGAGGTGTAGGACACCCTTATGTTGGTTGGAACCTGGCGAGAGTCTTATGCTAGGGCCCAAGGTGGTACAATAAACGACTGAGAAGGTCAGGTTGATCCAAAATAGGATGAGGACGGCCCAGAGTAGGCAGAAGAGCTATCATGACATGAGGAGGAAGACCTGGAGTTCGAGGTCGGTGATCATGTATTCTTGAGGGTCACCCCATGGATCGGGGTCCGCCGAGCATTGAAATCCTGGAAACTCACACCCCGGTTTGTTGGTCATTTCCAAATTCTAAAGAGAGTCGACCCCGTCGCCTACCATATTGCCTTACCCCTGTCCCTTTCCAATCTCCACAATGTATTCCATGTGTCCCAGCTTTGTAAGCACATTCATGATCCTTCTCATGTGGTCGGATTGGACGACATTCAAGTAAAGGAAAACCTGATGTATGAAACACTACCTTTGAAGATTGAGGATCGACAGACGAAGCACCTAAGAGGAAAGGAAATTCCCTTGGTCAAGGTAATATGGGGAGGTATATTTGGAGCAGATGTGACATGGGAACTTGAAAGCCAGATGCGGGAAGCCTACCCAGCTTTGTTTACACCAGGTAATTTTGAGGACGAAATTCCTAAAAAGGTGGGAGAGTTGTAACACCCCGAGTTTTAAGTGGCTAATCAAGATGTTTTATGTGTGATTAATTACATGTTTTATTGTATGATTTGTATGATAATTGTTGTTGAGTGCCTCTCTTTGGTATGCGTGTTAGTGGTTGATAGTTGTCCGTGTTGACAGGCGGTTACTACGTTTGCACGAAGGGCAAACCTGTCCTGTCAGTTGAGTACTTAAGGGCAGGAGTGTGCAGCGAAAATGTGTTCTTCCTTCTTCTACCTTTGCGTTTTCTCTGTTCACTCTCTTGAAAACTCACCCAGAAAGTCTCTCATTCTCGACCTCCTTTGTGTTACTTTCAGCCCGTGAGAGCCACCACTGAATCCTGACGTCAAGACAGACCTCGTTGCCGGAACGGAAGCTTGGGACAAATCATCGTAAAGCTCGTGAACGAAACTCTGGTTAGGTAAGGGGAACTTACTATGTCTGATAACAGTTTCAGGTAGCATGCTTGAGGACGAAAGAGATCGACTAGGGCGATGGTTGCATGTCCCATGTGTGTGTTATTTTTTAGAAAGATGTGTCTTTGAATGAACAGAATGGGTTATGCTCTACGTTTGCTGATTGGTGTTTGGTGTTCGTATCTAATGATGTTCTGGTGTGGTTTTTTTTTATGGTATTCTGGGAAAATTGGGGGGGGGGGGGGTTGATATTGTAAGAACTCCCCTTGCATGTGTGTGGAGCTGACATTTTGATGCTGAAAAGTTCCCAAGACACTTCGCAGAAGTGTTCGTGAAGGTACTGAGTACCAGGTAAGGTTTAGCCGAGTTATATATATATATATATATATATATATATATATGTGTGTGTGTGTGTGTGTGTGTGTGTGTGTGTGTGTGTGTGTGTGTGTGTGTGTGTGCCTGTGAGCCGAGTTATATATATATGTGCCTGTGATGTTGGCTGCCGAGATAGATTGGCCGAGTTGTATATATATGTGCTTGTGATGTCGGCTGCCGAGATGGGTTGGTCGAGTTGTATATATATGTGCTTATGATGTTGGCTGTCGAGATGGGTTGGCCGAGTCATATATATGTAGTGTTTGTGGATGACGTATGTGAATTATGTTGAGGTCAGCCTATGTGATGGCTTGAGATGTATTGTACCTTGATAGAGCCTTGGTGAAAGGCCATGTATAGACACGGGAGACGCCGTGACCGAGTGGTGAACCTTGCAAGGAACACGATCAGTGTATCAGTGAGCTTGTGTTGGGGCGGCCCTCGTTTGGGGCAGTAAGTATGTAAAATGGGAGGATTTGGAGATCCTAGCTAGGACGGGATGTTCCTGTGCCGGACCATACGTTGATGGTGCCCATGAGAGACATACTTGTTTGTGGCCCGTGTTGGGGCGGCCCTTGTTTGGGGCAGTATGTATGTAACATGGGAGGGTATGGAAATCCTAGCCAGGGCGAGAAGTTCCTGTGCCAGGCCATACGTTAATGGCGTCCATGAGAGACATACTTCATTTGCATGACGGAAATAAGACTATTGACTGGAATAGTATGAAAAGTACTGGGGGCCACGTCTATAGAGAGATCCTTATGACCCTCGTTTGGCTGATCACCACGGGGGGGTGAGTCCTGTGCACGACAGAGTAACCCCGACGTCAATTACATCCATCATTTGGACCATGGATTTGGCCTATTTTCGGGATGGTACCACATTGCATGTTGAGAGTTGAGACAGGAGCATGCATCATGCTAGACATTTTTAAGTCGATTAGTGGAATGTTCTTGGATGTTTGTTTATGTTGGTTGCATGTTGATATATCTAGACTTGTGGTGATGCTATGACGCTTGGGTTGTTTTTCCTTGACTGATATTACCTTTCGTCTGTTATTTTATATGCTGAACTCACTCTTGCTTTGTTGTGCCATGTGGTCTAGTACCTGTGATGATCGCAAACCCGGTTCATGTGAGCAGATGGACAATAGTAGGTGATCTGGGAAGATGACAACTGTTTAGTTGGAGCCGTCAAGTTGCTGGGATTTCGATGTGATGGATCCCAGACAGGGGTTATGTTTTGCTGATTACACCCCTGGTTTTGATAGTCACTTACATGTTTTGCTAGTTGCACCCCTGATGTTCAATCCCTTACTTCACTTGTAAAACACTTGTACGTTTCAAATTGTACTTACAATTAAAACACGTTTCGTATATGCAGATATATGTATACAATTAAAATGTTTCATACGTGTCTTGTTTATGTTTATAATCGTCATGTGATTGTGAAAAAAAATTTACCACAGTTTTCATTGACCTAAAAAAAAAGGTGTTCTTTTTATCAAAAAAAAAATTACGTTAATGTCGTGGTTAAGAGTTAGAGATACAGTAGCGATGTGGCGGGTTGTTATACTTGGGAAGGTGCACACCGACCAGAATTGGTCTGATATGATGACTAAGCCGGTATCATCAAGGAAATTTGAAGATTGCTATGAAGGTACCAGGTTAGTGAACCCATCACATTGAAGATGCTGGGTTGATCATTTGAAGATGCCGGGCTCTAGCTTGAAGATGTCGGGCAACTATTTGATTTGAAGCATTGAAGTCGGAAGGGGGAGATTTGTTGGGAATTGTTCCTTCCTCAATGCTTGGCTCGACTTCCAAGACTTTGGAAGTCTCAACTTTGAAGGGCCAGACTCAGAGGTCACGTCTTTTGAGCTTTTGAATTGACTTCTTAACCTTCTCCCTATGTAAGCCTCCTACGAGTTAGGTTATGGGGTTCTGGTTGAGTGAAGAAGAAGATTAATTGAGTGCAAAATCTGAAAGAGATCGTCTTTTGATATACATCTATAAAAGATGTTTTGATTGTAATCTTAAGAAGGTTGATGGTTGAGAGAGAGCGTGATAAACGTTGGAGAGCCTCAAGTGACATTCTTGAGTGCCTATTTGAGCAAGCTTGAGTGCTTTGCATATTTGAGAGATCTCAAGTGAAACACTCTGAGAGTTTGATTATCGTCATTGTTGGAGAGGTTAACCACCAACTTAGTGTATTTGATTATTTGTAACCCATTATTTTCATAGTGGAAGTTTGATTCTGGACCAGTGTCCTATGAGTTTTTACTTCTTTATCTTGAGAAGGTTTTCCCACGTTAAACAAATTTGACTGTGTTGTCTCCTATCTCTCTCCTTTGATTATCGCTTCTGCAGATTATTTGAGGGTTGACGATTCGACCCAACAAAAAGATTATTACATTAATAAAGAAAGAAAGCAAAAGGGAAAAGAAAGGTAAGCAGATCCATGGTGACTTGGTGAAGTGTGGATATTTCCCTTTCTAGATCTTCTTTTTTCAACTTCCCCTCTCCTACTGTTACGGTTCCTCCCCACCTCTGACAATTAATTTTTTTCTTTACTTTCGTCACTGTTATGGCCCGCGCATTATTGAGTTCCAATTTGAAAGGCTAAAATTAATAATAATAACAACAAAGGTGGGGTAGGCATCTCTATGCTACGAAAATTCTTCTTGGTATATAGCAAAAAAAAAAAAAAAAACTTCTTGGTGTGGTGCCACTCTGGAAATGGGAATATATTGGTCTAACTTCCACGATGTTGACATAGACCTTAGTTAGAGTTATCTATCTATCTATCTCTTTTCTTAGGGAGAAAGGTTTGGGATGTTGGACTTGGGAAATTTCAAAGTGGGTGTGAAGGGTAGTGATTAGGGTTGGAGGACTAAAGTGCACTGAATGGAGAGTTTGGTTCCATCATGTCACCAAGGAAATTAAATTAACCCAATTGATCTCATTTTGATGTTGATTAAGAAAATCATGCTCTCTAACTAATGTCATAGCCTCTTTCATTGAACTCCTCACTCACCCTTGTCCTTTCTGAGCAATGAATGGTTAAAGTTAAATACTTAAATTATCTCTCCTTTTATTTGTTGCGTGTTTGGTGGAGGGGGTGCATTTATTTCTAAATGGGAAATTTTATTATAGAAATATTATGTTAGTTATAATAAACTAAAATTATATTATTGTTAAATAAAGTTGTTCAAATACAAATTATGATTCAAACCAAGACTTTATTAGAGGAAATCTATTAAAATTGGTCACTTAAGTATTTTGGTAAAAATTAATTATCAATAAAATGAGTTTTTTTATATAAAAATCAATAAAATTAATAAATATATATTTCGTAGTTATAATATATTCACTATTAACTAAAAAAACATAAATTATGTTACATTAAATTAAAGTTATTATTTTTTACATTAAGATCTCTATAAGTTAAATTTATAAACCACACCAATTACAAACTTGATAGTTTCTAGCAGATAATTACTTTCTGAGAGGCCATACTTATTACATTCTTTTCTTTTTTACTCGCTGGCTTCTAATAGTATGAAAAAGGTAATCTTTTATTTATTTATTTATTATCAGTGTGATTATCATTGTGCATGCCGATTTCCTTGAGAAATGACGTGCTGTTTCATGAATATGTCAAGCAATTTTAGAAAGTTACTTTTAAATCCGGTGCATGCTATTGCCCTACAGTTCAGCATTAATTTGACCCGATTATAACAGTAGAAGAAATTGGGCTTCAATTATTATTTTTGGTTATTAGTGAACTCGAAGAATGTTAATACAATCAGTAGTTTGGAAGCTTTAGAAATGATTAAGCATGCTGTATTAAAAGATGGCTCAAATTGAAAGATGAAAAACATGATGATATTTGACACGTAGTAGACCTCTACATGCCCTATCATATTTTTAGTATACTATTTTTTGGGTAACCTGGGAGGGCACCGCACCATATAGCTCCAAAAATTAAATTCATCATTATTATTACAGATATACACTAGCAAGTGTTCGTTTTTTTTTTATATTTAATTTAAGTGAAATTTAGAAGTATAAATAGAAATATTTATAAAAATATCTATAATTAATTAATACTAGCCAACCCTAGAATCCTAGATTAATTATAACAGTTGCTATAGATATAGTTGACTATTTTTTCATATTACTCGTGCATCAAGATCACCTTAATCTTGGTTTGTTATGTTGATGTTATAAGTAATAATTTCATAAATTTACGAGTCTATCTTTCCCTTTAAAGCACTAGCTAGGGTGTGGACCATGTAGGAAATCTAGGAAGTGCAAGGAAATAGAGCATAATATATAGAGATTGGTGTTCACGGATATCAGTTAGCCAAAAATTGAAAGTTTTCTGTGCAAGGTAATAGAGCATAATATATAGAGATTGGTGTTCGTGGATATCAGTTAGCCAAAAATTGAAAGTTTTCTGTAAAAATAAAGAGGGATCCAAACTTCACTGAGGCCTATAAAAGAGTAAAAAGCTTTTGTCGTCAAGGAAAATTAATGTACAGATTTAAAAAAAATTAAAAAGTACTGCATATATATATATATATATATATATATATATATATATATATATATATAGCTCGAACAGTCGAACTCAAAAGGTGCGAATTAGGGGTTAGTCTTTTGGTTTAAGTTTGGGGTTAGGTGATTAAAGAAAAATAATATCATTGACAAGGACTATATGAGTTCAATAAAATGTATTAGCACACCATAGCGGAGCCAGAAATTTTATTGAGAGGGGTGAATATAAAAAAAATTATATAATAAATAAAAGTACTCTGAAAATAATATAAATCTAATATACAAAAAGAGACAAACCGCAAATTACAGACAGACAAATTACAAATAGGTTGGGTTGATGAACAAACTGACAAAGTCTAGTGAGTCTTACTAAAATAATTCACAAATTAAAATCAAACTCAAAGTAATAATATAGAGATAAGAGATAAAGAAGACATAATCAAGACATAATCAATTTTAGCGTGGAAAATCCAATTGGATAAAAAATCACGACGTCCAAATTAGATAATCAATCTAATGGACAACTTCATTATGATAATAAATAAGTACCTTTCAATCCTGAAGGAGAGTTAAGAATCAGACTTGTCAAACGATTCTATATGATATCATAACAATTCTCTAGATGATGCAAACATAAACTCTCTAAAGCTCTAATATTATTTGGAATGAAATGCATATTATAAACACAAAAATATGTTTCTATTTATACTAATTTAAGCATATGATTTTAACAAATTTTTGAATGCAATCCTAAAAATATTCTATCATATTATGCAATGCAATCTTAAAGATATTTTATATTATGCAATACAATCTTAAAAATATTCTATCCTATTTTTGAATACAATATTAAAAAATATTCAATCATATTTTTGAATGCAATCTTAAAAAATATTTTATCTTATTATGCAATATAATTTTAAATATTTCTATTATATTATGTAATGCAATCTCAAAAATATTTTATCTTATTTTTTAATGTAATATTAAAAAATATTATATCTTATTATACTATGCAATGCAACCTTTTTTTATTATCAAATTATTTTTTTAATTTTTAATATATATATATATATATAATAAAATTTATATTAATAAAATTTTAGGGGGGCGGTGGCCCACCCTAACCCCCCTGTCTTCGCCTCTGGAGCACACCCACCTTCAAAATGTACATATATAATTAGGCGGGAAAATGAAATTCAAACTTGTAAGCACCTTGTCCAATTTTCATCTGGCTTTGATAAGGAAAATCCATTTTAACTTAGAGCGAGTTAGGTTCAAGTTTTCTCCAAATTGTAAAAGTAGGATATTTGTTATCTCATAAAAGTTTCAAGTTTGGAAACTTAGTTCATTTCAACAAAAATGAGAAAGAAATGGTAATAAGAAGGAAGTATAAAAAAATTAAGTATTCTCACAAAAAAATATGATTTCCATAAAATAGTTTTATCGTATGTACTTGAAAGGTTTTATTTTGATGAAAATAGTTTAGAAAGTATTATTACACACGTGAAGAAAGAAGCGCCCATATGGAATGATAAATTCAAATTCAAAATAGAAATTCTAGCGGTTTGATGAAAGAGATCACTTGAAGACAATCGAAGCTGTTATATCTAAGTAGTTAGAAATCTATTTATGTACATGTCGAAATCATATAATTTAATGTATGTTCTTGTTAGAAGTCTATAAATAAGATCTTTGACTATAATTTTTTGTTAGATGGAATTATTATCACTATAATTCTCATGCACCACTTATTCCTTCACACGAAAATGACTTTTATTTCGAAGTATGTATTCATCTCACTTTTAATAAAATTTGCTTTCGTTTACTTTTTTACATTTCTTTGAACCCTTATCTATTTCAATTTTTATTTCTTCTCAAAACCTTTACTTTTGTCAATTTTCATTTCTTTTCGAGCTTTACTTTTATCCAATCTCCATTACTTATTAAGATGAAAATTATTATTAGAATTGTTCTAACTTATATGTCTAAATTTATCATCAACACATTATTACTATCGAAACATATTTATATCAAAATTATTATTATTGAAATCATTAGAAGCTATTTATACATAAACTATGATAATGAATATTACTGTTGAAATTGTTATTACTTTTTCTTTATTAATACTTAGGCAATCTCTTAAGTTGAAAATTATAATTATTTGTTAGACGAAAAATAACTTACAATCGAAAATAGATTTTATGTTTCACACTTAAATATTTATTTGTTAATAGAATTACTAGTGAATATTATTACTCTTTTTGAAAATCATTTGCAATTTTCAAGATTAACAAATATATATATATATATTAGAGTTAAAATTTTATTTTTAAAATTATTAAAAATATAATTAATTATTTTAATAGTTAAATAATTTAAATAATAACAATGATTAAATAATAAATTTAACATTACACATCTAATTAGACGTGATTGTTAAATTTTATTTTTAAAATCTTTTTTATTTATTAGAATTTTATATATTATTTGAATTAATACAATATAATAACTTAATATATGATTAATTTAAAAATTTACAAATATATTAAGATAAAAAATATGAGACATGTTTTACGTAGGTTTTCCTGAACCCCACATATGTTTTACGGTCTTGTGCAATTTTTCATGATGCAGTGGACAGAAGTGTAGAGGTTATGATCAAAGTAAGAAGACTCGTACAACTTCCTGGGAATCTCTTTGTGATCCTAAAAACCTAGGGGGTCTTGGTTTACGAGACATGAGGGCAGCCAACCAAACAGCTATGATGAAGGTGGGTTGGAAGTTGATTAATAATACAAATGTGGGAATGACATTTGCCTATCATTGACATGCATGAACCGTGCAGGATCCAATCTCTGGCAGGGAGTTAAATCCTCTTGGACTTCTGTTGAGAAGAGCCTGGTTTGGTCTGTCAGAAATGGGAAATCAGTTAAGTTTGGGACTGATAGGTGGCTCCCATTAAGAAACTCCCTCCAAAGGTTTGCAGTCAATCCAATCCTGGATGAGGAGATTCCAAAAAATGTTGAAGAGTTTGTGACTTCTGATTTCTCATGGGAGCTCACCTATTAAGCATATCGATTCTTCAATTTGCTTCATGTATCCGTATCGGATACGTATTTGATATTATACTCTTAAATATTTCACCGATACATGTCAATAGAATATCCAAACCTATGATGTACTAAGAGTTCGATGTGCTTCACATATCCAAAAGTTTTTTAGCACAATATGTAAAATATAGAAATATTGTCCCTTAGTCAACAAAAAATGAAAATTCTTCTCTTCATAAATGATTTCAAGAAATGAATGAAACTTTATTAAAAAAAATATTTTTAGTAATGTCTAATAAATATGTTTTTAATTTGGATTTGTAGAATTGTAATTATATATTTATTGTATTTTATGAATTTTTATGTATTTTTAAATATAGTGTTTTACACATGTTGTATCTTATATATTTTTTAAATAATGGTATCACTGCATCGGATATGTATCATATCGGATATCTTCCCACTCATTTTCATTCTCCCATGTTGCTTCAGTGGGTTTCATCCAATGTTAAATGTTCTCTTCTCCTACAAACCTTGATAATTGATCCACTACCTTTGCTTTGGCTCGATCAGGAAATGACTATGTGTTTAAGAATAAGATCATGGATGTGACAAGTACCGTGTTTTATATATATTCAGCAGAGACTGCATTGGATAAAACAGCTACAATGCGTTCAAGCCTATGACCAAGGTTTTAAACATCGGTTGCGATCATGTCGCAATTTTATTGCATTTGTTGATATAATAGTTAGCTGCAAATAAATGCGGTCGATAGAGTTCCAATTGGAGTTATATTGTGGTCGTGGACAGTTAATTTTTTTTGATGTTGCAGTCCAAATCATGGTGGCAGACTGATATTTAAAACCCTGCATATGACTATGAGGAATGTCACCTCTGTTTAAAAGAGATTAAACGTCTGTTATAACTGAGTCAAAGAGATTAAAAGTCTGTTTACATATAAGATTAGAAGTGATTTTGGAGAAAACTCTATATTTTCAGTAGAAAAATTCTCAAAAACACTTTTTCTCAAAAGCACTTGTATCTTATATCCAAACAGATCTCAAGTCTATGGCGCTACTCGGCTGGATATTTCTTTCTCTCATGTCTTCTGGGAGGCCAACCAAGCGGATGATGTGTCGAGGTCGGCCAAAGAAGCGCTGCAGTTGCAAGAAGATTTCTGTGTTTTTTATGCTATTCCTGATTGTATTTTTTACCTTTGTTAAACGACTCAGTAGGACTATCATTCTTCAGTGGTGTTTAAGCTTGGGTTTCAGCCCTTATGCTCATAAAAAAACTCTATAACTTGTTCATATTTTTATAACTCATTCTTCTTTCGAAGATACCTGTTTCTTTATTTATTATTTTATTGAATTTCGAAAATACTTTAGTGAATATATTTCTTCCAAAATTACATGTTTCGCATGAGAATTTTATTTATTTTTATTAAAATATGCAAAGTTATTATATATATTCCAATTTGTTACTAGAACTTGAATTTAGTACTTATCTTTTCATTAAGATTGTTATCAAATAAGAATAATAAGAAATTTCTGCAATTTGAAGCATGGAAAGCTGCTAGCTAGTTTGAATAAAACGAATTTACATCCGTGATTCTAATCGAAAAGAGGATTCTCACTTCTTTCTCTCATTTAAAATGGTGCATTTATTTGTTGGTTTAAAATCATTGTAATAAATTATCTTATAAGTTTTTTTATTCCTCAAAACTTATTTTCAAATTTTCACCATCACACTTGTTTGGTCCCTCTATTTATTAAGTTCAATTTAGTTCCTTTATTTTTAATTTTTTTAATTAGGTTACTCATTTTTGAAATAAATTTAATTTGATCTCTTATGGCAACTCCGTCTAAATCATTAACGGTAGAATCCGACCTGACTATTGACGTGTTGTTAATGGCCATTTGCCATGTAGATATACTATTAACATTGTTGATGACCATATGATGGAACAAATCAAGTCCAACCCAATTAAAAATAAGAAATTAAATCATGTAATTTTAAATCATCTGACGTGAATCAATTCAATTCGGTTTACAACTGATCAAATTTTTTTCATAAATTTTTCATGAAAGTAATCAATTTCTTTTATAAAGAAAGTAATTAAATTGTATATGTACGATTTATCAAGTTTAATAAAGAAAAAATATTTTTATTTAAAGACAATTTTATTTTATGAGCAGATAAAATAGATTAATTGATTTTTTTATACTATTGTTCAATTATAAATTACTATATTTTTTTGAAACGACAAGAAAATATATTTAACATAGAGTACCAGCAATATCCCACGAAAAAGAGTCAATACAAAGAGATAAAAAAGAAGAAAAGAAACACCCAACATCATTCATACCATTAAGTGATTATCATGAATCATTATTAATATAATTTTTTAAGTAGTTATTATAAAATTAATACATTTATCATATTTTTTATATCATAAATTATTACAAGGAGGGAAATAAAGAGAATATATCATATTCTTTTATATAAAAAAATATGTCATTCTATATCCATTATGTAATAAACATGTATAAAGTGACTATACAATATTACTTATAAAAAAAACAATGTGGAAAATACACTTTTTATATCAATTTTAGAAAAAATTGATGTTATAAGTATTATACAACATTTGTTTTGGCAGAATCGATGTAGAAAATATCTTTTTTACATCGATTTTGACAAAAATCGATGTTGTAATGGCACCTTATAATATTGGTTTTGGTGAAAATCAATGTTGTCATGTGCAAGACAACATCAAATTTTAAGAAAAATGATGTTGATTTTTGCATATTTAATTTTATGTTTATTTCTTATTATACGACATCGATTTTTAAAAAAATCGATGTTATGTAGTGAATGTTAATATCAATTTTTTAAAATTGATGCTAACATTGATATTTTTAATGTAGGTGGTTTCAATATTGGTAATTGATGTTGAAAGTTGAAAATAACCAATATTAAAAGTTTATTTTCTAAATGTGTTTGCACCACTTGCCCTTAGAAGAAAAAAAAAACTGATAATAAGCTATAATTGCTGCCTCCCATGAGCTCATCAAAACTTTTCTGTCCGGTCATGTTGCTCAAAAGCAAATATATGCATAAAAATCACACAAATTTTAAGTTGAATAGGGATATGAAATTACTGTTCTCATCAATATGATTTTTGAGACTCGACTGCTTTTAATCAATTTAATTTGTTTGGCACTGAAAGTGCTACTCTCACCAATATTTATGACCTAACTGTTTTAATTAACTCTGGTTTGCATACATATATTACATTTTATGAGGAATGTTATAACACTATTTTGTTACTCTCTTTTCAATAGTGTATATGAATGGTTGAAACTTAGAGCATCTCCAACGGGAGATGCTTACGGGGTTTCTTAGCCTAAGCACCCGTTCCGTAGGATTTCTCTTGCGTTGGAGCACAGTGACGTGGCGGAACCGTTTCTTCCGCAGAGCATGGATTCCTTATATAAGGAACCGTTTCTTCCCCATTAAAAAACAATTAATTTGGCGTGAAACCCCCTATTTCAGTTATTCCAACCACATGCAGATCAATTTGATGAATCAAAGAGGAAGATGAACAGTTGCAGAAAAAATGCTCATTTGACTAACCGTGAAGAGAGCAGAGGAACGGCGGCTACGGCGACCCCGACGATCCCGACGACCCAGAAGGCGACGGCTACGGTGACCTCGACGACCCCAAAGGCGACGGCTACGGCGACTGTCTTTCTTCTTCCTGATTTTCGCGTTCTCGAGGAGGGAGTGAGAGCGGAAGGGAGTGGAGAAGGGAGTGAGCAGAGAGCGGAAGGGAGTGGAGTCCGGTGAGTAGAGAGCGGGGGACGCTTGTTTTTGAGAGTGAAGACAGACTAGAAGCTGTGGAAGAGGAAGGGGTTTTGTGAAGTGAGCAGAGAGGTGAAGGAAAGGGACGCGCGTGGAGAAGAGGAGCGGAACGCGTTTCATCTGGGAAGCTTCTAGATGGGTTTTTGCTTTTGAGTAGATAGAGAATAGAAAAAGAGCCGTTGGATGCTAACATAAAAATGAAAAGAGTCGTTGGATGTTCCCAGCTTTTGGATGGCGTTTTCTTTAATGGATTTTTGCTCATTTGAGTAGATAGAAAATAGAAAAGAGCCGTTGAATGCTAAAATAAAAATGAAAAGAGCCGTTGGATGCTAAAATAAAAAATGAAAAGAGTCGTTTGATACTAAAATCAAAATGAAAAGACCCGTTAACTAATAAATGCAAAAGAAAAAAGTGACTGTTAAGAAAATATAACCGTTGATGAAAAATAACTGTTGAATGTTTATGTATAAATATAGGTAATTTTTGTTGCTTCTTTGCAATGCAAGTTACACTTGTAATTTTTTGTGTCCCAATCTATACTCAATCTCTTATATGGATCCCAATCAATATAATTATCAAAGTGTCTACAATTATTTGCAAAATCAACCACCTCCTACCAGTGAAAATTTGCAAAGTAACCCACATCCACCACCATACTTGATGTATCCTCAACCACCCCCTACCAGTGAAAATTCGCAAAATCCACCCCAGTATATGATGTATCCACCACCCCCACATATGTGGTATATGCATCCTCCATCTAATGTAGAGTCACCTACCGGTGGTAGTTCTCAAAATCCACAATTTTGTAGTCAACCATCACTCCCCATTAATCCAAATACGTGTTATAGGCCTTCTTTATCCAATATTTCACCTCCTATGAATGAAGTTGAATCCACAATCGGTGTAGAAAATATTCTACTAGATGAGGGCGACCACAATGGTAGTGGAAAAAAAACACGTACAGCATTCTCGGTGGCAGAAGATGTAATTCTTGTTCGATCGTGGCTCAATGTGTCAAAGGATTCAATAATCGGTGTCGACCAAACATCAAAGCAATATTGGGCAAGGATTAAAAATGCATACAACAATGACGATGTGCGTGAAAGCGGGTTGTTTTGTGAAAGAAGCTCGACTCAGTTGAAATCTCGATGGAATAGGATCCACCCAGCAGTTCAAAAATTTAATGGATGCTACAAACAAGCCGATAAGCATAGGAGAAGTGGAAGTTCAGAGAAGGATTGTATGACTAATGCTCATTTGATTTACTCGTAGGATACAGGTAAAAAATTTGAGGTTGAGCATGCTTGGTTGTTGTTGAAAGATCAACCTAAATTCGATGCAGAATTCATGTCAAATACTTCAAAAAGAACAAAGGTTTCTGCAGATGGAAATTACTCATCGTCTTCTAACACAGAAACGCCCATTGAAACCGAAGAATATGATGAGCCATCACCAGTGTCTCGCCCAGCGGGACAAAAAGCGGCAAAAAGAAAGAGCAAAGGAAAACAAGCTTCTACCAATATCGATTTATCTGGCATTGAAAGTGTAATGAATGAGAAGAATGCAAACACATTAAAACTTATTCAGTTAAAGGAGGCTCAAGAAAAGCGTATGCAAGATCAAGAACGGCGCATGGATTATGAAATCCTCATGAAGGATACATCCAACATGTCGGAACAACAACGCCAAGATCACAAAAAGTATTGCGAACATATTAGGAAGAAACTGTTTAATTAAAGTTTAGTCGTTATGTTTAAATAACAATATCTAAATTTATGTAATATTTATTTTCGAGGTTTAGGTTTTTTATTTATTTCGATGTTATTGTATTTAATTATTTATTATTATGTAAAATTTTATTTTATATTGTTATGCATTTCTTTTTATCTAGCCGTTATAAAACTAGCCGTTAAAAACTAGCCGTTATAAAACTAGCCGTTATAAACTAGCCGTTATAAACTAGCCGTTATAAAACTAGCCGTTAAAAACTAGCCGTTATAAACTAGCCGTTAAAAACTAGCCGTTGGAAATGAAGCTATATAAATGTCTAACACTTATTCATTTTCACAAGTTCTCATACCAATTAAGCAATATATCTCTCTCACTTCAAACACTACAGATACCGTTATAATGGATCCAAACATCGATTTAGATGAAGTTTTAGATCAAACGATAAATGAGGAATTAGAAGACAACACCGATGAAGACCTCATTAGGTTCATACTTCAGAGCCAACAACAACTACATGGCAACACCGCCGGACGTATGCAAAGAAGAGTGGTACATCGAAATCGTGAAGAAGGTCATGATCGATTGTTCAATGACTACTTCTCAGTAAATCCTGTGTACACAGAGAATCAGTTCCGACGAAGATTTCGTATGCGAAGGCATGTGTTTCTTCGTATTGTAGATGGGCTCAGCAATCATGATGAGTACTTTCAAATGAGGTTCGATGCACTGGGTCGAAAAGGACTATCTCCATTACAAAAGTGCACAGCTGCACTTCGTATTTTGGCTTATGGCTCACCTGCTGACAGCGTGGACGAATATATTCGAATTGGTGAAACAACTGCGGTGGAATGCTTGGAGCGATTTGTATCAGGCATCTGCACCATATTTGGGAATGAGTACTTGAGGAGACCAACTAACGAAGACACCGAACGACTACTACAACTGGGAGCGACACGCGGATTTCCAGGTATGTTAGGTTCTATTGATTGCATGCATTGGGAATGGAAAAATTGTCCTGTTGCATGGAAATGTCAATTTTGTCGAGGTGATCATCGCAACCCAACAATCATTCTTGAAGCCGTTGCATCACAAGATTTGTGGATTTGGCATGCATTTTTTGGCACCGCGGGTTCAAATAATGACATTACTGTGTTAAATGGATCTAATGTGTTTGATGAAGTTTTGTCGGCACGTGCTCCCGCAGTGCAATACACAGTGAATAGAACCCAATATAATATGGGATACTATTTAGCCGATGGTATTTATCCAGACTTTGCTACATTTGTGAAGACCATCTCAATGCCACAAGGAGAAAAGCGAAAATTATTTGCTCAACGGCAAGAATCGGCAAGAAAAGATGTAGAACGGGCATTCGGAGTGCTCCAATCTCGATTCGCAATTATACGTGGTCCGTCACGTTTTTGGGATATTGCTAAAATGAAGAATATCATCTATGCATGCATCATATTGCATAACATGATTGTCGAGGATGAACGTGACACATATCAAAGTAATATTGATTACGATAATGTAGGTAACAACACGTCAACATTTGAAGTATCTTTAGGTGCTCACCCTAGTATCAGATCAACATATCTTCAAAGGAGAGCAGAGGTTCATGACAAACAAAAACACCGACAACTCCAAGCAGATTTAGTTGAGCATATTTGGGAATGTTTCGGAAACGAAAATAACAATAACTAAATTGATGTATTTTTTTTTCAAGGTCTAGGTTTTTTATTTATTTCGATGTTATTGTGTTTAATTATTTATTATTATGTAAAATTTAATTTTATATTGTTATGCATTTCTTTTTATTTATTTTAATTTATATTTATGAAAATTGAAAAAATATTAAGTTTTATTAAAAAAATATAAATACGTGGATCTTTTTGAGTTCCTTACGATTTCTTGCATTGGAGCAAAATATTAAGTGAGTTCCTTAGGAGTGACATGGCGCTGTGGGGACCACAAAAAGTACTGCGGGGGCCACAAAAAATTGGTTAAGAAACCCAAATGGGTTTCTCCCATTGGAGATGCTCTTATTAAAATTATCAATTCAATAGATTTTAATTAATTACATATAGAATATAAAATACAGAGTGTGAGATAAAATATTATTAACATTTCCCTTCATATTATATATATAACACTTTGAAAGAAAAAAAAAGTTATAAAACTTAAAAAAAAGTCTTTTAAAAGCTTGCACTTAGGATGAAAATAGGTTAAATTATCTATGGAAAACTTAAGGTCCAACTCGTTTGAAGTCTAACTGATCAATTTGCCTTATTTACCAAAATGGTCTGGCTCAATTTTATTTATTTATAAAAACAAATCATCATTTCTATATTACAAAATAATAAATAATTCAATTAGGTTTCCTGAAAATACAAGCGCGGGACACCCTATGCGCATGTTGCGTGATCGACTTTCTTGAATCTGCTGTTGCATTCTTGTTCATGTTTGGTATATATCAATTTCTATACACCAAAAAAAATTTCTATAATTTATTGCCCTTCTTCGAACTATATATGATTATGCTTTATTGCTCAAATGTCGAAAGTTTTCCTTAAAGAACAAAGCAATATAAACATATATGTTTAATTATCACACACACAAAAGACACACAAGTTATCAAAACAAAATGCGATTGTTTTTCTATATGTTGTTTCTTTAATTTAGATCAACTTCAGAAATTTGACATTTTTGGTACGATAATAACGACAAACCCTAGTAGTGCCTCGTCGCAGGTTTATATGATTCTATATATAGTGTGAACCCAGCCTGGGAGAAATGACAAGATTGAATTAATAAACCAATTTTGTTTCATTCATTTTATCGGAGATGATTAACAAAAATTAGATCTAGTAACCAACATCTCACAAGACCGGCACCTAAAAAAAGGAGACAGCTCAAAACAAGTTGGTAAACGTAAACCACAACGAAACAAAGGGAGTTAATTAAATGTGATGTGTGATGTTTGACTTGAAGACTTTGGACTTGAGCCCATGTGATTCATTTTTTCCTTTTATTTGATAATTGTAAGGGGTGAGTTCCAGTTTAAAACAATATCTTAACTTATTTTAACAATTTTATTCGGTAAAGTTTGTTATAGTAAATTATTTTTAATTAATTTTATACTCATAATTATTATGCAAATTTTAATATATATAAACTTTTATTAAATAAGCACGCAGGGAGAAAAAGAACTAATTTCTCTCTTCCTCCGAATCAGAATAATGTAAACGAAAACAAGAAACGGTAGTAGGAAAAAAGCATACAGTAATGAAATGAAGAACAAAATGAAGTGGGTGCAGTAGGTCAAAGGTTGGTCACAACTCACGATGTCACCATATATATATATAATATTAACAAAACGAAATTTATTTATTTTAAGAATAATTTTTTAGAGTTATTATTTATTTTTATCATTCATTTAGATTTTAAGAAAATGAATGATAAAGATAAAAAGTAATTTTAAAAGAATTATTTTTGAAATAAGTGGATTTCTTCATGCCCGCACATACACACAATAGTTTTTACTCAACTATATATTTTGACACACAATAGTTTTTACTTAACTATATATTTTGAAAGAATTGATGTAAAAAGATCTTTTTCTATATTGATTTTTTAAAAAATTGATATTTTCATGTGTAATATAACATCAATTTTTACAAAAATTGATGTCAGGTATACCAAAATATCAATTTTTAAAAATTTGATGTTGATTTTTGCATATTTTACATTTTTTGTTTATTTCTTATTATATGACATCGATTTTTTAAAATCGATGTTAACATTGATATTTTTAATGTCGATGGTTTCAATATGAGATAAAAGTCAAAAACAATAAATGTTAAAAGCCTATTTTTGAACAATGCTATAAAATGTATATTGTTATCGTTTCTATTTTCAAAAGAAATTGTCACATAACTTGGGGCAATATTTATATTATACATTTTTTTAACTACATTTTAAATTAATATATATATATATATATATATATATATATATATATTAAGAAAAATTATAAATTGTGGAGACAACGACCCCATGAGTACATAAGCTAGACCCGTCCTGCATAAAACCCCATGCATGTCTCCTGTGTTTAAATTTCTGCCCAACATTACCAAAAATAAAATAAAATAATTATTTGTAAAATACACACACACATATATATATATATATATATATATA
>CM023944.1:26578799-26595710 GCA_013407115.1 Glycine latifolia | reverse complement strand
TATATATATATATATATATATATATATATATATATATATATATATATATCTGTGTGTGTGTAAAATTTTAATATATGTAGACTCATAATAATTATATTAATAATTCAAATTCAATTACGTACGTACCAACAAAACCAAAACTCCTAAAAAAACCCAAGACTAACAACTAAATATTGGGGGGTGGGTGTTAGTACATGTATAAAAAAACAATTAGTGGTGTTGGCCACTTGTCATCATTTTTCAGAATCATAATTATATCTTTTTAACTATAATAATAACATCACACAGGTTGACTCTCAAACATATTTTTTCTACTCAAATATTAATTTACTTGATATTATAATTACATTAATTAGAGTGTATGGTAAAGTCTTTTTGCTTTGCCAGTTTCTCCAAAGAAAGAGAAACAAACAGTCAGAGTCGAATCTTAATATTTAAATCCTTCTCGAATAATTTTTGTCCATTGATTAAGATGCCGTAGAAAGTCAAATATAAAAATTTAGAAGGCCAACTTATGTAGTTAATACGTTACAATTTCTTTCTTGTCAAGTTCTGCCAACTTGTATACAAAGATACTATTGAAACATTTCTTCACCAGGAACGGTAGTATGAGTATTGAAGTCAAATTCTCCTAAATAAGTTGCTAAACATTAGTTAATTAATATACGCAACTAATTCAAAAAGGGTGTAGAATAGTGGAAGCAACTAAGGCTATTTAAAAATAGGTTTTTAATATCAATTATTTTTAACTTTTAACATTGATTTTCAATCAATGTTGAAATTATCAACATTAAAAATATCAATGTTAACATGGGTGTCAAAAATCGATATTAATATACATTGTACAATATCAATTTTTAAGAAGATTGATGTAATATAATAAGAAATAAACAAAAAAAATTTAAAATATACAAAAATCAACATCAGTTTTTAGAAAAATCTACGTGTTGTACACGACAACATCGATTTTCCTAAAAATTGATATAGAAAATGAACTTTCTACATCGGTTCTACCAAAAACTGATGCATAGGTTTTGCCAAAACCAATATTGGATAGTACTTACAACATCGATTTTGTCTAAAACCACATAATCGATGTTGTAAGTCTCTTTTCCATATCGATTTTTCCTACAATTGATGTTATATAGTCATTTTCTATATTGTTTATTACATAATCGATGCAGAATGTCATTTTTTTTAAAATGACTTATTATCTTTATTTTTCTCTCTATAATTTTAAAAGACACATATAAGATTAAACAAAAATTTTAATTCACTTCTAAGGAAGCCATGCTTAGCTTGTATGTCTCCAATTAGAGCATACTCACTTACAAAAACCTCTATGGTATTCAAATCACTCAAGGCAATAATTAAAGTATATGAAATGCATACATAATATAAATACACTAAGAGAAAAATAATTAAGAAAGTTAGATGTCGATTGATAAAAACTATTGAATCGTTACAAACACATAAAACTAAGGTACTTATGTAACACAAGATTAACATAGGTTGACTCAAAAATACAGTCCAATTTGATTCCTGAATAGCTTAATCCACTTATAAACAGTAGGGAGATTTTTTCAAATAGTTTGCAGACAATGAATAAAAATTGCTGAAACACAAACAAAAATTGAAGAAAAATGCAAAAACTACATAATTGATAAAAGATGTTGTAAAAAAAATTCAAGAATATCAATTCAATTAACCAAACCAAGCAATGCAAATTATAATAGTTCTCAGATAATGATCATATTATGAAGATTAATTCAATATCATTAGAAGCAGCTCAATCGAATTAACTCTTAAATCAAATGAATTCACAAACTAGATTGAAATATCATCCAAACAATCTATGATTAAAATTCAAATTAGGAAATAAATTCATAACTTGATCTGTTTTCAATCCTAAACATATTCATAATCATGAAAATTGAAAAGGGGATTGAAGAAGATGAACATTCTCACAAAATTAAAATACCACACAAGAACTCAAATTCTCTTTACTTGGACTGGATTTTTGAATTGATTGATTGTTTAGCCTTCCATGATCATCATCAGTGGAAGAGCCACAAAATTTGTGTAAGAAAATAGAAAAACATGGATGAAAGGAAGAAGAACAATGAAGAACAATTGAGAGAAAAAAAAAATAATTCTAAAAGTTTGCATAAGAAGCTAGAAATTCTATTTTTGTCCTCTCAAAGTAACTCCTAGCTACACTAATATATAGTGACTAAACAGAATGAAGGATGAGCTTTGATTAGGCCCATCTAAACTAACTAATTATGCTAATTACACCAATCAAAACCCAAACTTGCAACTCAAAACTCAAGTGCAGAGGTTTTGACTTCCAAACCTAATTTGACCTTCAAACCAACAGAATTGGCCGAAGCTTATCTCTGACAAAATTGTATCCCTTTTCTTTATCTTTCTAGGGATTACTCATATGCTCCATTTGAATTTTTGTATAATGTTATACGTCTTTCACAAGGAAGATAGGTCAAGGAAGCACAAAATTTGAAAATAAACAACAACTATCAATTAAGCCCAATTATTTGCCTAAGACCAAAACTGAGTTAAAATGAGAAATTAAGAATCCAACAGAAGTAAAATAATCTAAGAAGAATAGAAAAATAATAAATTAAAAATACTCAATCAAATTCCCCCACACTTTATCTTTTGCACTCCTAAGCAAAACTAAAAGAAAGACTAAGAGAAAAACAATTAAACTAGAATATATCACAAATTAAAAAGACTAGGTATGAACAAGGCACACATATTTTTCAATGGATCCTAATAAGGCACAAAAGTGAGAAAAATGGAAAATGGAAGAATGTTATCAAGGTAACAAGCAATCCATGAACACATGATCACAAAGTGCAAAGTAAAAAAGTACTCAAGTTAAAATTAAGAATGTACCAAGGTGCAATTCAGTAACAAGAGATTTATTTTCCATTTTATCAGAGTTCATCATATTAGCTTAATTTCTTTATCATTTTACTGCTATGCCACCCCTCATCATGTCATATTTATTACTTTGAGTTCTAACAATTGGTGGAAAAAAATCTTCTCAATTATATATGTATCACATTTTATCATAAAGAATTTTGTTTCAGAAATCAAGAGCTCTTTGATATCACAGATTTGATATCACAGGTCCTCTCTCACACACTGGTGCGCTCACACAAAAACACAAACACACATACAAATTTACTGGAGAAGAAAACTCTCGTTCTATTGATAAATAGTCTACCAAAGCCACACTGGCTCCTTTACATAATATGCTATTTATAAGCAATGGAAATTAAACCTAAACCTAAACAATTCAAATTTTAAATTGAAACAAAATCTCTCCCCATATCTTTCCATAATATCTCTCTCCATATCTTATCTTTCCCCATATCTTTTCACCCATATCTTTTCACATATCTCTCCACATAATTCTCTCTTTTATTTTAAATTTAAACTTCGTAAACAATATTTATTTTAAAGTTTATTCCAACAAAATCCCCCCATAAACTTTAAATACTTCTTCCATCTTCCATTCCCAACATCTTAAAATTCTCCAGCAGCAGCATCGGTAATGGCTTTGTGAATATATCTCAGACTTGTTCTTGGCTCGCCACATAAATTAACTCCACCTTCTTTTCTTTTACTTGATCTCGAATGAAATGGAATCTAACGTCAATATGCTTGCTTCTTTCGTGATTAACCGGGTTCTTCACTAACTCGATTGTCGACTTGTTATCAACTCGGATCTCGGTTGCACCAATCTGAACTTGCTCCAGCTTTTCCAACAAATTCCTCAACTAGACTGCATGGCAGACACACTAGGATGCCGCAACGTACTCGGCTTCACACGTTGATAGAGTCACAATTGGTTCCTTCTTTGACATCCAGGCAAAAACCGTGTTTTCCATGAAGAATACATAGCCAGCCGTGCTCTTCCTATCGTCCACGTCTCCACACCAATCACTGTCCGAGTAGCCCTTTAACTTGTAATTTTCCGACTTTGAATAGAGAAGTCCTTGTGAGATCGTTCCTTGAATGTACCTTAGAATTCTTTTAGCCGCTTTCCAATGAGAGTAACTCAACTCTTCCATAAACCTGCTTATAATTCCAACACTTAAACACAAATCCGGCCTCGTGCATGTTAAGTATCTTAAGCATCCCACCAAACTTCTATAGTTTCTCAGATCAACATGTTCTCCTCCATCATATTTTGAAAGTTTTGAACCGGGTTCCATAGGTGTTGAAACCGGGTTACAATCTGCCATCTTAAATCTCTTCAGTATTCCCTTCGCATAAGTCTCCCGAGAGACAAAAATTCCAGCTTCGTCCTATCTGACTTCCAAACCGAGAAAATATCTCATCAAGCCAAGATCAGTCATCTCAAATTCTCTTGACATCTTTTTCTTGAACTCTCATGCCATTTCTTCACTATTCCCCATAAAAATCAGATCGTCAACATATAAAGCTACAAGCAATAAATCATCACCTCTTTTCTTGACATATAGGGCATGCTCATAAGGACACTGTTCAAAACCATCCTCCTTGAAATATGCATCAATGCGGGTATTCCATGCTCTCAGTGCCTGTTTCAGTCCGTACAAAGCTTTCTTCAATCTTAACACTTTCTTTTCTTCTTCGCCCTTCAAGTATCCCGGAGGTTGTTCGAGATACACCTTTTCTTCAAGTACACCATTCAGAAATGCCGACTTGACATCCATTTGGTAAATCGGCCACCCAAACTGAGCTGCTTGCGAGATCAACAATCTGATTGTCTCCATTCTAGCAACAGGTGCAAACACCTCATCATAGTCTATTCCTGCCTTTTGCGCATACCCCTTAGCTACCAGCCGGGCTTTATATCGTTCTATCTCTCCATTAGCATTCATTTTCTTCTTATAAACCAATTTAACTCTAATGGGTTGACTTCCTTTTGGCAACTCGGCCAACTCCCAAGTATCATTCCGTTCAATAGCCTTGATTTCTTCATCCATGGCACTTTACCATTTCTCATCTCAGATTGCTTCTTCAAACCTTATTTCTTCAGAATCTGTCAACAAACAAACAAGATGGGCTTCGCTAGTTGAATCATACAAATCCTGCAAACTCCTCATCCGGGGTTGTCTCATCTTGTCTTCATTAGCTATCTTGCTCCTTGCCGGGATCCAACTTGGTGATCCACATTCCTTCTCGTCTTGAATAACCATCTTTCCGGGATCTGATTTGATCTCGGATGAAATACTCCAATTCCATTCATCATCTTCATTTACTTTCACATCTCGGCTTATCGTTACTGTCTTGGTGCCGGGATCTAACATCTTGTATCCCTTTGTCTTCTCGTCATATCCAATGAAGATAAACTTCCTGCTCTTGTCTTCTAACTTAGTTTTTTGCTGATCAGGAACGTGTGCATAGGCCACACTCCCGAAAACTCTGAAATGGCCCACCGATGGCTTTTGACCCGTCAATAATTCCTGTGGGGTCTTTCCATTCAGAATGAAATGCGAACAGCGGTTCTATACATATACAGCACACAAAACAGCCTCCCCCCAAAACTCCTTAGGCATTTTCTTCGTTTTCAACATTGATCTTACCATGTCAAGGATGGTACGATTTTTCCTCTCAGCTACTCCATTTTGTTGTGGTGAGTATGATGTAGTTAAGAATCTTCTGATGCCATACTCCTCGCAATATCTGCTAAATGCATTGGATGTGTATTCTCCACCTCGGTCAGAACGTATCGACTTGATCCTCCTACCAGTCGCATTTTCAATCATCGTTTTGAAATTTTTGAATACTTCAAACACCTTGGATTTTTCTTCCAGCAAATACACCCAAGTTTTACGACTAAAATCATCTATGAATGTAACAAAATACCTCTTTCCACTGAAGGACCCAGGAGAAATAGGTCCACACACATCGGTATGAATTAGTTCTAGTGGTTGCCGTGCTCGATATTTGGCCGACCTCTGAAATGGACTCATCGCATGTTTGCTCAGCACACAATTTTCACAGAATCTCTTCTCACAGTTCAATCTTGGCAACCCGTCCACCATATTCTTATTCATCATCTCGGACAGTCCTCCAAAATGAAGGTGCCCAAACCGACGATGCCATAAGGATGCTTCATCACTCATCTCGACTTGTAAACAGCCGACCTCCACACTCCTCAAGGTTAGTTTGAACATTCTATTTTTCTCCATCTGCACTCGTGCTATCAGTCGTCCTTGTTTCTCCTTCAAGAGAAGAACTCGGTCTGTCATGATAACCGAGTAGCCTTTCTCCATCAGTTATCCCACACTAAGAATATTACTTTTGAGTTCAGGCACGTAATACACATCTTAAATACGCCCAACTCGTCCATCTTTCTGCAAGAAACTAATCATAACTCGGCCTTTTACACCGACCTTTGAAGTGTCTCCAAAAGCAACATGTCCGGCTCCTATTTGTTTCAGATTACTGAACAAATGCTTATACCCACACATATGATTGCTTGCACCAGTGTCTATATACCATTTCATCTCGGATGTCTGGTTGACCTCACCTCCAGCCATCATCAGAACTCCTCCATCTCTTACTTCTTCTGCAACAAAATTTGCAATTTCATTTGTTCTTCTTTCGCCTCGGCAATCCTTCGCAAAATGACCAACTCGGCGACAGTTGTAACATCTGTCCGAGTTGCAATCTCTTGAGTAGTGTCCGTACTTTCCACATTTAAAACATTCTATATTTGAATGTCGACCTCTTCCACAACCTCGGCCTCGCCAATTCTGCTGACTTGATTCAGCCTGCTCCTTATTCCATCCTTCTTGACCACGACCTCTACCACCTCGGTCATATCCACGTCCACCTCGGCCGCGTCCTCTACCTCAGAAATTCCGAGAATAGAGTGCTTTCTCGTCCTTGACTGAAACTTTTGTCTGGAGTGCATGCTCTAGTGACTCTTCTTTCTTCTTTTTCTTTCTTTGTTCATGCGCCTCCAAGGAACCAGCAAGTTCGTCAACGGTGAGCGTTGCTAGGTCCTTTGACTCCTCAATTGTACATACAACATTCTCGAAGTCGTCAGTGAGAGACATCAGAATTTTCTCCACCACTCTGGTATCGGGCAACATCTCTCCACTTCTCTTTAGTTGATTTACTACGGTCTGGATCCGAGTAATAAAATCGGATACCCTTTCTCCTTCTTTCATTTTCATTCCTTCCAACTCTCCACGGAGAGTTTGAAGTCTGACCTGCCTGACTCGATCAGCTCCCTTGTAGACATTTACAAGAATGTCCCACGCCTCCTTTGACGTTGTTACGCCAACAATCTTTTCAAATCCGGAATCATCAACAGCCCGGAGCATCATATATAACGCCCCTTTGTCTTTCAACTGCGTCTCTTTCAATGTCTTGTTCTGCGCCGCCGTGTATCCTGTCATGGCTGGTGGTTCTTCGAAACCATCATGGACAACCTCCCAACTATCATTAGCTCCCAACAAAGCTTTCATCTGGATACTCCAGTTCTCATAGTTAGTCTTTGTAAGGCGGGGTAATGACAGACTACTATTTGGACCACTCTCTATTCTCTCAAGCTCTGATACCAATTTGATATCACAGATTTGATATCACAGGTCCTCTCTCACACAAAAACACAAACACACATACAAATTTACTGGAGAAGAAAACTCTCGTTCTATTGATAAATAGTCTGTCAAAGCCACACTGACTCCTTTACATAATATGCTATTTATAAGCAATGGAAATTAAACCTAAACCTAAACAATTCAAATTTTAAATTGAAACAAAATCTCTCCCCATATCTTTCCATAATATCTCTCTCCATATCTTATCTTTCCCCATATCTTTTCACCCATATCTTTTCACATATCTCTCTACATAATTCTCTCTTTTATTTTAAATTTAAACTTCGTAAACAATATTTATTTTAAAGTTTATTCCAACACTCTTTTGGTCTTAAGTCAGGTTCCTATACTTGGTTTTTTATTATATATGTGCATTATAAATTTTTACACAGCCACATACTTATAACATGGCCTAAGAAAGGTTATTATGTGGTGAATTCTGATATATTGATATTAGACAAAAAAACATTCAACATAAACACTCAAAACACAAAAACCAATCACAAAATTTACAAAAGACATAGGTATGCACATTGTACACAAATTCGATGGGGACAAGACATTAAAAAAAAATGGTTCAACCAAATTTATTTTCTCAAATTTATTTCCAAATTCCCAACAATGTTAGCTTTTGAAGGTGTACAAACTGGCAGAGGTTGTGGGTACCTTGATTTCCAGTCTTTGCCCCACCACATCAGTATCTGTTCATCATCAAAAGACAACAACACACAAGGAACCAAATCCTGCCAAAACAAGATTATAAAAATGGATGCAACACAATATTCCTATTTCAATGGATTGAGGCTAAACTTAAACTGAACATGACCTTGTATTATTATGAACAAATATATATTAAAGACTATAAACAAATTCCATTGCATATTATGTTGTAGTGATCAATTGTAACAAGTCCCTCATTTTCCCCAAAGCTGACACATAATGAAGTCTAATAACAAAACCATTGAGCTTTGTCACAAGTATAGAAGAAGAACTATTTTTATTTTGGTAGTTGAGTGCAAAAAATTTATTTAGAAACAATAATTCCTTGGTTAACTACCATAAGGGTGCCTTCAAATTCTATGATAGACCAGACCTGAAAGTCACTTTTAGCATATAGCCTAAGACATATAATAATACGAAAAACCAAATTGATGAATGCTAAACCAACATTATTTCATGTGAATTTGGCACTTGCCAACTGAAGCAACTTAATTGATTAACTAAGTAGTTATAATCATTAATTAATTCATGTGTATTATCTAAGGTTTTTCTTTCCTAGTTGAACCATGTTCTTGCTTTCTTTCCTCAATGTTTCTTGGAAGAATAAATGGGAGTCAAGGTACTTAGGAGCATGTTAGATAAACGGGAGAATTTTAGGAAATTGTAATTTTTGTGAACTAAGTAAGTGTTCAGTTATAAGGGAAACCCTTTGAAGGGTAATTTCTCACCTTATTTCATTTAATTATCCTTAGTTATTAGAATCTTACGATTAACAATTCAAACCCCATTATTTGATAGATATGGCTACCTATCACTTAGTTCATATCATAATATGAATCACATATAACTTTGTATCTTATGGTACATAAATGAATTAGTACAATTAGTACCTAGAACAAATATCAAGATTGTCTGTTTCAGGCATAACTAATAAGGTGTAAAAAGAATGATGTGAGGCATAACTAACAAGATGCAAAAGGAGAAAATCGATATACAAAGCCTGTTATGTGGATACCTTTGCTAAGGCACCTATTTTTCTTATAATCACTAGGATCCAATCCCTTGCAGTTAATTTTCACCAAAATACTTCCTTCAAAAGCATCCGTGACATCCTTTACAAGGAATGTACATACTCAATTTTTGGCTGCAACAAGATAGAAGTACCGAGTGTTTCCTACAAATTTGAAAGGTTCAACACTCCATTGGTATACTTGATTGTTGAGAAACTCCATTGACTCATATGTGATGCTCATCATACATTTTGGAGCTCAGTACACGATGAGCTGACCACACCATTTGACAGTTGTAATGCACACCAACATTAGGCAAGAAGAAGACGAATTGCTTCGCAATTTCATAGAGAGGTTCTCGTCAATCTTAGTTCAGATTTGAAACTTAAGCCTAAAAGTTGTGCTCACTTCAATGGTAATGGTACTAAAGTCTAGTCCCTTCTTGGACAGCCTATGCAAGAAACTGCCTGCAACATTGGACGAGTTGGGAGCAAAGGCTACCAGATTCATTCAGGTGGAAGATATTACCAGGTTCAAAGAGAAAGTGTATGGAGAATCCTCAAGGAAACCAACGGATAGGGAGGTGAAGATGGAAAATGGCCATATTCAAGGAAAATTTAAAGCTAACAGACTACCTTAGTCCAAATTCAGTTACTACACTCCGTTGATGGAAAGTTGATGTTGAGTACTAGAGGAAGCTTGCAGTACCAAGTTGATCCAATTGCCGGCTAAGAATCGACGTCCACCTGGAGCAAACAAATCCAAGTATTGTCAGTATCACTCAATTGTTGGTCACAACACTGAAGATTGCACTACCCTAAGGATAAAATAAGAAAATTTATCCAAAAAAGGTACCTGTAGAAGTTTGTCAAAGACCCATCATGTTATCAGGATAATGAAATGGATCAAGATAGAAACCAAGAACATAGTAGGACTCTTGAGTCAACAAAAACACAACGCTAGGATAAGAATCCCCCACCCGCAACTTGACTTCGAGGTTTAATCAACACAATAGCTAGAGGATTCGCAGGGAGAGGAAGTTCAAACTTGGTACATAAACATTATGTTTGCAACCTTAAGTCTATTGATAAACATTTGTCATGTCACTTCAAAACAATTAAACTATGCTAATTCTGTAGCACAGAATTAACCTAGGTCGACTCAAAGACACTATCAATATGGTTCTATCTTCAATTCACTACTAACAGTAAAAGGGATTTTTGTCAAACAGTTTGCTTGCGCTAAATAAAAATTGCAAAAACACAAACTACTATTAAAGATCAATGCAGAAACTAACAGAATTGATAACAACTAATGTAAAACAGATTAAAGAGCATCAATCCAATTCACCAAACCAAGATATTCGAATCATCATCATTCTTAGAAATTTATCCTATTGTGAAAGTTTGTTCAATTTCATTAGAAGCAGTTCAATCGAATTAACCCCTAAATTAATTGAAACCACAACCTTAATTGAAATATCATCCAATTAATCTGTAATATATATTTGAAATTAGGAAATGAATCTATAACCTAATCCTCTTTAATCCTAAACGCATTCATAATCATGAAAACAGAATAACAATTGAAGAAGAAAGTGAACATTCACACAGAATTTGAAATACTAAACTAGAACTCAAATTCTTCAATTGCTTGGGTTGGATCCTTAGATTAATTGAAAGCCCCATGAAATAAGTGCACGAAAATGGAAGAAGGGAAAACAAAAATGAAGAACAAGGAAGAACAGTTGAGAGAAAATAAGAGAAAAAGTTTTGATTCTAAAAACTTAAAAAAAGAAATGTAAAACTATTTTTGCAAAATGAAATGTAATTATTAATTCCTCCTAATGTCACTAATATATAGTGACTAAGTCTGAAGAAAAGAATGGGCCATGAACAACCCATCAATTCTAATTATTTATGCTATTTACACCAATAAAAGTCCAACTCACAACCCAAAATACAAGTGCAGTGGTTCTGACTTCAAAGTATAAATGACCCTCCAAATGGCAGAATTGGCCTCAGCTTATTTCTTCCAAACTTGTAGATCTTTTCGTTGTCTTTCCAAGGACTACAAGAAAGCTCAATTCAGAGTTTCGTAGTGCTCTGTAGGTTCTATACAAGGCAGATACGTCAAGTGAGCATAAAATCCAAAAATACGCAACAATTAGCAATTAAGCTCACTAACTTGCGTAAGACAAAAATTGAATTAGAATAGGAAAATAAAATTCCAAGAGAAGTCAAATAAGCTAAGAATGATAGAAAAATATTTAACTAAAGGCACTCCATCATCTATTAACTTGATCACAGCCGAAAAAAAGGTCACAAGGAGTCTACCCTTATCACTTTCACGAATGATGATTTCTAGGGGATAAATTGATGTCATAATGATCCCATGGTAGTCAAGGTAGAGGTTGCTAACTTCTTATAATGCAAAATTCTACTTGATAATAAAAGATTGGTCGATGTCCTATATTGGTCGGCCTTTAAAGAACTAGGCATACCAGAAATTCAGATTGAGTCATTCTCTGAGCAACTCATAGGTTTCACAAGAGAGACAATGGACATGATAGGATATGTGCACTTGTTAACTAATGTAGTGCAATACACCACGTGGTTAGCTAATGTAATGATGGTTAAGAAGTCCAATAGGAAGTGGATGATATGCACTCCCTCTCTCTGTTGTGGCTTTCAACTTTGCGGTCTTGATCGAGTGCCCTTTTGCGCTCGTGTTCTCTGTCTCTATCTTGGTCTCGGTCACAGTCATGATCATTGTCCCGGTCTCAGTTGTCTCTGTCCCTTTCTTTGTCTCTGTCGCGGTCGGAGAAGGGTTTGGGATCAGAGGAGTGGTTGCGGGAGAGGTGTTGTTCCTGACGGAGCTTCTAGTTGGATACTTCTTCTTGGTGGCGCTAGAAAGCCTATTACTCGCATTGGGCTTTGGTTAAGAAATCTGGCTTGGTGATTAAGGCGAGGGCGGCGACATCGTCGTTTGAGCGTTTTATGATAAGAAGATATGAAACAAGTGATTGATTGATCAGGTAACAGAGATAGAGAGATTGCTTGGGTAATTGCAGGAAGGGAGGGGAGAGGAGTGAATGCGCTAACACCAAAAAACTTTTGGATTGGATTCCAGACACTTCTATTGCCTACTACCTACTCCCTACTGCCTACTGCAATGCACGCATTACCAACCGTTGGCAGCCAGGGGTGGGGGCGGGTGTAACACCCTAAAATTTTTGAGTTTCTGAGATAAATGTTTGATGTGTGTTATGTTGTTTCATTGTTTAATTTATTTCATAATTTGCTATTTTGTTAGGCTTTTGTCTTGGTATGAGTGTTTGGTAAATTTTAGGTTAAGTCAACTGTGTTTGGTCTGTGGTTGTTGTACGTACACACTAAGTGAGCTTGTCAAGTCATCTATATATCAGTATTAGAGTGGCACAACGGAAGCGTGTTCTTTCTTCTTTTACGCTTTTCTCTCCCTTTTCTCTCTACCTTTCCACACCCTAAAACCACTCAGAACCAATGTAGCTTGTCACAGAAACCCTACGCCAAGAGGAACCTCGTGACCAAAGCAGAAGTCTTCGAAAACCCTTCTTGAAGTTCGAACGAGAACGGAGACCCAACCTTTCTTTTCTGGGCTTCCTTGAGAGCGTTGTGTCGAACAAGCTCACTCTTCAAAGGATAATGTTATAACATCGCTAGACTGTAATAGAAAGACTCCTGATTAGGTAAGGGGAGTTTACTATGTTAATAATCAGTTTTAGATACCATAGTTGGGGGCTAGGGAGTTCAACTATGAAGATAACTGCATGTCCATGTTGTGTGCTAATTTTCAAGAAAATCTATGTCTTTTAACGAAGGGGATGTGGAATCTTATGATTGATGGTGTTTTGTGTGAATATATTTATGTTGTAAGTATCCCCTGTCTGTGAAGTTGATGTCTGTTGCTGTGAACTCCCAAAACACCTTTTGATGGTGTGTTTGTGGAGGTGAAGGCTACCGGGTTCCCTTCTCGGGCTCATTCCTTCTCTTTAGAGATGTTGAGCTCATTTCCCCTTCTTTAGAGTTACCAGGTTCCCTTCCCGGACTCATTCCTTCTCTTTAGAGATGTTGAGTTCATTTCCCCTTCTTTAGAGTTACCAGGTTCGCTTCCTGGGCTCGTTCCTTCTCTTTAGAGATGTTGAGCTCATTTATCCTTCTTTAGAGTTATCAGGTTCCCTTCCTGGGCTCGTTCCTTCTCTTTAGAGATATTGAGCTCATTTCTTCTTCTTTAGAGTTATTGGGTTCCCTTCCTGAGCTCGTTCCTTCTCTTTAGAGATGTTGAGCTCATTTCCCCTTCTTTAGAGTTATCGAGTTCCCTTCCTTGGCTCGTTCCTTCTCTTTAGAGATGTTGAGCTCATTTCCCCTTCTTTAGAGTTACCGGGTTCCCTTCCCGGGCTCGTTCCTTCTCTCTAGAGACGTTGAGCTCGTTTTCCTTCTTTAGAGTGACCGGGTTCCTTACTCGGGCTCGTTCCTTCTCTCTAGAGATGTTGAACTCGTTTCCCTTCATTAGAGTGACCGGGTTCCTTACTCAGGCTTGTTTCTTCTCTCTAGAGATGTTGAACTCGTTTCCCTTCTTTAGAGTGACCGGGTTCCTTACTCGGGCTTGTTTCTTCTCTCTAGAGATGTTGAACTCGTTTCCCTTCTTTAGAGTGACTGGGTTCCTTACCCGAGCTTGTTTCTTCTCTTTAGAGCTGCTGAGCTTGTTTCTTTCTTTAGAGCTGCCAGGCTAGTGTTGCCTGGTTAGTGAACCATCTCGGCTCACTAGTTTACGTTGTGTTTACGATTGATGTGTAAGTAATGATTGTATATGATAATGTTGGAATAGTGAAGGTTGGTATATGAGGTGATAGCATTGATGATGTTGTGGTTATGTGCTATGCATATACCAGATGGTGCAATGATCGGTTGGTTACCCTTGCAAGGAAGGATTTGTTCCTAGCCACAGTCATTGCATCGGTGAGCCCATGTTGGGGCGGTATGTATGTACATGGGAGTGCATGGAGGGTCACCCTTGCGAGGAAGGATTTGTTCCTGGCTGGGTCATGCATTGATGATGCCCATGTGACATACTTCATTTGTTTTACGAAAATAGGATGATTGGCTTCCGAGTACGGAAGTACTGGGGGGACACAACTGTTTGGAACTCCTTTACTGAGACCCATGGCTGATCACCAATGGGGGGAGCGGCCTGTGCACGACAGAGTGACCCTGACATCCTGCTGCATCATCTCCCTGTGTTGGACTATTTCCAAGATGGTACCACATTGCATGCTGAGAGATGATTCAAGAGCATGCATCATTCTAAGCATTATAGGTTGACTGTGGAATGTATTTAGATTACTATCCTTGTTGTTGAGTGATGAAAAGATTGGGTGTTGTGATGATATTGTGATGTTTGGATTGCCTTCTCTAACTACTGTTATCTATTACTTGTTGTTTTTACATGATAAACTCACATTTGTTTTGTTTGAACCGTGTGGATTGGTACTTGTGATGATCGCGAACCTTCGTTCGTGTGAGTAGACAGACAACATTAGCTGACTTGGAGGAAAATCTCTTTTTGGTTGGAGCCGTCGAGCCATCGTGATGACGATGGATCAGACTTCGGATAAGAGTTGTGTTTTGATAGTCAACTCTTCTGTAGATTAGTATTTTGTTTTTTTTTTTGAAGAACTTGTACATTCAGATGTGGATACTTGTAAATACAACTAAATTATGTTTTTGCATGTGAATGAATTGCGATGTTTAAATGTACCTTTATCTACGTATTTGCTTCATGGTGATGATTATTTGTTTGCGAAAAACTTACTACTATTTTCATAATCAAACATAAGGGATTTTCATTAAAATCTGTTATTAGAGTAATTAAGAGTTAGTGATATAGTAGCGATGAAGCAGGTCGTTACAGCGGGGGCGGGGGCGGATACCAGCATTACCAAAATTGCCCCCGCCCCCAAATTTTTCATGCGGGGAAAAAGCAAAATCGAAATTGAACCTGATCAACTCGATTTTTCCTTATCGAAATTGGGGAGGGTATGGGCCGGTGTGGGTGAAGTTGCCATGCCTAGCACTAACTACATAGACCTAAACAAAGCTTGCCCTAAAGACTCGTTCCCCCTTCCGAGCATAGATCGCTTAGTTGATGGGGCATCCAGATTCCCTATCCTCAATTTTTTAGATGCATATTTTGTATTTAATAAGATCTCGATGTATATTCAAAGTACAAGGAGGAAATGCATATTCAGAGTACAAGGAGGAAAGTTCCTTGGCTTTATGCTTACCCATAGAGGGATTAAGGTCTACTCAGAGAAATGTGCGACCGTCATAGAGATGAGAAGTCCAAATACTCTGAAAGAAGTGAAAGACTCATTGGCCGATTAACAACATTGTCTAGATTATTGCTGAGAGCAGCTGATACGAACAAACCTTTCTTCAAACTACTAAAAAAGCAAGAGGGAACAAAGTAGAACGAGGAACATGAAGCCCATTTTTAGAACAGGTAAGGATTTGATCTTATACTTTGCAATATTTGAACATGCTCTAAGCTAAGTAATCATAGTAAAGGAAGAAAAAAGTCAAAATCTTGTTTACTATGTCAGTCGAGTTCTCAAAGATGCAGAGACTCGGTATCAAATGATTGAGAAGTTAGCTTTAGCTCTAGTCATTGTTGCTAGAAGACTAAGACCATATTTCTAGAGTCATTAGATAGTGGTTCAAATTGATCACCATATCCAAACAGTCCTAAAGAAATAAGAACTTCCAAGGCCAAATCATAGCTTGGTCTATTGAGCTATTAGAATTTGAGATAAAGACGAACCAAGGGGGCCAATGAAAGCTCAATGTCTAGCAGACTTCGTTGTCGAATTAAGAACCACTACAAAAGCATAATCATTATGGTGAAAGTTGTATATGGATGGTTCATCAAATGAAAAAAACAGTGGGGCTGGAGTCATTTTAAAAAGCCCAAATGAAGTAATCCTAGAGTAATCCTTATGATTCGAGACAACGGAAAATCAAGCCGAGTATGAAGCCCTCCTAATCGCTTGAGATCAGCAAAAGAAGTAAGAGTTGTAACATCCTAAAATTTTAATATAATTATTCTTGTTAGTTTTAGCATGAAAATCATTAGTATAAAAGTTTACTTGAACTAAAATGATTAATGATTATATATATATATATATATATATATATATATATATATATATATGCTTGTATTATGATATATTAAATATCGTTGAAATAATTGAATAGCAAAAATTTAGTATGTTTTAATTACTTTATTTAAAATTGGTCGAGTTAAATAATTATTTTATCAATAAGAAGGTAAGCTCTCTGTTCTTGGGAGTTTATTCCCTTGATTGTATTCCACCATACTCCTGAGGAGTTATGGTTGTTGAATGTCATGGTGTGTGTATTTACATTGTGTGTTATTGCTTTTTGATTGAAAACATACATGTAATGGAGATGTGCACTGGTTGTCTAATTTGTATAACTAGATATACA
>CM023944.1:26538816-26557435 GCA_013407115.1 Glycine latifolia | reverse complement strand
TAAACACTAAGTAAATTTAGTAAAATAATTTTAATTTAACAACTAAACCCTAAACCCTAAAATCTTAATCCCTAAACTAAACCCGTCTCCCTAACCCTTGAACCCTAAACACTAAGTAAATTTAGTAAAATAATTTTAATTTAACAACTAAACCCTAAACCCTAAAATCCTAATCCCTAAACTAAACCTGTCTCCCTAACCCTTGAACCCTAAACACTAAGTAAATTGAGTAAAATAATTTTAACCTAAACACTAAAATCCTAATCCCTAACCCTTGAACCGTAAACACTAAGTCAATTTAGTAAAATAATTTTAATTTAACAACTAAACCCTAAAATCCTAATCCCTAAACTAAACCCTAATCCCTAACCCTTGAACCCTAAACACTAAGTCAATTTAGTAAAATAATTTTAATTTAACAACTAAACCCTAAAATCCTAAACTAAACCCTATATTCCCTAACCCTCCAACCCTAAACTGAACTAAGTAAAATTAGTAAAATAATTGCAATTAACAAGTAAACCCTAAACCCTAAAATCCTAAACTAAACCCTAAACACAAAACCCTATTCCCTAACACTTCAACCCTAAACTCAACTAAGTAAATTTAGTAAAATAATTGTAATTAATAACTAAACCCTAAACCCTAAATTAAACTAAAATCCTAAACCCTAATCCCTAACCCTTAAACTCTAAACACTAAGTAAATTTAGTAAAATAATTTTAATTAAAAACTAAACCCTAAACTCCAAACCCTAAATTCCTAAACCCTGAACATAAAACCATGTTTCCTAAACTAAACTAAATCCTAGAACCTAATACCTAATAGTTATCTATAAAACTAATTAAATAATTTGGCTCTAACAAATTTATAATTCAATAATATAACATATTAAATAATACTCATAATTAATAAATTAACTTACTTATTGGCAGAGCTTCGCTGCAGAGATAAATCACTCAAAACCTATCAAAGATGTGCTTCAGAAACTTTTGGAGAGAATGCGAGACAGTAAAAGTGACGAAAAAGTGAAAAATTCTAGCGTATATAGGAGAGAGACACGCCCAAAATGGGCGTGACCGTGACACCCCCCTTAGTCACGCCCATTTTGGGCGTGTCTTCCTGTCCCAGGATTGTAAAATGTTTCAAAATAGTCCCAAATTGGTAATTTTTTTATTAAAAAAGTATTATTTGGGTTCTTTTGCCAAGATTAGGGCTATGTTTGGTTTTCCGTTTGACGTGTTCCAAAATCAGTTTGGAGTGTAAATTCAGTTCTGTGACATAATTAGTTACCCTCAAAATTACGTTGGCATATTAAAATTTTGATTGAAAACTTAGTTTTGTAGAAACAAGACAACAAGACTTTGGTTGCTTTTGAAAACTCCGTTTACAAACTTAAGTTTGCAAATTTTAATCCAAACATGCACTAGGTAATTTGACCATCTAATACCTGGGACCTGCAAATGAATATGAATTTGGGTTCAGGGTTGTGTACTTTCTATATAATAAAAGTACTTCAGCCATTATCAGAAAGAGAAAGAAACTTATTTGATTAGCCCCCATTAAATCTTCTTGCCTTCTTTTTGTTGGCATTGAATTAAAAATGATGAGGAAAACTTAAAGATAACATAGCAAGGTAGGGTTCCTAATGCTGGTTTTTTTATTTAAGCAAATCCTTACTTGTAACTTAAAACTATAGCTGAAGATGATTCTCTCATGGGCTTTGGTTGATGTCCCCCATGCTTGTTTATCTTTTCCTTTTTAATTTATCAATTTGTGGTGCAGCAGAGTTGAGATAGGGGCAGGGGTGCCAACTTTGTTGGGATGTCTACCCCTACCTTGTTACCTTTGCACACCTTTTGCTTAAAAGAAATAACTGCTTTTAAAAATTACCGCGACAGTGCAAAGTCATTAAACTCTTTTAAAATATCTGTATTATCTTGTGACCATACATTCATACAATTTGTGCAGGGTCACCCTCATACTTCCATTGAAGACTTGGGTGAACTTTCTACACTTCTACAGGTTCCTTTGGTTGCTGGGACTATCAACCGTGGTAGCGAATTAATATGAGCTGGCTTGACCGTAAATGATTGGACAGCATTTTGTGGTTCAGACACCACAGCAACAGAGTTCTCTGTGATTGAGAGAGTTTTCAAGCTCAGAGAAGCCCAGCCTAGTGCTATTGAGGATGAGATGAGGAAATCCCTCATTGATAGTCATGCCTAAATTTTGGTATTAGTATGGTATTCACTTTTCATACATGTTGAACTGGCTGTTGCCAATATCTTTTACCACGGAGTCTAAAGTGGGAAAGTGTAATATGTTGCTCACCGTGGGAAACAAATAGTACTCGTTAGATATATTCGTTAAAAATTTAATGGTTGTGTAGGTTACAAAAACAACTACAGAGAACAAGCCCCGCTTCAAAATTTATAATGAATGCATTATAGCATTTACCATCACCATAAAATTTAAGGATCTGCTTTTGCCATCTCGAATATATGCAAGAAGCACAAAAAACCGAATCCATTTTTGCACATATTTGATTACCAAGCCTTTCTTATCGATCTCTAACATTGATACCTGATCGATTAATCAGTATGCCATATTTTAATGTAAAAAAATGCTGACGAAACAGAAACATATCAGTTCGCTAAGAACTAAGGGAGCCTCACGAATAGAAACTCAAAACATATGAATATTTTACTTCACAAACACACACAATGGGACCAAAAAATATGCCAATGAAACCAAATTGAGCACACGGATGAACTTTAATAGTAAAAATTTGTTCCCAATTACTGTCTCATCAAACCACCTTCATTTTCCCCTTAAGCCAAAGCAGATACAGACCAAAACTTACAATAAATACCTTACTAGAGACACCACTTGATTCAAAGAAGTGTGAATTAATCCACTTCGTTCTACACTGTCGGTGCAAGTTTTCCAAATTAAAGAATAGAAGAATAAATTTTAATCATAAAAACAATGCTAGGACTTCTATTTGTAAAAATTATGAACTTTTCATATGTTTGGTTCATGTATCGAAAGTTTACTTCAAGTTAACTATTTTAGTAGGTAGACACCTACTTGATTAAGTGTTATGTGAAAATTAATTGAGACCATAATAGTTCCGAATTGCCTAATAATTTCTTAGCAGAAAGAGAGATTTAAGAAAGATGATTCTTTGAATTAAGTGGTTAGCACTAGCATCACATTGGTAGACATGGAATTTAATTAAAAGGGTTCTTTGGAGGTAGGCTTTGTCATATGGTCAGCCTCTGAATATAAGGTCGTAAAAGAAAAGGGCTACACTGCCGAGTGTAGAAGCTTAAATAGCATCAACTAAGCAACCAGACGAAAAGAAACACTACGAACTGCAAGCAAATCACAAAATTTAGATCCAAGATTGGACTCAGGTATTTCCATAGCTTGAAGCCATGAAACCCCATGAGAAAGTAGAATACTAGTTACAGGGTAAGGGGTAACTCCTTTACCAATAGGTGCTGCTCTATGCGCATAGCCACTAGCCAGGGATCGAACTATTGTCATATGGTTAAATGGTTAAAGGATCCAAACTACTTAAAACTTGTACTGCACCTTGTAGGTAAGCAAACCACAAAACTGAACTATAAAAAAGGGGTAAAGGAAAACATAGAACTATTTGTCTTGCCAATTGATACTATATGTTAAATTGTTGCACATACACCTCTTAATAAACTTTTTGTAGAAAACAAGATTAATCAATCCGGCTGTTGAATTAAAAACTAAAAATTTTTATGCAAACACGAGATAATGGGCTAATCCCTTACTGACATTTTTTAATTTGGTCCAATAGATGTGAAAATAATGGCGGAAGCAGCAAAGGATTGTCTCCAATTGGAGGATTGATACTTATAGGTCTTTATTCACTTATTGAAATCCATTTCAATTATTGTTCATCACAAGTGTTACCTTTGTTTACTAATTCCTTTGGTGAGCCAAATGATACTAAGATGAGGAAGGATGATTCATGATGGAGACTGGGATTGGCTTGCTGCTCATTTTAAAACTATAGCAGAGACAAAAATATGTATGTAGAATGTGGTATTTGATTCTTCTAAAGCAAATTCTTCAATTTTCTTTCTAGCAGCACCAACTATATTCCTGAGCTTATTCTAAGGAGACCATGGGACAAAGCTGATCTCTTATGATGTGGATGGTAGTTTCTTTCCTGATTGAGAGAAAGTATTAAAACATAATTCAATCACTTTGCTATCAATCCAAAAGCAGGGGCTAATGATAGTAGTGTTTTTTTTCCTATAACATGCGGTGATACTAGAGCTATGGTCCTACTATTGTTTTTTTCAGTATATCTAAATGTTCCGAGACCATTTTGATTCAATGTTCATGCATTTGATGTTAAAGAAAGTATAGTAGATTGCTTCCATTAGGTTGTGTGGTGAAAAGAAATGTTGGTCTCTAAGGTGATTAAGGGTGGGGATTTATGGGTTGATGAATTTCCATGTTTACTTTAGAACTTGTATTTGGTTTTGTTTAAAGCTATTGTGGAGGTACAACTGTTTGGATATGGATTTAAAACAAATAGGCATCAAGCTAGCTAGTAATAGATTCAATTGTAGATTTTTTTTTCATTAAATACTTGAAAATGTAAGACCGAGTTGAGAGACAACAAAGAACTACTCTTTCTTCAAAGAGTTTTTATAGAAATAATTCTCTCTCAGACTCTTTTTCCCAATTCTATTGTTCTCTAATTCCATTTCAAATGTTTGTGGTGCAAGCAAGTGAACTTTATTTTAGGTTTTTAGACCTTGATGGTTGTAAAAATGTATGCTCTACTATTTTTATTATTGACAATGACTTTTCAGGTCTTTGAGCTCTGCATCAAAGGAAATGAGTCCTTGTAATGCACTGTCGTATAGTTTGTTGGTTGGCAGATGGAGGCAAGCAAAAGGACAAAGAAAGATGGATTTCAAAAATATAAGAGGAGGTGGAATATTATATATTATTTCAGTATTGTTGAGTTTTCAGAGTATCTAGGAAATTGAGCTAATTTTATCATTTTTTTTCTTGTTTTAAAGGTTAGTTCTTTTTTTTTACACTTTTTACTTGCTATTGTTTCAAAATATTTATCTATCTTATCAACTTGGTCCTTTGATGTTAAAAGTTGATATGTTGCTTCTTTGCTTGATTTATCAACTAATACAAGTTATATATTTTGAATAATTTATAATGTTAATTTTATCTAATTTTTAATTTATTTTAAAGCATGCATAAATTAAGTGTATTGAAATGTTTAATTTCTCATTGCTAATTTAAATGTATGAATCACCGAATTTCACTTTCTCTATAGTGGTGTGGTGGAACAAATTCTTTTTTCTAGATTTTAGATTGAACTAGTGAATTATTAATCTCCTTAAGATTCCATTCACAAGCTAAGCTAGAGACCTTAATCTTTTCTTTAATTGTTAAATGAGTGTTAAATCTTTTTTATCATTAGTTGGGTGTTAATTTTTTTTTTTATATTATTAGATGGGTGTTAAATCTTTTTTATCATTAGATGAGTGTAAAATCTTTTTTTTATCATCAAATAGGTGTTAAATCTTCTTTTTTGGATAAAATGTGTTTAGAGTCCTTGTAAGATTTGGAAAGAATTATTTTGGCCATAGTAAAATTTTTCATATTAATTTGATCTTTGTAAAAATAAAACATACTTTTTATGGTCTTCAATGGTATTTTTTGCTAAACGGTAATCTAACGTGGATAAGAGACTTACACATGTAATTTAATTACTAATAAATTAAACAATTTGTGGCTATTAAAATTCTCTAAAGTGAATTAAACAATTTTTACAGCTAAAAATCTCCAAAATTGCAATTTTTGTCACTTCTTGAACGATTTTCTCACACTTTTTGATGAGATTAAGGGGAAAAAATGAAACAACACTAAATTTTGGTGTCTTTTGAGTGTGATTGGAAAGATATAAAAAAGAGTAATTAAGTTTGCTAGTCACATAAAGAATAATAACATAAACAATATTTACTTTTATAAGGACCAAATTGATATGAAAAATTTTATGAAGATTACTAGTACTTTTTAAATTTTCAAATTTTATAAGAACTTTAAACATATTTTACCTTTTTTTTATCATTAGATGAGTGTTAAATCTTTTTTTTATTTTTATTTTAGATGAATGTTAAATCTTTTTTATCATGGGTGTTGAATACTTTTTTATCTTAAAAGGGTGCTAAATCTTTTTATTTTTATTTTTAGATGGGTGTTATATCTTTTTTATCACTGATGGATCTTAAAATATAAAACATTAAAAGCCTCTCCTGCACATTTTTTCTTATATAAACTCTCCGCACTTTCTTTCTATATATACCTACACACAAACAACTTTAAAAAAAAAAAAAAAACTTTTTCCACACACAAAACTTTGCTTCTGCATTCACCTTCATTACCAGAACCTTCCTCTAATCTTTTTGCTCTTTCTTTTTGTCCTCTCCAATTGGCTTCTACCGCATTGACCTTCCTCTGGTAGATTTATTCATCTTCTCTTTTTCATACATTTCTTACCCTAAAATTTGGTGAAACATATGGATATTGCCACCTGCTACTCCTAGTGTCACCTCAATTCAAATTTGTTTCTTGCCTCTGGATTAGTTTAATCGATACACATCAGATTAATTAGAAGCTAACTGTTCAGATTTCAGCTTTTTGATATTTCGTGCACACCTCTTTATTCTCTTTGATATTATCTTCATCTTATTATATTTTTCTTTGATATTATAAGATTCAACAATGTTGATCGCTTTGTTAAAGGCTATATTAGCTTATTGTTAAAGGCTAACTTTGTGGAGTGACTGCTGGGTATATTAACTTAAAATAACTCAAATCTGACTAGGGAGTGTTGAACTCTTGGAAAGGCTTGCTCGTGTTATTATGTTTAGCTTTTCTGTTAATTAATGCTTTCAAACATAAATATGTCTAACTATTACAAACTATTTGATTTATTTTTATTTTTATTATGGAGTAACATATATATATTGTGAGAAAAATTAATTTTAGTGTGTTGTTCGACAAGCTTGAGAAATTCTCTAAATCTTTTTTTGTGAATTTTCTCGCTTTCCTAATTAGAGTTATCTCATCAAAGTCATTTTTACTTCTGAAAATCGATAATTAGTCCCTTCGATTATCCATTTAATTTCCTCTTCATAACTTTTCCATCGACACCCTTCGTTTCTCACCTGATCTGCACTGCCACAAGACTAAAAAGGTATGCAATCATATTTCATTCTTTATTCATATATAACTTTTAAACCAGTGAGAATGGTCAAGTTATTTTTGGTAACACCCCAAAATTTTTGTATTTGTGATTATAATTGGTTTAATATAATTACAAGTGAGAACCTAAATTTATCTAAGAAAAATTAATTAATATACATAGATGATTTTTCTGTGAGTTTTAATAAATAAAAAAATCAAAACTGAAATTGTGTTGTAAACACTCGAGAAATTTGTCAAATTAATTATAATTAATTAAATAAATAAATGTAACAATGAAGGATTAGTGGGTGAAAGTAAACAAACACTCAAGAAATTTGCTAAATTAGTTATAGCTAATTATAAGTCATGGAAATAACTTAATTCATTCGGACACACTTGCTTAACATAGTACTCCCTCCGTTTCTTTTTTATTGTCAAATTTTTAAGGAAATTTTATTTATTTATCTGTCGTTTGTAGAGTTTAAAAAGATACTTTACATATTAATTATACCTTATTTATTTTTTATCTCTGATTAATTTTGACATTTATTTATTGTGGAGAAGAGAAAAAGATGAAATAAAAAATTTCACAACTATTGATAGAATTAAGAAAACTTATTTCAAAACTTATTTCATTTCTTCATTTCTACATTGCTACTAAACATTCTTAAACTATAGGTTAAAAAGAACAGAGATAGTATTATTTTAATTTGGAAATACACATTTAAGAGAGCTTTTCGGGAGCTGAAAAGATACTCTAAAACTTTTTCTAAATTATTTCTAAATGTCTCAAGTTAATAATAATGAGTCATTAAATCATTAATTCTAAGATTGACATATTCAAAATAATTGTTTTAATAGCCATGAGGCATATCTTAGCCCTATTAAATCCTCAAAATCTAAGTCATCTAAACTTTATATATATATATATATATATATATATATATATATATATATACTTTTAGTCATCGAACAAATTTGTGTTTTTGATTATTATATTGTATTTTTAATTCCTCATATAATCAAATTTGCCGTTGATGTCGAACTACTTAATGAGAAATTATAAATACAGTTTGCCAAAAACCTACACAAGAATGCCCGTCAAATTAACAAGAACTAAAACTGTTAACAAAAGTGTTTACCAAAACAAAAACTGTTAACAAAAGTAAAACTAAAAGTGAAATTTGTCCAAAATAGAGAGACCAAAAACACAATTAACAGCAAAATGATTAAAAATGATAATGGTCAATATGATAAGTACAACAAAAAATACTGAAAATTTTCCTTCTCTCATTAAGCATTGCTCCCGAGCTACTCTTTCTCGTATTGAGCATTGCTCCCGAGCTACTCTTTCTCGTCTAGTTCCTCTAGCTTTGTCCGTTTATTATTAGAAAATAACAATAAATTAACCAAAAATATAACGCCAACATATCATGGACATTCATGAAAAGCAAAAAGATATGATTTTCGCATAAAACCACTTATACCGAACGGTATTATCCAAATTCTCACATTTTTTGCCCAAAACAACATATATCTGTCAATTTGTTAACAAAATTACATTTTTAATGTAGATAGACGAACTTTAAACAATTAAGTCGAGAGAAATACTAGACCGAATATTTGTAACTTACCAAAATCCTTATAATCTTTTCCAAAAGAAACAAATTGGTAGCTTTATTGAAATATGTTGCCACTGATGCACGCACACAAGATTATCCCTAGTTAAAATGCAAAATACGTTAAAACAAAAATAATTTGATAGTCGTATTTTATCAAAAAAATATCAAGACAACATCGAGACAGAGAAATGATCTGTTCAACAGTTTCTGTCACATCCATAAACACAGTTGATAAAACTAGTCTGACAAGAGTCTCCATAAATCCGGGGTTTAACAAGATCATACAAAAATATATAACTTTTGCATAAATGAAAACAACAAACTACCAGCAATTGAGGCTAGTTCTTTGGTCCAATATCCTTCAGTGCACAAATCTGCTCCTCACCCATTGCAGACATAACCGACACAACAAGGTCCTTACCCTCAGCAAACCCATCCTTTATCTGCAGTGACCAATAGTATACAAAGTTAAGAGGGGGAAAAAACAATCAATAAACGGGTGAATAGAACATTGGAATTACAAGTTGTTTTAGGACAGAAGCACTTCTAGAAGAAGAAAAAAAGTTCTCCATAAGCTAAAATTAGCTTATGCATATATATAGTTAAAATCATCTTTTAGAGATGCTAATATGAGAGGACTTTTACAGATTAGTTTATGCATCAGCTAATTTTAGTTTATAGAATAGTTCATTTCATTTTTGCTTCTTATTTTCTTATCTTATAAATGCTTCTGGAAAAGTTTATCCAAACAGGTCCAGTATATAGACAATGTATCCAAGGTTATAAACTTCCAGGCTGCAAATGCAACACACGAAAACAGTAGGTTTATACAAACCTGAGTAAGCAGACTCTCATCTGTAGGTAACTTCAGGTCATCCTTGGTGTTCCCATTTTCAGTAAGCAAGCTAAGCTACAACATCATTCAAGAATAAATTCAGACAATACTGGCAAGGATTAGAGCACTTTGGTTTGAAGATAATATTTTTGTTTTCATCTTCAATGTTTATGTTACATCACTCAAATATAAATTCAGACAATAGTAACAGTAGAGCTTTTTAGTTGGAGAGAACAATATTTTATTTTCATTTTAATGTTTACATGTGATTACATCCAAGTCACTTTATTTCCAAATATTGTATAAGATTCAGGGAAATCACAATTTGGTTAGTTTTATCATTTCTTAAACAAATCTTCATGGAAATTAATTGGAATGAATACAAATCTTCAAAGAATTTAATTAAAAAGAATATACTGACAGTGTCTAACATCCAATCACAGGTAGCTATATGATTGAAAATTATTGACTTTAATAATAATTACTTAAAAAATCAAATAGATGAAAATTTCTAAGCAGTTGACAGTATAATAGTTAGTGATGTATCAAAATTACACTCATCTTTAAATACAAGAAACATAGCCAACCTCACCTAACCACCAAGTGGAATATTGTTGTTGTTGTTGTTTAAATACATGAAACACATCATTATTAAAAACAAAAGGTGACATTTTCAAATTTATATGCGAAAACAGGAAATGAGAAACAACACAAAACCAAACTCTGGTTCCAAGTCAGTGAATCAAAGGAATAGAAACTCACAAATCCATCCTCAGCAATGTCAATCAACTGGTAATCAGTACGATTCACATGGGGAACCTGGAATAAGAAACAAACAAACAAAATTTCAAAACAGGAAAAGTTCCAATAAAGTGTCATCAAAGAAAGAAATAACAGAACCAAAGAAACATGAAGCATACATCACAGTTGTGGGAAGAGGGCACAATATCTTCAAGCTTCTTGGCAGTGAAAATATCAATCCCAACAAAGTGACACTTAGCATGACCGTGCTTACCAGTCTTGGAAGTAGAAACTTCAACAACCTGTCACAGAAAAATCCTTTCACACGCATCAATAAGAAGCAATAAAAAAAATTATGTTAAAATTAAAAAATAGATATCACTAATTGAAAATCAATATTCAAAAGACAGTAACACATAACATCGGCTCCTTAAATCAAAGCATGCGTCCTAAATAGCACAAAATTAAACAAATAATAATTCTTTTAAAAAAAAACTAATTTTGTTTCTCTAGTGAACTAAAATAATTCCCCCAAACGAGTCATAAGAGTTCACAAACCCTAAATCCCTAATCCTAATAATCAAAGCCAACGGCAGAAAAAAAACAAGTCACATATGAAGCAATAGATCTCGAAAGCCAAATCGCATGAAAACACACATAATCGTGACCAAAACCAGTCATCAGAAAACCCATGATAATTGAATGAAACGATACAACATCTTCAAAAAAAGACGGGTGGATGAATAAAAAAAACTGGAACCTTGCAGGGACGACCCTTGATGACGATGTAGCCGTTTTTGCGGATGGTTCCGGCCTGCTGAGGATAGGTCTTGGAGGCTCCGGCATCGGCCTTGGATTCGAAATGGTGCTCTTCGTCCGACATGATTCGACTCGGTCACTGACTCACCGATTCAACTCGACCGACTCGGGGGAGTGGGAGAGTGTGTATGTAGGTGGATGGGTGAGAGTGGGGGCGGAGAAGACAAAGACTTTGGGGGAGGATATGGATTTATATCATTCCTTATCTCTATTTTGAGTAAATTCCGGGACTCTTTTTTATATAGAAACATAATATACATTCTCATCTTTTTTCATGTAAAAATAAAAGTATATGTTTTTATTTTTTTAATGGAAAATATCTTTATTACTGATTTTTTGTGAATCAGGCTACATATCTCCGTCAACAGTTTGAAATATTGAAATCTATTTTTTTTATTGAAAACTAGTATAGTATGCGTAAGAATTCAAGGATAAGCTATAAAATTAAATATATAATATAATTATATATTTAGTTATAATGATGTAGAACTTAAATGAGAATCAAAATTAATAAGATTGAAATATGTCTCTATTTAATTTATAAGTTTACAAAATCAAAACATCATTTTTGTAAAAAAATCACCCGAAAAAGTTCTAAAGAAAGTTTAGAGAAATTGGTAGAGTTTTATGCACTTAAATTACAATTAATCAATCCGCACTAGAACAAAATTAGATTTTGGATCTTAGAACTCAAATATAATTTCATGGCCAGCCTCCAAATTATGGTCATTTGCAAAAGACTTTCATCAAAAACTAATCTTTGCATTCTTAATCTTGCATTTTGTAGTCCCTTGCAAATTAACATTGGTGAATTATGCATCTTTCATAAATGAGTACATAGTACTAGGCACATCTTGAAATTAAGATTAAGTTCATGTTAGATATGTATATGTTTATAAAAATTTCAAAGGCAAAGGTAGTTATTATATACATTAATGAATTACTCACCAAACTGCTACAAGTTACATTAGAGCAAGTTGCACAAAATATCATGAACCAAGTCCATACATAATCATTACTACAACTTGAATATCAATTAGTGAGATGAACCTCAACTAAACATAGTAGTTGGACATGGCCACAAGCACTAAAAATTACTCAATTATATGATATGGCGGGTTTTCTTAACATCAACCATATAAATCATGAAATCCATCTATTTTATTCAGATGAAACTGCTACTAGGAGAGCTTCTAATCAGCTTTGCAAACTCATTAGTAGTTTTAGGTACATCCTCCTTAATTAATATTTCCTTATCAACCCTTATTTTCTTCTCCTTACACAGTATACTTGCCAAATATTAGAAATCAAAAAGCAAAAGAGGAAAAAATGATTAAGGGCCAAACATCATCCTTATTTTGCTAAGCGAGATCTGCAGCTTATAAGCGACAAGAAACACATTTTTCACTTCTCTCTCTCTAAACTCTAACCCAAATCCTAGAATCTCCTCTGTTGAGTTTAAAGGAAGCTGCAAGAGGAATTGAACCAATGTTGAAGACTTGATTATGTTTTAGCTTTTTACATACCCAATCATTTTGAAGGCATTTATAATTTGTTTAAGTGGTTCAAGTTAAATGCCTTGTGATCTTTCATTAGTTTGTGCATTCTCATGATCATGCATACATGGTTTTTAAGTTTCAAAGAAATTAAAAGGTTTTACAAGAAGTTAAGTTCTCAAAGGCTAAGTTCTTTAAAAAGCAAATCTTACTGCTTTAATCGATTACACAATCAATTTAATCGATTAAAGACATTCAAACTATTCTGGAAAAACCTTGAAGAACAGTTTAATCGATTACTAGTTTCTTGTAATCGATTACATAGTGTTTTATGAAAAATCATGCATCACTGGTTTAATCGATTATCTCCTTTTGTAATCGATTATCGTAATTCATTTTTATGATGTTGTTCTGGTTTAATGGATTACTAAACGATTTAATCGATTATTGTGTTCATGAAACCATTTCCAGAAAGCTGATGAACAGTTTAATCGATTATCTAGTTACTTTAATCGATTACATATGGCAATTTAATTGATTACACTAACGGATTAATCGATTATTGTCAGTTAAATCTGTTTTATATAAAGCTTGGTGCTTGGTGAGTCTTTTTCTTATAAATAGACATTTGAATGATTTACTCAGTACAAGAGTGTCTTACCCTAAATTTTCTGAGCTTTCATAAGTGCCCAAATTTCTGTTTTACTCTGAGTTCAAACAACATCTTGTGTGATCAAGATTTCTGACTTTTTTAGAAAGATGTTTTAAAGAAAGAAGGTTTTCAAGATTGTGTTTCTGAGCTATTATGCTTTACAACCTGAAGAGTATGGTAATCTCATTTCATTTCATTCATTCATACATGAAAGATCTCAGGTTGTGTTTATCTTGAACCCATCTTTTTAGAAGTTATAACATTTTCTGTTGTATTGTGATATATCAATTGGTTTCTTTTCAAGCTTGCTAGAGTAGGGTTCTCTAGGTTGAGATTCAGAGTAGGGTTCTCAGTGTCTTGTGATTTGTATTCTAATAGGGTTTTAGAATCAGTATCTTTGTCTAGTGTTGATAAAGATGTCACTTGTAAACAGCTTGTAAAACATTCTTTGATTTAGTAATTACTCTAACCTAGTGTGGGTTGGAAGCAACTGGATGTAGCCTCCACGGTTGAGAGGTGAACCAGTATAATTGCTTTGTGTTCTGTTTAGATTTCTGTATGTTTCATTACATGTCTTTGTGAAGTCAAGTATTATTATCAAAGAAACATTTTTCTGTCATTGCTTTCATAACTAAGGTTGATCTTGGGTGAAGAAAGATTTTTGTATTTAATAAAGGTGAACTTGTGATACGATCCTAAGTTTTAATTCCGCAATTTGTTTCAAAAAGTTTTAAATTTCTAGTTTGAACTAATTCACCCCCCCCCTCTTGGTTCATTTGCAATGTATTCATAGTATTTTCATCATCTTCCACCACCCACAACCACTGGTGATCGCCACGAGCCGCTGCCGCTTACTGTTGGACCACCACATGAAGAGGAACACTTTAATCGAAGCAAAATATTTAAAACTCAACTCAAGGATTCGGTAGATAACGGAGCCTTCAATCCTCTTTTCTTGGTTTCTTCGAGGTAACCATGGTTTCCTTGTCTTTTTCTAGTTAGTTTAAGTCTTTCTTAGTATCTCTTATGATTTGGATACTGTTATTGGATGTTTTTACACTTCCTTTGAAAATCCATTTAAAATGAGACATTGTAAAAGTTTCCTTTTTATAAAATTGATGGTCACATTGGTGTGATCGGAATTTCAAAATGATGTCATTTTAATATGGACTTCCAAAACACCATTTTAGCCCCTTTTAAATTTGAGTGGGCATTTGACCTCGAATGTTAATGTTAACCTTGTCTTTAAAGTCTATACTAAACTGTCTTTGATTTGGTATATAGAGCTCTATGTTTGGGCCAAAGCATGTGAACTTGAGAGATCTCAAAATAATGTCGTGAGGAGCTAATGGGAGAATTTATATATAGGTGAGGGGAGTTTATTATTTATTTACAGCTTTTGATATCATAGTTGGGGTCAGGGAACCCAATTAAGGGGATGCATGTTTGTCCCTGTTGTGTGCTGATTTTCAAGAAAAAACTATTTTTTTAACTAATAGGATGCAATATATTTATTATTGGCTATTGCTATTTAGACTCCCTTAATGCCTCCCCATTTACTTTTTGTTTTCGCGAATGATCCTGTAGAGTCTACCCTGAAGAATGTGAGGCAACACAACATAAGTTGATAGTTCTAGAGGTTAGGTTCAATAAAGTTCTTAATTTAAGGATTAGGGCTCAAAACCCAAGGATAAGATGGTGGAAGCTAAAAGAGGAGAAACAAACAGAGTTTAAGGAAAACATGTTACATGAATGACCATGGGAGTTTACTGGAGAAGCTAATTAGATATGGAATAAGATGGCTATGTGTGTTCAAAATGCGGGAAGAAGGGTGCTAGGTGAAAGCAAAGGAAACAAAGTTCTTACAAAGGAAACATGGTGGTGGAATGGAGAGGTGCAAAAGGCTATTAAATAGAAGAAGGAATGCTTCAGATCTTTGCATAAATGTCCCAATGATGAGAATTTACAAAAGTTTAGAGTAGCGAGGAAAGATGAAAAGAAAGCATTGCGGGAAGCTAGAGGCAAAGTTTTTGATGATTTATATAAAAATCTTGGGAACAAGGATGGGGAGAAAGGTATTTGCAAACTTGCAAAAATGAGGGATAAAAAGAGTAAAGACCTCACCCAAGTTAGATTATCAAGGATGAAAATCAAAAACTTTTGGTAAGGGATGAAGATGTAAATGAAAGACGGCTAAACTACTTTAACAAACTTTTTAATGGGAATGGCGACAAGAGTGAGGTGGATTTGGAGGACATTTTTGATGATCTGAATAAAAGATTTGTGTGCAGAATTAATACACATGAAGTTAAGGAGACTTTAAAGAGGATGAAGAATAATAAAGCATTGAGACCTAATGATGTCCCTATTGAAGTGTGGAGAAGCCTGGGAGATGTGGCAATAAAATGGTTGACCAATCTTTTTAATAGAATTCTTCAAACAAATAAGATGCCTGATGCTTGGAGGAAAAATATGTTTGTGCCTATTTACAAAAACAATGGAGATATCCAGAATTGTTCAAACTATAGAGGCATCAAGCTTATGAGCCATACTATGAAGTTGTGGGAGAGAGTTATCGAACATCGCCTAAGAAGGGAGACCAAGGTGTCCATAAATCAATTTGGATTTATGCCAAGAAGATGTACCATGGAAGCCATTTTCTTGATGAGACAATTAATGGAAAGGTATAGGGAAAAGAAGAAAGACTTACATATGGTGTTCATAGATCTTGAGAAAGCATATGATAGAGTCCCAAGAGAAGTCTTATGGTGGACTCTTGAGAAGAAAAAAGTAGCATTAAAGTATGTTAATGTTATCAAGGATATGTATGATGGGGCTCCAACATGTGTGAAAGCCTGTAATGAAATATCAAGGTATTTCCCTATCACGATAGGTGTCCACCAAGGTTCAACTCTTAGTCCTTATCTCTTTGCCTTAGTGATGGATGAACTAAAGAAAGATATTCAAGAGGAAGTGTTGTGGTGTATGCTTTTTGCAGATGACATCGTGCTTATTGATGAGACAAAAGATGGTGTTAATAGGAAATTGGAACTGTGGAGAAACACTTTGGAATCTAAAGGATTCACGATAAGCAAGAGCAAGACGGAGTATATGAAGTGTAAGTTTTTGCGGGGAAAAGATGGTGATCAAGACATGGTGCATCTACTTGGTCAAGAGGTACCCAAAAAATATGTTTTTAGATACTTGGGATCAATGTTCCAAAAAGGTGGTGAGATTGATGAGGATGTAAATCATAGAATTAGAGCAGCGTGGATGAAATGACATAGTGAATCGGGATTTTTGTGTGATCGCAAAATTCCCCTTAAGCTGAAAGGAAAATTCTATAGAATAACTGTAAGACCGACAATGTTATATGGAGCAGAATGCTGGCCAGCACAGAGGCAACATGAGCATAAAATAGGGGTAGCAGAAATGAGGATGTTAAGGTGGATGTGTGGATATACGAAGATGGATAAGATAAGAAATAAGGATATTCGATGAAAGGTATCAGTGGTACAGGTATGTGAAAAGATGAGAGAGCATAGATTGAGGTGGTTTGGGCACGTTATGAGACGGCCATTGGATGCTCCCGTAAGAACAAAAATTTGTTACCAAGAGCTCGACACAAAGAGAGGTAGAGGTCGACCGAAACTTACCTAGGGAAAGGTAGTGAAACAAGATCTAATGGAGTGGGATATAGATTGACCGACGGTATGTCTTAGAACGGAGTGGAGAAAAGCTATAAGCTTGGTGAAGGGTTAAACTCATTAGTAGTTCTATGTTCCAGGTATTTCATTTGTCTTAGTTCTTTTCCTCTTCTTTTCTCCCTTCTTTTATTTTATTTTAGCTTATTTTTTCTCTCTCTTTTGTTTTATTTTTGATTTATCATTGGGTTCATCTACCACCTACCCCAATTAACTTGGATTAAAGGTGTTGTTGATGTTGATTTGATGTTGATGTTTGTCTCTGTTGTGTGCTCATTTTTCAAGAAACACTGTGTTTTTAATTAATGGGATGCGATGAATTTGTTATTAATGGATTAAACTTTGAATAATGTTGTTGTTGTAATGATTGAGTTTTTAGGAAAAATCTTAATTACAGAGGATACTTTGGCCAAAATTTTATAATATTTTCTCCTATTTAATTATTTATTAAATTTTATATGGGCATAAGAATTTGTTTTCTATATTATAGTTCTCCTCTTTTATTTAGAATTTTTCTAAAATATCAATCTTGTGGTATTATGGATTGTGAATGTATGAGATTTGTGTTGTCTAAAGACCTGGGGAATGTGAATTTTCAAGCATGTGTTATATGTATATATGTGGAATGCAAATGCTTGTGATGTTAATGATATTGAAATGAGATTATGTTGATGATTATATTAATAAGAGATGATGTTGATGATTATATTAATATGAGATGATATTGATGTTTATGATAATGATATTGAAATGAAATGATGTTGATGATATTGAGATTAAGATGATACTGATATTGATGATGACATAGATGAGAGATGATGTTGATGTTGATGATGACATAGATGAGAGATGATGTTGATGTTGATGATGTCATCATGATAAATGTATGTTGTGTATGTGCATGGGGGGTGCAGTGACTTATTGGATATCCCTGGGAGGGAAGATCATGAGTTTAAGAATTTTAAGCATCCCTGGAAAGGGAAAGGGATTGCTTAAAACTCTTAACTATCCACGGTCAGTGCATTGATGGGCTCATGTTTCATACTTCATAATTGCATGGAAATAGAATGAAGGCAATACGTACCTGTGATTTTTCTGAGGATAAAAATGCCAGTACTTGGGGGCATGTCACTCAGTTTGAAACTCCTTTGTGACTCAAGTTGCTCACCATGGGGGAGTGGATTAAAACATGCACCCAGACAATGGTACAAAAGGTTTGATGACTTTGTTCTATCACATGAATTTATAAGATCTAAGTATGATCACTGTGTCTACTATATGAAAGACAGTGAAAATAAATATATATATATATATATATATATATATATATATATGTTAATCTATGTGGATGATATGTTAATAGCTTCACATGATATAAAATGCATTAACAAACTAAAGGAAATGTTATTGAAAGAATTTGACATGAAAATTCTTAGTCCTGTCAAGAGAATCTTAGGCATGGATATAGTGAGAAACAG